>NW_021027373.1:104657-145045 GCF_004153795.1 Camellia sinensis | reverse complement strand
GGTGCTATATGCACCAATTAGTGTACCAACTAACGTACCAATTGATGATGTGACATAATTTAAGAGATTTTTGGTATTTATAATGTAATTAATGAGTGGGA
Organism: Camellia sinensis; assembly: GCF_004153795.1. Lineage (NCBI taxonomy): Eukaryota > Viridiplantae > Streptophyta > Magnoliopsida > Ericales > Theaceae > Camellia > Camellia sinensis. Next base: position 144,944 of record NW_021027373.1, on the reverse strand, counting down.
TCAATAATAATGTCATAACTAGTGTTAATATACTAGTTAGTACACTAATTGGTGCATGTAGCACCACCGCTAAATGAAAGGAAAATAGAATGATTTTAAAAATAACATCTTTCTTTCACGAGATAAAAGTGACTCTGATTAGAATAATCTCTTTAAAGTTCAAATTTCAAATACTCTTTATATTTTATGCCCAAATCATTTGCTTTACAAACATTTCTATATTTTAATATTTGATTATTTTAAATGACACTCCCCTTCCCATCTTATACAAATTAACAAAGCAACAAAAACAAAACCACAATTCATTTTAATAAGAACACTTTTTCTAAATTAAAAAAGAAATGAAAACTCCATAATTTTCATTTATTTGTGAAAAAATGGTGATAAAATAATCCAGAAAATGGTAGAGGCCTTGGGATTTAGTTCAACTATAGATTAAAATCACTTTTGTTAAGTCAGTAGCCCCACAGCCATGCCACTTGCCTTGATAAATGTATACATTCTAGGACTAGGAGGCTAAATTAAGGTTTGCTGTAATTTGAATAAAGTGTTTGTGATTTTTTTAAAAAATAATTTTGTTTATAACTTTCTAAAAGCCTTATGTACTAAATTATTTATATAGTTTTGTAGTAAAAATAAGGAAAGTTTACCCATAAATAAATCTCATATGGGGAATGTTAATTCATTTAGTCTTAAGAGTTTTCTTATAAACCAATTAGTCTTTTTTTGTTTTGGAAGTTGTATTCATTTGATTTGGTGACATTTAAGTTTAAGTGAACGCCCTTTATGATTCATTTTTTTAATTTTCTGATTCGTTTTTGGGATGAGAATAGAAATGTGAGATGTGAAATATTCTTTTTGAAGGGATTGGTGGCCGAAGTGTTAGTTGTCGAACATGAAAATCTACATTTCTGTTAGTGTAGTTTTCTGGTGTTAGATTAGAGTGTTATATTAGAGTGCTACATTTGAAAAAAATACATTAAGCAATTATTGTGTTACATTGATTAGAGTGTTACGTTTGAAAAAAAATACACTAAAGAGTTTTTTTGGAATGTTACGTTGTTACGTTTGGAAAAAATATACTAAAGAATTTTTGTGAAATGTTACGTTGTTACTTTTGAGAAAAGTATACTAAGGAGTTTTTTAGTATGTTACATTGGAGTGTTAAGTTTGAGAAAAGTACCATAAGGAGTTTTTTAATGTGTTATATTAGAGTGTTATATTTGAAAAAAATATACTAAGAAGTGTTTTTTTTGAAATATTATGTTTAATAATTTCAACATTATGACAAAACTCACATTTATTTCTCAACATATAACACATGCGTTTATATTTGACCCTTTATGTAATTCATACTAGAATGACACATTTGGGTCCATATGAACAAAGCAATGATCAAATAGTTCATGAAATTATTATTTAAGATTTATTAGTATTTCATGCTAAAAATAATTTAAATAAATTTAAAATTGACAAGTGTGATGCTTTTAACTTTTATTTATATATTATGATATTTTTTCCTTTTAAATTATATTATGAGCTGTTAGTTTAAAATAAATAAGGCAACATGCCCGTCTTAACTATGGTTTAAAACAAACTAAACCATCCTAATCTATGATTAAGGCTTAAGTAAAAAGTGTCACTTGACCACAAGAATACAATTAAAAACAAAAAGAAAAATTTGTACAAGACACTTTTTATTGATTAATTATTATTTTTTTATATTTTCAAAACACTTTTTATACAAATTTTAATATTAAGAATATTCGTTACAAGTCTATAGAATCAATTGCAGAACCAATCACATAAAATAAACTTGGCTAACCGTGCTCCATCTTTAAATTTATAGTTTCATTCATATTTCTTCACTTATATTTTATATGGTTGATTTTGTGATTAATTTTGTCTTTGTAGATTTATAGGGAATAAAAATAGGATTACCTTTCTTATGTATAAATTTGTTTAAACTAATTCATTCAATTATAAAAATTATATGAATACATGTTTTTTAAAAGTGATCCGGTAAAAAAAAAATGATACATTTTTATATTTGAAGAAATCAAAATGAATAAGCTCATGAATGAGTAGAATAAGTTAATATATTCAAATAGTTGAGGGGTCTTGCCGTGATTAACTTTATAAAATAACTTCTCAAACGTTGGGCTAATACGTTACCTCGTAATGGGCAGGAGAGAGCCCATTTTAAATCTCTCTCTCTCTCTCTATATATATATATATATTTTACTAAAAAGGAATCCAAAAAGGGTCCAAACATTTCTCTAAAAATAAATAAATAAAACAATGTTACAAGTTTTAAATAATTTATTAAATTTTTTTATTAAATCTCTTATATGGGTGTGAAACTTATATAAATTCACACATTCACCTATGTGAATCTCACATAATTTAAGAGATTTGATAAAATATTTAATAAATTATTTAAGATTCATAGCATAATTTAATAAATAAATCAATTTGATTGAATGAATCTTCTGTAGAGACAACAAGAGAGAGAGAGAGTGAAGAAAAAGCTATGAAAATGGGGAGTCTGAAGTTGAAACAGAGAGACTCTACTCTAAATATACTATGAAAAATATTTGGTGGCCCGAATTTGTGTAGCTCGAATGGCTCGAATGTATCAAAATGATGTTATTTTACACTCAAAACAACGTCGTTTTGAGTGTTTCGAGCCATTCGAACCATTCGAGTCATGAACTTTCGGCTACCTATCATTATTGATATACTATACATACATCAACAAAAAAAAAAAAAACGAAGAGAGTACTATTAAAAAAACCACAACATGTAAAAAAAGTTTATGATTTTCTCGCTGTATTTGGCATTACATTAATATTTTTGACCTCCAACTCACATGGCTTCTTGAGCCTCTCTTCCCTCACCATTTTTTATTTATTTTTTGTTTTGTTTTCCTTTCCCTCACATGCACTCCTCTCTCTCTCTCTCTCTCTCTCACATAGACATATACATATACATATATATGTATATACATATAAATGGTCCAAAAACTTCGGTAGTTTTTTTTCATTGACCGACCACTTTCTCAAGAGATTCTTTCAGATCTACAGTGAAAAGGAAGGGGCTGCTAAGCCGGACCTTCATTTGTTGTTGGAACAGAGAGAGTGTGTTTGTGTGTGTGTTAAACTGTTCTCGGATCACAAAGGTTAGCTTTTTACTTGCCTTTTTCAATCTCTGTTCTGAATTTTGATTCAAATTGTGGCTCTAGAATTCGTGTATTCATCATCATAAGCAATTTGCATTACGCATTGTGTTTTTGACCTGTGTTGATTTTGAATCTGTCTCTATAATTTGTGTTTTGTGTTAATCTATCTGTTTAAATTCAGTCTTCTCAATTTTTTTTTTCTTTGAATAGACTAATTTTGATAGGTTTTTCTTATTTCTTGTGCTTTGTATTTGATGTGAGGCAGCTCAAAATTTATTGTGTTTCAATGGACAAAGTTTATGAATTTTACATACAATGAAAATACTTGAAATTTTGAGTATATATGTTTTTCAATGTTTCAGTTTAATGTCACATAATCTACAATCCTTTTCACTTTTCCTTTCCCCCCCCGCTCCGGGGGATTTATAAGGGTTCTAAGAACTATTTTAAGATGACAATATTACCAATTTTCTGGTTACTTGGCCACAATTTGAAAGATAGGACTTGGTCTTCTATATTTCATTTTAGCTATGGTTGTTCTTCAACAATCAATTATTATTATTATTATTATTATTATTATTATTATTATTATTATTTATTTTTTGTTTTTTGTCTGTTAGAAAACTGTAGGGGTTGAATTCAGATAAGCCAAAAGAAAAATTCTTAATTTGGGTTCGCCTATACTTTATGCAATTGATGCACGAAGAGGCTACCTTATACCTGTGTTGAGTTTGATTTGAGATTCACTTGAGGCATGATCTATGGAAGTAATTATCCTCCTTTTTATGAGTCATGGCAAAGTAGGTGGGACTCGGGTCAATGTTTGAAGGAACTTTCAGAGATATTTTTTGTTAAAAAGTTGTATGGTTGAAATCAAGGATTTCTCAAAGATATAGCCTAGAATTAAGCCTAATAATCTTTAACTGAAGAATTCTAAAAATAAAAAGGCCAAAGGAGCTGAATTAAGAAGATTCTCCAAATAGTAAAATTTGATTATGTTGCATTACTTGATTACCTACCTACCTTCTTCTTAAAATACGGTTATACCTTTATGTCTTGCATGCTTCAATCTTATTTGGAACTTATTCTTGATAGGAAGGTCCAGTGAAGCGTTCACACTTCGCCCATTTTTCTGTTAAGTCTGGTTTGTGGAACTCAATTTTAAATAGTGATAACCTCGACTTCTCTTAGATGTAAATATACAGGCAAGAAAGCATGGCTTAGTATCATTTTGATGTTCACCTACATTGAAGGCACTTAGACACCTGAATTGGGTGTGATACATAAGTGACATTAATGGCTTGTGAAATGGAGAATGACAGTGTAGAAGAAATGGACATTGAAATCCTCTCTTTAATGTGGCCTGAAGATATAAATGAAGCTGGAAAGAAATTCAATATAGAAAGGCCTGGAGCAGATCAAGATATGTTAGAGGAGGTTACAATCATTGAAGAAAAGACTATGGTTAACTTCAAACGTCTTTCAGAGCTAAGCAATTACAGTGAGAAGGGCTTGTCTCAGTTGGCACATCTTGTAAAAAATTGGGAGTATAAGCAGGCCAATGCTGATCGACTTCTCAGAGAAGAGCTTGACAACCTGAGCAAACAAAGGCAAGGGGTTGAGCTCAAGCAATTGGAGATTTTTGAGGAATATCGTTTTGAGGAAGAAAGTTATAGTGGTGATAAACGCCCAATTTCTATATTGGATGCCATATATGATATATTGCCAGATGTTCCTCGGAGGAGAAATGACATGGTTGTTCAAAATAAAGGACAAGAAATAGAAGCTGAGTATGACACTGTCATATATTGGAAGCAGAGGGCCATGCTGTAACAACCCTCATTTCAACTTAGTCATACTTGCATACAATTATGAATGATCATGTTTTGGTATGTGCATTTGCAAATCTTGTCTTGTTTTGCCCGAATGTTACTTGCATACTTTGTTCTTGCTTGGTGTGTTGCCGGGGTCATCTTAAGCCTAGACACCTTCGAAACCTTTTCCACTTAGAACTGTCGTGGAATTCCTTTGGTTGACCCCCATCTCCACCCTGGCATATTGGCCGAGATGTCACCATTTAGGCCGAGGTGCGCGTCGCCTAGGCCGAGATGTGCATCATCTAGGCCGAGATGTTAATATCTAGGCATTCTAGATCCTTGATCCTTGCATTAGTGATTTTGTTCCTGGAACGGTATGACCTAGACCGAGGTGTAGCACATCTAGGCCAAGGTGCGGCACAGCTTAGTCAAGTGTTGTCCTTCTAAGCCGATGTCATTGTTACCCTGCTTGCCGAAGCTTTGCCCTTAGCCGAGATCATCACTTTCCGGAGTACTCTTGCTGTTTAGCTTGTTGAATACACTTTGTCTTGGCCTTGTCTAATCAGTCAGTCACCTTTTTGAGTAGAGCCAACCAGCCGGTGCCACGTGTCCCGGCAGAGGGATTAACTCAGTGACTGTCAGGAGAAACATATCATTTTTGTATCAAATCTTGCCTCTTAGAGAGAGAAACTCTAGGAAGAAGAAGGAGAAGTTTGAGCAAGAGAGAGTGAACTTACAAGCTTGATCGTTGGAGCTTGAACCGTTAGATTCGAGTTTTGAAGTTAGAATCTTAACCTACTCTTGTCGTTCTTATCGATCATCTAGCTGCATTGCACGATCAAACCTGTTTGGCACGTCATGCATTGATTTAAAGTTGGTTCTAGAAAGAGAAATTGGTTTTCATGTATTCTTGAAGAAAAGTCTCGTTTGATCCGAAAGTTTGCACTAAGGCTCATGTTTTTGTGTTTGTTTTGATAAAATCCTTGAGTATGGGTACCCAGGTCCATGTTTTTGAATTCATAGCATGGAATCTCAGCTTTCGTAATAGCAAGTTTTGATCTTTGCATCCATTTTCCTCATGATCATGTTCTTCATGTTGTTCATGATTCTTTATGTTCTTTATGTTTATCAGGAGGGAAACCCAGATTTTTCCCGACTTTACTTTTGAATGTGGCCGTCGGGGCCACACTTCGGCAAGGAGGTGTGGGACCTCGGTTTAGACCTGGTAGTTGCCCAGCTTGTTTTCCAGAAATGAGAAACGGTGTTTTGATTTGATTTGACTTAGTTTTGGAGAATGCAATGCCGAGGTCATTTACGTGCATGCTAGACTTGTTTTGAGTAGTGCATTCAATAGACCTTGCCATGTGTTTGTAGGACTGGGATTTGCTTGACCTCGACGTTTGACGAACTAGGTGAGTGGTATTTTTAATAAAGCTATGTTATATGTTTTGATAAAGACTTTGCCTTGCTTTGTTTTGAAAGTATTTGTTAAGCATGAATAACTGTCCCTATTTCGTATATCAAGCATTCTCTTGTTTTGATGAACATCTCGTTTTGAAAGTCCCTTGTGCTGGAGGACTCTAAACTTTCGCAGCACATCTCATTTTGAAAGTCCCTTGTGCTGGAGGACTCTAAACTTTCGCAGCACATCTCGTCTTGAAAGTCCCTTGTGCTAGAGGACTCTAAACTTTTGTAGCACCCTTGTTTGAGATACCTCCTTTGCCTTGTCTTGCTTTGCCACTGACGGTTTACCGCGTGGATTTGGTTGTCGGAATGTTATATTTTGTAATATGTTGATGCTAGTAAGCATCCCTTGAAGCTTTGACGATTTGTTAGATGGACGAGGTCCATCCCTTGTTATATAAGTTTTGACTTGTATTGGTTTGTAAAGACTTCAGCTATTATTCATGCAAAACCCCTTTATTATTTATATCATTCACTGAGTATCCAAGCTCATCCTCTCTATATATATGTAGGTGATGAGCAAGAAGGCGGTGACGCTTAGATCTGATTCTGGAGCTTGTTTTGGATTTTTGATTATGTCGGCTTGACTTGCATTTACGTCAGCAGTCTTGAAAATCATGCTTCTCGATTTGTAATACTTGTATGTTGCATACGTCGGCTTGAGAAGCCTTTTGATCAAGATGTGTGTTTTGTATGATAGTTATGTCGGCATAGAGGATGTCGGCAATCTAGCGGACTATGCTCCTTGACCTGTAGTTTGTACATTTTGTTTGTGTCGGCTTGTGAAGCCCTTTGTTGAAATGTTAAGATGTAAATTGTACTTTGCTTCATTTGTAATTAAGTTGTAACCCACATGAAGATGGTTGCTATTTCATTTGACCTATGCACGACTCTTATGGACTAATCTGATTTTTATGTATCGCTTCCATTTTTGTGAGCCCCATGTATTTATACTCTGTTATGTATGAATTTTGAAAGATGGCCTTCGGTAATCTCGGATTACTGGCCATCACGGCACCAAACTACTAGGGGCGGTTTGGGGTCGTGACACATGCATTTACAGAAATTGTTGAAGGCTAGCAACCAGCAGGAGCAGATACTTACGGAGAAATTGCAGGAAAACATAGAAAATTTGGAAAGGCGGGCTTCACCAGTGGAAGAATTGTCCCAGCTTTTAAAAAGAGCCGATAATTTCTTACATTTCATTATTCAGAATACACCAGTTGTCATGGGCCATCAGGTAATTTAGAATAGATTTCATTTTAAATCCTTCAGTTTGTTGCTTTGCCGCAATGCTATCAGTGCATATGGATGCAACTCAGTATGGACACAATATTTAACTGGTAGTTATTTGGGGATGAACTCTGATATAAGATTTTGTTCTAATTGTGGTTCTTGACTAAAATTTTCTCCACTTTGTTGCAGTCATTTTAATGTTTCTTATTATCTACAATAAGTTTCTTGAAAAGTCATCATCTATATCTTAGCGTTCATTTTCATTTCTTTCAGGATAAAGAGTTGCGGTAGCGTTTCATCTATAATCATTTTCCGAGTTTGCACGAGGAGGTAATTGACTGCCAGTGATTTTGTTATTCTGAGGTTTTATTTTCTGCTACAAGTTGTATCCTTTATTTCAGTGCTGGTGTGAAACCTGACAATATGCACTTTTCCTTTCTTATCGATTTTTTCACTTTTGTAATTCATGTAATTTCTGTAAAGCACTGTTTGCAGAATCTGGCACATGCATTCCTCAAATTCACTGATTTTTCAAGACATTATAGGAAAAACAGATGTGGAGATATTCACTAGTGCTGGTGTAAAGGAATCTCAAGACTTCAAAAGAGAAGTTTTGAAACGAGGGGTACCTGCAAAAAGGGAAATTACTTTTGAGACAGAACTATTTGGGTCAAAGACCTTTTTGATATATGTTGAACCTGTCTTCAGCAATGCAGGGGATACTATTGGTGTGAATTACATGGGAATGGATGTAACTGATTAGGTGAGTTCATTTACCAGATTCAACAGTCTGTATAGTGCCATGGTGGTCTTCAAAATTAAATTCAACACTATGTAATATTATAAATTGATTTGTGACTACCATTTTGAAAAGAAAATCTTATTAGCTTTTCTTCTTATGTACTAATCAATGGTTGTATTTCTGAATCAGAGAAGAAAGACTTTAGTATTCAGATTTTGTGAATCACAAGTTAAAGAAACAGTTCATTTTTCATGATATATCCTGTCCAAATGCTGGACTAGATTATATTGAATTTTTATGTTCAATGTTTTGGTTTGACCTATGTTATATGATTCCTTCAATGTCACCATGCCCTTTTATTCTTCCGTTTTTTTTTTTTTGTTTTAAAGAAAAAATTTAGAAGTTTTATAGGTCTTTAAGCAATATGACAACAAAAAATACAATATGTGCCTTATTACTTGATAGGTGAGAAAAAGGGAAATGATGGCAAAACTTCGAGAGGAAATAGCAGTACAAAAAGCCAAGGAGACAGAGCTAAACAAAACAATTCATATAATAGGTTTCTCTTTGATTTATTCTTGGTGGGTTTGAATAAGCATTAGAAGAAAAAGGGTATTCATTTTTTACCAATTGATTCTTCTTGCAGAGGAAACAATGCGAGCAAAACAAATGCTGGCAACCATGTCTCATGAGATAAGATCCCCATTATCAGGAGTTGTAAGCATGGCTTAGATTCTTTCCACCACAAACCTTGACAAGGAGCAAAGACAATTATTGAGTGTCATGTTATCTTCAGGAGATTTAGTTCTTCAACTTATAAATGTCATTCTTGACCTTACCAAAGTTGAATCAGGTTTGAAGTTTCACCCCTCCCTTATATTTACATGTTCTTATCCTTGTTTACATTGTTTGTATGAGACTTGATCAACATTCCTGGACCAATTCCCTAATCAATTGGTGATCTATCTAACAAGGTATCAAAACTTAGGTTTCAGGAGGTCTTAGGTTCAAGTCTTGTTGTATGTATTTGTTTCCTCAATAGTATGCTACTGTGCACTCTTGCATGTGTGTTTGTACACTACTAGTTTGGTTTTTGTGTTAGTCTATCTCTCTATGCACAAGAGGGGGTCGGATGTGAGGGAGTGAATGAGAGTCTTCCTTATAGTCAGTAATCTGGCTTCAATCTAGGTGACGGTGGAATCTTAGTCATACAATATAGTCTAGCATTCCACTGTAAAGCTGATCTTACTAGGATTTTAATTACAATTTTTGATTTGATTTTTTATTTTCTTTTCTCCTTTAGGAGTTATGAAGTTGGAAGCTGCAAAATTCAAGCCAAGAGAGGTAGTAAAGCATGTACTCCAGACTGCTACAGCATCATTGCAAAAGATACTAACCTTGGAAGGTCATGTAGCAGATGATGTTCCTGCGGAGGTGAGAGTTTTACTACATACTGTTACCAAGCCCTAACAAATTACATGATCCATGACATGGTCTAGATGCACAATGCAAGCTCTACTACTCACAGTGAAAAGTAATCCCTACCCAAATCTAGAAACCTTGGGACTAATACTACCACCACCGTGTTTGGATCACGGATTTAGGTCGGAATTTGGAAAGGGAAAGGAAAAGGGAAAAGGGGAGGGAAATATGAATGAAATATAAGCTAAATTTTTTCTCCATTTCCCTTTTCCTTTCCAAATTTGTATTGAAATCCATGATCTAAACATATTGGAAAACTTTCTAGTATTTTGTTCTATATTGCAATTATTTTACATGTTAACCCCGTATGCATCAATTTCAGGTTATTGGAGATGTTCTAAGGATTCGACAGATTCTCCCAAATTTAATCAGGTACTGTTTTCAAATTCTCCTTTGTAGATTATATGGATGGTTTTAGCTATGTTTAGAGCCTTGTGCACTTTTTGCTACTTGCTTGTCCAACATTATGCTCCATATGTAACATTCTGCTTCCATAGTTGTTCCTCTAGAAATTCCTATTTGATATGATTAGAAAGTGATTGTATCACAATAAAAGACAACAGATGTCATGATGTTTGATTTCCCCGGATTTGCAAAATATTTGTCAAGAGGACCAAGAAACTGTTCTTTTGAACAATTATGCAACAGATGTTATAGAAATTTGTAAACTTAGGGTGTATATTATTTTTTCCTTAGTTAAAAAGAAAATTATAATTCCTTTCTTGAGGCGAGAATGTTTTACTTTATCCATGATATTTAAAAAAAGGGGCTTTCTTAAATGCAATGACAATGTAACACCAATCTACTTCTCCCAGTACCTTAGATTAGGATGATCAGCAATGAGTAGTGTGTCTCTTTACAACACTGTGAATATGAGCATTTGTCACAACTAAAATGAATATGCAATATGCTTTCTGGTTTTGTAGCACCTTTCTTGCATTATTTACCAAACTTGTTGGGTTCTGCTTCAAATTTATAAGATTTTATTTTTCCAGCAATGCAATCAAGTTTACCTATGAAGGGAAGGTTGGAATGAAGCTTTATGTGGTACCAGCCCCATGTTCGGGTATGGAAGAGGGATCTAATAAGAAAATGTACACACACAAGATAAATGCGTATCGTTGTCTCAAAGTTGCTGTGATAAAAAAGGTTTTCATGAAGAGAAACACGGGGAAGGTCCTTACAGAAACCATACACTTGATGACGAACCCAAAACCCCAGTTAGAAATGGGGCCTCAATAGATGGAGGTGAAGAGAACCACCTTTAGCCAGATGAAACAATAGTATGGATATGCTGCGATGTTTGTGATACGGGAATTGGAATATCGAGTAATTTCACATCTTGAAATATGCTTCGAAACATTGAGTACAGACTATTATTAATTATTTTTCTGCTATTTCTTAGAATCTCACTTTTCATTTTAATGGAACAGAGAATGCTTTGCCTACTCTATTTAAGAAATACATGTAAGTAGGTGCAGACACGGCACAGAAGTATGGTGGGACTGGGCTAGGCCTAGCAATCTGCAAACAACTGGTGATCATGTTAAACTCTTTTTTTTTTCTTAGACCAAGGTTCATGCTGTACTGTGAAATGGGCATTAGAAGGCATATATGTTTCAATTATATGAACCACAAGCATTGTATTCATAGGCAGACATTTCCACTAAATCACATTAATCTTCTTCCTGAAACATCTGTCCCTGAGGTGAGAAACAACAATTTATATCACTTTTTATACGAGAGTAGGTAGTTTACATGCAAGAAATCCAATAGAAATTTAAAATTACTGAAATTGAGCATCTCATTCTAAATTATTCCAAGCCTATCGCCCATACCACTTCATTTGATATAAACTTTCTATGTGAATTTCCAGTCTATCTGCAACTTGAAGTTCAAATTGTCTTTCATTTCATATGGAGACATGAATTTTCATTTTGTTGCTTTGATATAAACTTTCTTATCTGATGTACTACTCTTCACATTCATATGCGTATGAAATAGGTTGAGCTTATGGGAGGTCATCTCAGTGTTTCCAGGCGAGAGCACCATGGATCTACATTTACATTTATACTGCCATACAAGGTTTCACCTGCAGCTGATAATTCAGATGATCCTGATGAACTCTCAGATATGGCTGATTATGATGCTTCGGATGATGCCAATGATGATAATACAAGTTCCTAATTTTTTCAATTTCAACCACGCACTTTGGGTTCTATTTTCGTTTCTAGTGGTCCTGGCAGGGCTAAAAAATTGTCAAATAATATTGCTTTTAATGCCTCATATAAACTTAATGGTTTGTTAGAAGATTCCTACTTATTTCCCTCTAGCAACATTGCAACAAAAGAGGTAACTTCATTAGAGGATGCCTGTTCGGTTGATGGTGCCAATACATCATTGGAACATGAATCTTCAATGAGGGACAGCCCAGACTCTGCTAAGAAAATTGCAGTTGGTAGTGATAGTGAGATACAGTGTCACAATAAAGAAAATGGTAAATTCCAGAATCCTGATATGAATTTCGCTCACCCTTCAAGGGAAAGCAACATTGGGGAAACGATAAAGGCAATAGACTCCCAAGAAGCAAGTGAGATGTGGGAGAGAACTAATAGAAGCACCCAGTGCAGTCCTAGCAACAGTCTAGAAATTCCCAAATCGATGTTCAAACCTAAGATCCTGTGGGGATATATTTTTTGGGTACCAACACGTGGCCAAGGTGATTCCGACGTGTCAGCTGAGGTGCCACATGTCCAGGTCATGACGCCGAGGTTATCTCGGCAAGGCCGAGGTTATCTCCGAAGATATCGGAATCCGAGATAAGCGGATAAGGGACAAGACTCCTAGAACGATGAAGGACTTTAGCATGGATAAGGATAACACTCTTAGGGAGTTTATCTTTATCTCTTGGAAAGTCCAGAATAAGCACTGAGCAAGAGTCCACTGAAGCTAGGCTTCTAGTGGGACAAGGATTGAGATAATTATAAAAGAGAGGCACCCCCATGGGTCTAAGGTACACAATTTATATTCTGAATAGTGAGTTTAGCACTATTGATTATCTTTGAGAGATATACTGACTTGATCGTCGGAGTGCCCCCGGGTGGACGAACCACTGCCGGAATCTTCTCTTTCTGTTGCAGGTAAGCCAGGTGTCATCTATTCTACCAGTGCTCTCCAACTGATTACTGAGTTGGGTAGTGTGATCGGAAAATCACTCACATAATTTGGCGCCGTCTGTGGGAATGAAAGGAGAATAGATGGCCAATCCGAGATAAGCGGATAAGGGACAAGACTCTTAGAACGATGAAGGACTTTAGCATGGATAAGGATAACACTCTTAGGGAGTTTATCTTTATCTCTTGGAAAGTCCAGAATAAGCACTGAGCAAGAGTCCATTGAAGCTAGGCTTCTAGTGGGACAAGGATTGAGATAATTATAAAAGAGAGGCACCCCCATGGGTCTAAGGTACACAATTTATATTCTGAATAGTGAGTTTAGCACTATTGATTATCTTTGAGAGATATACTGACTTGATCGTCGGAGTGCCCCCGGGTGGACGAACCACTGCCGGAATCTCTCTTTCTGTTACAGGTCAGCCAAGTGTCATCTATTCTGCCAATACTCTCCAGCTGATTATTGAGTTGGGCAGTGTGATCGGAAAATCACTCACACAATTTGGCGCCGTCTGTGGGAAAGAAAGGAGAATAAATGGCCAGTGACGGATAGAAGGAGAAGATTGGGACGACACTCCTGTTGGTGGGAGTGGCAGACCTATCGACCTTGACGTCGAAGGAGACAACCGCAACACAGAAACTCGTGACCAAAATCATAGCAAGAAAGACGTCGGCTAGGAGGGCGACGTACCAAGGAAACCAGAACAAAGCAAGTATTATAATGAAGACGACCTCCAAGTGTGGAAGGATAGATGCCTTCGAAGGGATGAAGAAGTAAAAGAGATGACGAACAAATTGGCAGACCTGCAGTCAGTCGTTAATTTTATGATGCAAAACAAAGTCATGTAGCCACCGTTCCCGCTGTAGGGCACGCCGATTCCAGCAGCCAATGCACAGAAGGGAGGGCAGAAACCAATCACAGAAATCCCCCAGCACGCCATGAGCGAAAAACACTCTCACTGGCTTTCAAGGGAGGTCAGACGAGGAGAGTCAAGGAGAGAAGAATCGCGGAGGATGCATTGCGCCAAGGAGGAAGACCCCAAAGAACATCGGCATGTTCAGGGGCAGGCGCTCTACTTCGACACAACTCACAGAGAAAAATCGAAAAGGACCCACCATGAAGCTGAGAGTAGTATGCCGAAAAGACTGAAGTCAGGAGATAGCCGAGCTCTTGGACAGAGCAAATAAGACTTGAGAGATTACCTCAAGAGGAAGCAGCAGAATGCCGATGTCGAGGTAACTTCCCCTGAAAAGCCGAGAACACCATTCTCGATGGAGCTAGACAAATTTGAGGCTCCAAAGAGATTCAGTATGCCAAGGTTCCAAATATACGATGGTAAATCGGACCCCAACTTTCATGTTGGATTATACCTGAATTCAATGGCATTGTACAGTGGGAACGAGCCATTGCTCTGCAAAGTGTTCCCCTCATCTTTTGGAGAGATTGCATCAGATTGGTTCCACAAATTACCAAAGGGAAGCGTAAAGACTTGGGAAGGCCTGGCTGAGATGTTTGTGGCTAGGTTCGTGACAAACAAGCTGCAGCCATTAAGGGTGGACGCATTGATGGCTCTGAAGATCAGTAAGAAAGAAGGCCTTAGGGCCTATGCAAAAAGGTACTATGAGGTGTCCAACCGAATACCAGAGTGTAATCAAGAGGTGGCGGTCGTATCTTTCAAGAACGGCCTAAAAGACAACTGTCCACTACGAAAATCTTTGGCAAAGACATTGCCAAAAAGCATGGAAGAGCTCATGGCGAGGATCGAGAAGTACGCCAGGGCCGAAGAAGATACATCGGGAACCAATGAGGCAAAGCAAGAAAAAGGAAATGGCTCGCTGAAGCGAGGCCGAGGTAACAACGGATCCAGCAGATAGGAGATAGAACTGAGGGCAACACAGGCAGTGACAACTGTGTTCCGAATCCCAATTCACAAAGTGTAACGCCCTCAAAATATCAACATTAAACCCATCAGATAAGACATGCATTTACATATAAACTAACCACATTCTTTTATTCAACAGAGTTCCATTACATAAGCATTGCATGTTAACATCAAAACAAAATGCCCTATGGGCTTACAGCTTTCCAAGTTAACACTTGGTTACAACAAAAGAGTACTAACTCGTTTACACATTAAGCCCTTGGCTTGAAGTTACATGTAATACATCAAAAGTTAAGCGACAAAAGTATGTCCGCCTCTAGCCTCCCAGCTATGCCCTTGGAGGTGGCATGCTACCTGTACCTGAAAATGATATTCCCATATAGGGTGAGCCACAGCCCAGTAGAAATACACTAAACCAACCATGAACAATGACTAAAATATTAGCAATTGATAGATGGCTAACACAGATACATTCACATAAATTACACATTTATGTCATACAACTTATGAGTCTAAGTTACCTTTCATTTTCCCTTTTTCAACAGATAAGCATGCTAGCTCTATCATCATTTCCACAGATATGTATAAAAACTATATCCCACATTCAGATAAGCATAAAAGCTATATCCACATTCTCAACAGATATGTATAACAACAATATCCCACATTCACAGATAAGCATATAAGCTGTATCCACACTTTACTAAGATAAGCATAATAGCTCTATCTTCACTTCTCTAGACAAGCATATGAGCTGTGTCTACGGAGTTCATCCCCTATCTTCTCCCAACACTATCCGGTTTAGAGGTACATCCCCTATCTTCCCCTAAACCGCGGAGTACATCCCCTATCTCCTCCTCTACACATAACGTATATAAACACATTGGTTCTATATACAATCACCCAATACATACAGTTAATGTATTCTATCAACCGTCAAGTTCCATGACACATTTCATTGATTAGTTTCAGTTTGCCTAATCATCATGCATTGTCTACAACAATCACGACTATCCTCCACCGATAGCCCAAAGCAGTTATTTCTAAACAGAAAATAAATGCACAAATGGATATTCAATCAACATTTCATTTCCTCATTTCTCACCATTAATTATCCCAATTAATCAAACAATGTAATTAGGCCATTTTCCATAATTACCATTTCAACCCTTAGGTCCCATTTTCATCAATGATTCAACATCAATTCCATTTCTCTATGCCAAACATGCATCTAGGTTTATTATGAATAAAACCCCATCTTTTGTAAAATTACACAAAAGCCCCAAACTTTCACCAAATTACCAAACCAAGCCCAACATCTTAAAATACCAAAATTTAAAGACAAAACCCATAGAGAGGAGTAGGATATCCCTACCTCGAAGTTTAAGCCAAAAAGGAGATGAAGACTCGAAGATCAACGTGCTCCAAATCCAACCTTTTTCAGATTAAAACAAAGCTCTCAACGCCCTCTATCTTTTTAACAAAGGCTCTAGGCTAGATTCACACTCTAGGGAGATCAATTCTTAGAGAGAGTGTAAGTTTAGAGAGAGAGGGTCTCGGATTTAGGGTTTGATAAAAAGAAAAGGTGAAAAAGTGATGTTTCAAAACGCTACTGTCCGTTGATATAAAACACGCTCGCTTGAGCGAAGACTTGGTCGCTCGAGCGACCAGACACAGAAACTCTCGCTCGAGCCAAGAAGTTCTCGATCGAGCGAAGAAAAACCCAGACCGCTCGAGCGAAGGAAGCTCGCTCGAGCCAAGAAAGGCAACTCTCAGGTCCAGAACCAGACGCAACACTCGCTCGAGCGAAGCCACCCTGGCTCGACCCACCAGACACGAACCTCACTCTCGCTCGAGCGACCAACTCCTCGCTCGAGCGAAGGTCCAAAAATCTGGGCAGCAACACTAGGCTCCCAAACACAACCAACCTGAAACAAACCTGCCCAACACATCCTATAACTCAATATACAAAGTACAAAGGATGCAAACAAGATAATAAATAACTACCAACATCCACGGACACATGTCCGGATCACTGTACAACAAGGGTAAACCCGGGATCGCTATACAAAGTCTTGGATCAAATTCGAAATCAACCCTATTTTAGAACACCAACAAAGGCACTAGGAGAATTTATGGGAAGAAACCTTGGCAGGCATTGTGCTTACCATAATGAAAACGGGCATATGACTCAGGGCTGCAGAGCCCTGAAAACACACTTGGAAGACCTGGTGAGGCAAGGCCATCTGAGAGACCTTATCGATGAGGCCAGAACAAGGAAAGAATAGGTAAGATTGCCTCAGGCAATAGCAGCACCACCTCCCCCAGCACAGCAACCATAAACAGGAGGACCTCGGGTAATTAATGTAATTCACTCAAAGGTCAACGAAAATGAGATTCGGAGGGAGACCCAGAAGGTAAAACATCTGCAGCATGTCTACCAAGTCGGGAAAAAGAGACATCGGGCAGAGGAGTACTAAGGACCAGTAGTGTCCTTTTTTGAAGCTGACCTTGAGATGGTGCGACATCCGCATAACGATGCCTTAGTAGTATCCCTCCAGGTTGGGGAATGCCAAGTAAAGCGCATCCTGATTGACCAAGGTAGCTCTTGTGACATCATGTACGTCCGATGTTACAAGGAGCTTGGCCTTCACCCAGACGACATGGAGCAGTCCAATAGCCCAACGGTCAGGTTCAATGGAACGCCGACTTGGCCACTGGAAACAACCAGCTTGGAGGTGCAGGCAGGCACCAGGAAGATAACAACAGAGTTCACCGTAATTAACACACCCTCCCCTTACAACATCATTTTGGAAAGGCGATGGTTGCATGCAATGAGGGCTGTTTCCTCAACTTTGCATCAACTATTGCGGTTTCCAACGGAGTATGGGATTGAGGAGGTTAGAGGAGATCAGCTGCAGGCAAAGAACTGCTCCATGGCAGCAATGAAATCCACCTGTAGCATTCGAAAACCAGAGAAGACAGAGATTGAAGACAAGGACGTGGAGGTCCTAGAGGATGTCGGCAAGGAGCCGGCCGAAAAGAGTGAAGAAATGCTGAAGAAAATCCTCGTCCAAGAGGGGGATGAAGAACGCTTCTTTCTTCTCAGCTCGGGCCTAGCCGAAGAGGAAGAAAGAGAGATGGAAGCTTTCTTGAGAGCAAATATTGAGGTGTTTGGTTGGACACCTTACGAGATGCCTAGCACTGACCCCGAGGTCACTTGTCATAAACTGAATGTTGATAGGTCGGCAAAACTGATAATACAACGAGCTAGAAGACCGACGCTGATACACGTCGAAGTAGTGGAGGAGGAAGTAGTTAGACTTCTCGAGGATAGGGCCATTCGAGAGATAGATTACCCAACATGGCTATCAAACACAGTAGTAGTGAAGAAGAAGAATGGTAAATGGAGGGTCTGCGTAGACTTTACCAGCTTGAACAAAGCCTGTCCCAAAGACAGTTTTCCTCTACCCAAGATTGACCAGTTGGTAGACGCCACTTCGGGGCATAGAAGGATGAGCTTCCTGGATGCCTATAGGGGATACCATCAGATAGCCATGTATCCCCCAGATGAGGAGAATACTGCATTTATCACCCCAAAAGGTCTGTACTGCTACAGAGTGATGCCTTTTGGGTTGAAAAATGCAGGAGCAACTTACCAAAGACTGGTAACCAAGATGTTCAAACACCTGATTGGCAGAATGGTGGAAGTTTACATCGATGACATGGACGTGAAGACCAAGGAACCTAAAGGTCATCTGGCCGACTTGAAAGCAGTCTTTGATATCCTTAAAACATATCGGCTCTGACTCAATGCAGTGAAGTGTGCATTTGGAGTAGGATCTGGTAAGTTTTTAGGATACCTGGTGACTAGAAGGGGCATTGAGGCCAGCCCAGATCAGATTAAGTCCATCCTGGAATTGAAGAGCCCGACATCGGCAAAACAGGTACAAATGTTGACTAGAAGGGCCGCAACCCTGAATAGGTTTATAAGTAGAAGCTCAGACAAGTGCAAACCTTTCTTCAACTTAGTGAAGAAAGCCACAGATTTTTTATGGACAGAAGAATGCGAGGCCGCCCTGGCCGACCTGATGAAGTATTTGACCACAGCTCCAGTTCTTTCAAATCCAGAAGCTGGGGAGGAGTTGTTTTTGTACTTACCAGTCTCAGAACACGCAGTAAGCGCAGTGGTAATCCGAGAAGAAAAAGGGGAGCAAAGGGTTGTTTACTATGTAAGCAAAACCTTGGCCGATGCAGAAACAATGTATCTACCCTTAGAGAAATTGGCACTGGCTTTAGTAATGGCTTCAAAGAAGCTGAACCATTACTTCCAGGCTCATAAAATTGTGGTGCTAACTGAGCACCCCTTGAAATCCTTACTGCAACAAGAAGACATGATAGGAAGAATAGCTAGATGGGCAGTCGCTTTGAGCCAGTATGACTTGGAGTACAGACCCAGAATAGCAATCAAAGGCCAAGTTTTGGCCGACTTCGTGGCCGAGTTCACACTAGAATCCATCGTACATCGGGCTCCGTTGAGCCAAGATGAACGATGTCTAAGCAAACAGGGAGAAGCCTAGCCAAATGCAACAGAACAACGGAAAAAAGAAAAACTTAGACCCTGCAGCATCTACATCGGCGACTCCTTTCGACTATTTGTCGATGGGAGCTCAAACCGACAAGGAGCAGGGACAAGAGTAGTACTGGTATCTCCAGATGGAGAAGTATTGGAACAGTCCATTCGATTAGGGTTCAAGGCCTCAAATAATGAAGCAGAATATGAAGCATTGATTACAAGACTAAAGCTGGCGGTAGCAGCAGAAGCAGATGAAGTGATAGTCTTCTGGCTCATAGTCAACCAGACAACGGGCCAGCCCGAGATGAAAAGATGTTAGCCTATGCAAAGGAAGTCAACAAGCTAGTAGCTTTGTTTCAGAATTGCCGACTACATCAGGTCAGCTGAGATGATAATAGTCATGCCGATGCACTAGCTAATCTGGCCAGTGCAATACAACCTGGAAAAGCAAGGACAATAATGGTCGAATACTTGTCAGGCCCGAGCATCGAACCACTGACCACAGAGCGTGATGCAATGTGTGTGGACATGGGACCAAGCTAGATGGATGCAATTATTGCATTCCTGAAAGAAGGGAAGCTGCCAGATGACCACAAGGAGGCACACAAGATCAGATTGAAATTGGCAAGATTCAGTCTAACAGCAGAAGGACATCTCTACAGAAGATCTTTCACTGGACCCCTTTTAAGGGGTGTACACCCATCACAAGTTGAAGATTTTTTTTATGAAATACATGAAGGAATCTGTGGAAGCCACACCGGGGACAGATCACTAGCCCATAGGGCCATTACCCAGGGGTATTGGTGGCCTTACATGCAAAAGGACGCAGAAGCCTATGTCAAGAAGTGTGAAAAATGCCAAAGGTTTGCACCATTGATACACCAGCCAGCAGCAGACCTTAACCCAGTATCCAGTCCTTGGCCGTTTGCTCAATGGGGCATGGATCTCGTTGGGCAATTGTCCCAAGCAACTGGACAAAGAAAGTACCTGCTGGTAGCAACAGATTACTTCACCAAGTGGATAGAAGCTGAGCCCTTAGCCAAGATCCAAGATGCAGACATGAAGAACTTCTTATGGAAGAACATCATCACTAGATTTGGGATTCCGAGAGCAATATTTGCTGACAATGGAACACAATTTGACAGCAAGCTAATCAAGAACTTCTGTGCAAAGTTCAAGATCAAGAACTACTTTTCAACCCCAAGCTTTTCTCAAAGCAATGGTCAAGCAGAAGCATCCAACAAAGTCATCCTAGATGGGATAAAAAGAGGCTGCAGGCAGAAAAAGGAAAGTGAGTGGATGAACTACCAAGTGTGCTCTGGGCATATTGGACAACGCCAAGAAGATCAACAGGGGAATCCCCCTTTCCCATGACTTATGACACAAAAGTTGTCATTCCGCTTGAAGTCAGCATCCTTGGGATCAGAACCCAGGGAGTAGAGAGTAGGACTAATGATATACTCTTAGCCCGAGATCTGGATCTACTAGAAGAAAGAAGAGAGAAAGCTGTAATTCAGCTCGCAGCCTACCAGCAGCAGCTTGCCAGAGCTTATAATAAAAGAGTCAACCCGAGGGAGTTCCAAGTCGGCGACCTAGTCTTGAGAAAAGTCGTCAGCAAAAAGAAGGATCCCAGGGAGGGCAAGCTTGGTCCAAACTGGGAAGGACCCTACAGAATCACTTCGATATTGGGCAACGGGGCATATCGGCTTGAAGATAGTGAGGGCAAAGAGTTGCCAAGACCTTGGAATACTTGTAATCTGAAGTTTTTCTACCATTAGATTTTCCTTGTTATTTGCCGACATCATGAATAAAATTTTAGCAGAATTCTTCTATATTTGTGACTGATGAAGATACATAACGTTGTTTCGGAATACGTGCATAATGAGACCCCAAGTGGAACTTAGGTTCACATTAGGAGGCAGAGAGAAGAAATGATGTTTACCACTTGTTGAAACTTGAGAAAAGTTTACAAGTTGAAGCTAAACCGAAATGATGTTTAACACTTGTTGAAACTTGAGAAAAATTTACCAGTTGAAGTTAAACCGAAATGATGTTTAACACTTGTTGAAACTTGAGAAAAGTTTACCAGTTGAAGTTAAACTGAAATGATGTTTAACACTTGTTGAAACTTGAGAAAAGTTTACAAGTTGAAGTTAAACCGAAATGATGTTTAACACTTGTTGAAACTTATGAAAAGTTTACAAGTTGAAGTTAGACTAAGGCAAAACACTTGTTGAAATTTTATGAAACCAAGGTTATGTTTAGAAAGGTACTTGGGTACTTGCCGAGATAAATCATCAGTTTGTATTACCGAGGTGTTTCACCCCGAGAAGGTTGCACAAGACTAAAGAGCATTTTTAAGACACAAAATTATTCTGGATATGAAAGTCATACAAGAGCTATAAAGGGAAGACAAACATACAAGCATTCAAGAAAGAAGGAAGTTGTATTCATAAAAATCACCTCGGCCATACAAAGAGTTTACATTGTCCCAAAAACAGAGAAATACAAGAGGCAAAAAACAAAGGAAAAAGACATCAAAACTATGATTCCTCAGCATCATTAGCTGGCTGGGTCTGGATCTCAGAAGACTGCTGGGAGGACATCTCGGCTACCTTCTCAGCCGCAAGCTCAGCATCAATCTCTTGAAGGGTCTGATCAAGGCTCTTGTCGGCGAGAGGCACGTCCAATGATGCCTGCTCAGGGGTAGCTTCCTTGGGCACCTCCTCACCCTCCTCATCTTGGGTCAAGTCCAGGACTTGATCATTTAGAGAAGGGGACTTGGCCCCAGCAGCATCTTTCGACTTCCTCACCAAAACCTCCTCATCAGATTCAGAGTCGTCATCGGATTGAGTTGGAGTTAGAGGGAATGGAAGAGGAATGGCGTCGGCATTCTGAAAGGGCGAGTCGGCAAGGACTTCAAGCTTTTTTAAAAGAGACATCCAACCAAGGGTGAAACCCTTGTTGCATGCCTGCTTCACTTGCTTCTCATAGTCCACCGTGACATCGACCACCCCTTCATTGTAGCCCTTCTGGTCGGCCTCCTTTAGCTCAGCATCTTTGGTGGCCAAAGGGTTTTGCAATTCCTTTTGGGCCTGGGCCATCTTTTCCTCGGCATCCTTGTTTTCAGCCTCAAGCACCTTCTTGATGGCCTCAACAGATTCTGCCTTTTCTTCGGCATCGTTTTGGGCCTTGATGGCAGCCTCGGCCTGGTCTTCTAGTTTTTTCATTTTTGATTGTAAACTTTTGTTGGCCTTTTGAAGATTGGAGATCTCCCTCTTCATCTCGGCCAGCCTCTCTCGGTTCTCAAAAGATTGTACCGAGAAAGAATGGGCATGCTGGATTGCCTGAGAAAACATAAAACAGAACAGAAGTTTTTAAAAAAATTATAAGTATGGAATGAACAGAAAGAAAGAAAACATTGCCAGACAAAGACACTTACTTGAACAGAGCGTTGAAGCATCAGAGCGTACTTTTCATACTCGCTTAACTTGGCGTTTCGGTCGAGATCGCCGGGGAGAAGCAGAGCAGTATTGAGGGCTACGCCGACATTAATGTCATCGGCATTATCGTTGTCCATAACTGGCTTATCTTCGAGAGTGATTTTGGGGTCCCAGGGGGCATCATGTTTTTTGGACCCCAAGGTGGTTGCAGAGGATGACCTCAGCCTCTTTGATTTTGGAGAATCGGATGGTTGAGCCTCGGCCCGCCTCTTCTCCGCGGTAGGCTGGGACTTGTCACTTTCAGCCAGTTTGGAGATCAGCAAAGTGTCCTCAGTGTCAACCTGAGTCACCTTGGCCTTTGGTTGAGCCTTTTTAATTCTTTTTTGTTTTGATGGAAGCTGGGTTTGCGCTGGTGGAGCGTTAACGGTTGATGGGATGCTGGCCAAGAGATCTTTTGCAATAGCTTTTTGACGGCCCATCTCAGCCGAAAAAATGGTTCGTCGCCGGCGTTGTCATTGGGATATCGGGATCAGGTATGGAGTCGAGGTTGACAGCTGCTCAGCTAGATCAGAGGTTGATCCTTGGTCTGTCCGAGGTGTGGACGCGACTTGTGGAGTTGTGACAGAAGGTGGAGAAAGGCTTTTCTTCTTCTTTTTTGGGACGTTGGGAAGAGCCGACTTATACGTGGGGATGAAGTTGAGAAGCAGAAGGGCCTTTCTCTTGTGGACTGGCAAATTCAGAAGTTTCTTCAAGTCTTTACTGGGAAAGAAAGACTGACGGAAGCCCTTGGGTGGCTGAGGGAGAGCTGCAAGAAAAACAGACATTAGAAACAAATAAGAGTATCGAAGACTTTGAAACAAACAAGTAAAGTATGGATGCAGGGCTCTTACCATTGCCCTCTACAAAAACGGTTTGAGGAAGAGGGTAAAGATGGAGGTTCTCATTTGGAGCGAACTCCCAATTTCCCGAGGTAATAAAGTAGTCATCTTCAGCTCCCTTGTTGGAGTATGGGAGGTCGGCTACAATTTTGTGCTCTGTAGATCTTGGCTTGAGGTAGCAAACGTAGCCCATATCTCTTTTGAGGCCACACATGGTGTAGCAGTACTGAATGTCGGCTAAGGTGATCCTAGCATTTTCTTGTTTGGCTAAGGCTATGATACCATTAATAACTTGGTATGAGTTGATGGCAAGTTGCATTGGGTTCAACTTATAGTAGTGGATTAGCTCGCGGAAAAAGATGTTGAGTGGAAGCCGGAGTCCGCACTCAATAAAGGCTATAACAGGGAAGGGCATGGAGTCAATTGTGGGCATGATAGAGTTGTCATCCCCAGCCAACCTCAGATGGATGTTGACAGGGATGGAAAACTCTCGCCTAAAGTATTCTAATTTTGTCGGGGTGTCTACCCTATGCTTCCACATACCCATGATATCGGCCTAGCTAGGAGGAACTGGATTTCAGAATAAAGGTGTTTTAGAAGGGTTATTGGGACCTCGGCAAAAAACCTAAAGTATGTGCTGGGTAAGGATTTGCGAAAATAGTTTCAGTTTTTCCTAATAATCGTGGGTTCTACCAGCAAATCCCAAACCTATATCTGTGGAAACGAAGATTAAAGGCGCAAAAATCTGGAAAACAGAAAAGCAAGGATGTGCTTCAGAATCAAGAACAAAGATGGACTATCAAGAACAGTGGCAAAAGTGTAGAAGAGTTGTGAACAGTGTGTGCATTCAAGACATGAGCAAGAGCAAAATCGTGAAATAAACACACTCAGATACATGATTCATAAATCAATTGCTTGAGTAAAATAGCAATGGCAACTAATGGTGAAGCATAATTTCTTGAAAAGCAACAAGAAATAAGAAACAAGGAGGAACAGTGGCTTACCAGAAAGAGGGAAGCCGGAATGGGATTTGCCGAAGTCTGATGACGGTTGCAGAGGCAGAAGATCGGTGGAAATCACGCCGGAGGTGGTAAATGAAGCAAGTTGCAGAACTTAGAAAGCTTGAACAATGGCGGATTTGAGGAAAAGAGCTAGAGAAGAAAAAGCTAAGGGATTGAACAAAAAAGTAAAACGACGAAAAGAGAGAAAAAAGTTTTTGTTAAAACTTGAAACGGCGGCAAACGAAATTAATGCGCCTAAAACAATGTGAGCTTCAGACGGCGCACGCATGCACGAGACGATTTAGAAGCGCGTCACAGATACGATCCAGTAAGAGGAAAGTACGTGGCTAGGAATGGTTGAGTTGTTGTGAACGATAGCTCATATACGTGAGAAGAGCTCTTGGAATTCTTGATCTTTAAAAAGACATGTCGGCCTATAGTGATGAACTTGGCTTAAGCCGATGTACTGGCAGGAAATACCGATATAGGTTCTATCACCTCAGAATGTCGAGGTAATAGAACCTAGGGGCAGTTGTGGGGATATATTTTCTAGGTACCAACATGTGTCCAAGGTGATGCCGACGTGTCAGCCGAGGTGCCACGTGTCCAGGTCATGACGCCGAGGTTATCTCGGCAAGGCCGAGGTTATCTCCAAAGATATGGGAATCCGAGATAAGCGGATAAGAGACAAGAGTCCTAGAACGATGAAGGACTTTAGCATGGATAAGGATAACACTCTTAGGGAGTTTATCTTTATCTCTTGGAAAGTCTAGAATAAGCACTGAGCAAGAGTCCATTGAAGCTAGGCTTCTAGTGGGACAAGGATTGAAATAATTATAAAAGAGAGGCACCCCCATGGGTCTAAGGTACGCAATTTATATTCTGAATAGTGAGTTTAGTACTATTGATTATCTTTGAGAGATATACTGACTTGATCGTCGGAGTGCCCCCGGGTGGATGAACCACCGTCGGAATCTTCTCTTTCTGTTACAGGTCAGCCAGGTGTCATCTATTCTGCCAGTACTCTCCAGCTGATTACTGAGTTGGGCAGTGTGATTAGAAAATCACTCACATAGATCCTTCTTGTGAAAGATAACAAGATTAATGTGATGGTGACACGGTCAATGATGAAGCAGTTGGGCCATACCATAGATGTTGTGAATAATGGAGTTGAAGCTGTACGTGCAGTTCAGTCCTGTACTTATGATCTCGTTCTGATGGTAATTTTCCTAGAATTAAAAAATGTTTTCGATTATGGTTATTATTTTAGTTACCAACTTACCATTTTAATCACTTGTTATGCATATCCTTTTCTTTTTCAGACTTCAATTTAAGATCAGGATAGTGTTTGAGCTTATCCCAATGGTTGTTACATTGCTAGGTGAAATGGTTTGTCACTAGTTGTGCCATCATTTTGATTGCCTTATTTCTTTTCTCTTCTTCATTATCAAAGCCTATAGTTGCCTTCTCTTTTACTTTTTATTCCTTTTTAGATCTCCAAAATTTTAGTAGTTTTTTGTCCATCAAAGCCAATAGTTCAATGTAGATGTCCATCCCAAAACTTCCTTAATATACTTACATGTTCGCAAAACTTTTCGGAGGAGTTTATCTTGGAAATTAGATTAATTGCATAAACAAACCTTGCAACTCATTTAAATGTTTCCGAACATTGTCACATAGATTTGTAGTCTTATCCTAATACATTGAAGCTGTAACCATGTGCAGGATGTATGCATGTCAGTGATGGATGGCCTTCAAGCCACAAGACTAATTCGTTCTTTTAAGGAAACTGGTAGTTGGGATGCTGCAGTGAAAGTAGGAATTGAACAATTTGTGCCTCCAAATGATCAAAAAATTGAGTCATCTAAAAAAAGGATGCCCATCATTGCTGTAAGCACTTGAATCCTTATTTTCCATGTGTAGCCAGTGTTCTTTATGAGAATCTTGCTCAATACAACATTTAATGTGTTTACATTGACTTAGAGTAAATGTCGGGAAGTCATTACTAACAAAAGAAAATAAAAGAAAAGGATGGTTAAATTTGAGACGAGTCCAATGAATGTCATTTTGGAAGACAAGATATATGCATATCTAACATTTGCAAGTAATAATAGCATTTCGAAAATTAGTAACTTTTCTTCATAACGAATATCCTTGTATTTGTATGTATATCCATTGACGAATATTGGTGGTATAATTGCAGATGACTGCAAACGCATTGGCAGAGAGTGCAGATAAGTATTTTGCAAATGGTATGGACTCGTTTATTTCAAAACCATTTACTTTTCAAAAGTTGAAAGAATGCCTTGACCAATATTTTTAATTTTATCTCATTAGTGTATGCATCCGTATAGAAAGAAAATGTGTGTTAGAAAAAGTTTTGTAATCAATCTATCGCCTTTTGCTCAGCCTTTAGGATCTCTGTTACCTCATGTCACTACAAGAAATTGCACTTTTGGCGACGACGTCAATTTTTCATAGCTAAAAGTATATTTTTGCCCACTCATATTATGTTGCTAAAAGTGTATTTTTTACCAATGCCAATTTGTTGTTGTTGCCAAAAGTAAAGCTTTATCGATGACCAAATCATTGGCAAATGGCAACATTTACCGACGTAAATGTGTCGCTAAAAGTTTACTTTTGTCCACTCATATTGTGTTTGTAGAAGTGTATTTTTTGCCAATGCCAATTTGTCGTTGCCAAAAGTAAAGCTTTAGCGACAAACAAATCGTCGACAAATGGCAACATTTACCGACGTAAATGTGTTGCCAAAAGTTTACTTTTGCCGACGCATATTTTGTTGCTAAAAGTATATTTTTTGCCCATGCAAATTTGTGTCGCGAAAAGTGCCACACAATCATCATATTTGAATGACTTTTACCGACGCAAGGTAAATTGCCGACGATAGATGAAGGCTTTTATCGACGACTATGTTCGTTGCTAAAGGCATTACTTTTACCAACGCAATGATAATTTCGTCGGCAAAAACTTTTGCCGACTCACTTTTGCCTACGGGTTGCCAACGTAGCTTTGTGTGTCGGCAAAACTCTTTGCCAATGAATTTTGCCTTTTAGCAACATATTTTGTTGCGTTGCGAAAAATGCAATTTCTTGTAGTGTGTATATCAATATCATCTTTTGATTTTTTTTCCTAACAACTCTTTCATAGTGTGTTCTCCTTGTAAGAATATGAGAAAAAAGGCAGTAAAATTTCCCAACGAAATGCAGCATGAGAGGTAAGCAAAGCCTTTAAATGCAAATTTACCTTACTATAGTCTAATGATTAATTAAAAGTATTTTATCAAAGAAGTTATGCTTATATCCAACCCAAAAAAAAAAAAAAAAATCTGATTCTCATTTTTGACATAAAAAAAGAAAATATGAAAATAAAATGAAAAGGTTAAAACATTTTAGGAGGGGGAAGAAAAAAAACTTACTGACGGTTTATGAATTATTTAATTTGTGAGCGTTTGGACGTTACATGGAAATTAATGAGTTACAACGTTCTACATAGGATTCATAGAAAGTTATAATGTAACATGGGGATACAGCTGCAATATACAATCTTAAAATAATAATAATAATAATAATAATAATAATAAAAGGAAGAAGAAAAAAGAAGAAGAAGAAATAACGGGACCAATTGCCAAGGGAAGAAGAATAGAAAATAATATAATTAGGTTATTAACTATATTTTAATTAGAATGCATAGGTACAACTCTAACGTTAATATACAATTAGAGATGGCAATGCCATCATCATACATTAGTATCAGTGGTCTTCATTTGTGGACTCGGAACTTGCTGTGTATCCTGATTTGGATTAGCAAATTCAATGACTGGCACCACCTCTTGCGCTGTTTGCCCTTGCGAAATTGGATCTTCATATTCATAAGAAGGAGTTCCTTCGGAAGAATCAAAATTCCCATCTGTATGGTTTGAAAAGGTATATGGACTTAGTGGGTAGGTACAATTAGGGGTGGCATGGAGTGAGAAGCTTGACGGACTTGAAGGGCCATGAACATTAGGAGAGGCTTGTGGTGCACCCATACTATCTACAATGTCAGTACCATTTTTGACTCGCACTTCACTCTTTTTGAAAGTATGGGAAGATAGGTCTTTGTTGTCAAAGTGTCTAGCTAGCTCCACAATCTTTCCCCATATTGAGGCATTTGGATCGGAACGCCTCAATAGTACATGCTTATGCTTATACACAAACACAACAGTAAAGATTATGAAAGCTGAAAGTCAAGCAATCCCAACAATTAAGAAAAGACCCTAGAAGCTCTCGAGGCCTAGACTATTGGAGGAAACCAAAGTGCTTGAGTCTGGGCAATTGGTTTGCCCAAATTGTGCTCTCTCAATGCCTACAATTTTTTTCCACGTCTTTGATATGATGGACTCTTACTGATAACACTCTATGGCAATTGATTGTATTGCTTATCATTATATGTTTATTTTTACTAATGTTATTGTTAACCATGAGCTTCTGATTTTATGTATGTTTCTCTTACAAGCATTTTTTGGTTGCCTTTTTGATATTGGAAATAAAATGGTCATTGGATGGGCTCAAGGTGTCACGAACCGCTCCCCGTACCCAAGGGTTAAGCATCGTGATGGCCAGTAACTGAGGTTACCTACGACCAATTCTTAAACAAAGAAATAAACGCAAGCGGAAGTAATATTTAAATAAGGGTACGAAAATAATCATTGGAGTTTCTATTTTTATTACAAAATATATTGACCCAAAAGACTGATATTTACATAGAAAAATATCATAAAAATGCTGTGTGTGTCTATTTCGCAGCCCCGCATCTAAGACTTTCCAAAAGCTATTTCTGAATTGCATTATTTCCTGAAAATTGGTAAACAACTATATAAGCACATGGCAGAGTGAGAAATATTATACCAAGAGTATAAGGGCACGAAATAACCATGGATAATTATGTAGCCAAAACATTTACATAAACAAATCATTTGAGTAGCAGAAATCATTTAAGTAGCAGAAACTGAAATACAGATATTATGTAAATATATCATCATAACCATGGTACAGAACAGAACAGAACAGAGGTCACAGAAGTGACAGTCAGAACAGAGGTACGGATTCAAGAGGTGGCTCGTACGGATTCTAGAGGTGGCTCCCACAATAGTGCAGCACTTAGCTCCGCACAGCACTTTGCTCCGCACAGAACAGAGGTCAATGGATCAGAGGGCCACAAAGTAACCAAACAGAGGCCAATGGTTATTTAAGTCCCCAAAGGCGTGGGACTCCCGTGGTGGTACTTTGTCACGACCCCATTCCGCCCCTAGTAGAATGGTGCCGTGATGGCTAGTAATCCGAGATTACCGAAGGCCAACTCTCAAAATTCACACACAAACAGAGTATACATATGGGGCTTACAAATGCGGAAGCAATAAATTCAAAACTAAGTAGTCCATAAGAGCAGTGCATAAGTTAAATGGAATGGCATACATCATTACATAGCTTTAATACAACAAAAGGAAGTACAAAAATACATCTTGACCAAAAGGCTTCTCAAGCCGACATATACAAAACACAATGAAATATAAGCTGAGAAGCATGATCTTCAAGATGTTACAAAAATACGAATCTGAGACACGTCGGCAAACACATCCGAAAACATATCGGCAACATATCTAGGCCTCATCGCCTTCTTGCTCATCACCTACATATATATAGAGAGGGTGAGCTTGGATACTCAGTGAATGGTACAAGTAATAAAGGGTTTGCATGTAAGACATCCGAGATCTTTAACAAAACAATGCATAATCATAGCTTATGACAAACGTGGGATAAATCGAGTTCATCTAACAAATCTATCGAGCTTCATCAATCAAAGTCTTTCAAGTTTCATGGGTGACATTAACAAAGATTGTGCCACAAATGCTTATAGTCCCCTAGCACGTACGAACTTTCAAGATTGTGCTACAAATGCTTATAGTCCCCTAGCACGTACGGACTTTCAAGATTTGTGCTACAAATGCATATAGGCCCCTAGCACGTACGGACTTTCAAGATTCTCAAGATCAAAGCTAATACTTGATACACAAATAGGGATAGTCATTCATGCTTAGCAAATACTTTTCAAAACAAAGCAAAACTTTATCAAAACTTTATAACGTAGCTTTATCAAAAATACCACTCACATAGTTCTTCAACGTCGGGGTCAAGCGAGAGTCCAAGTCCTACAAACACATGGCAAAGTCTATTGAATGCACTTTCAAACAAGCTTTACATGGATGCAAATGATCTCAGCATTCCTTCAAAACTAAGTCGAACCAAGACAAAACACTGTTTCTCCTCTCGGGAAAAACATGCTGGGTACCAACCAGGCTATTGCCGAGGTCCCACACCTTCTTGCCGAGGTGTGGTCCCGGTGGCCACGCTCAAGGAAATGAAGTCGGGAAAATCTGGGTTTCCCTCTGCTGAAGAACATGAAGAACATGAAACACATGAATGCTCAATCTTAACTTGTTACTACGAAATCTAGAACTTCATGCTATGAATTTAAAAACATGGACCTGGGTACCCATACTCGAAGATCTTATGAAAACAAACACAAAAGCATGAATCTTAATGCAAACTTTCGAATCAAACAAGGCTTTTATTTAAGAACACATGAATACCACTTTCTCTTTCTAAAACCAAACTTTCAATCAATGTATGGCTTGCAAATCAGGTTCGATCATGCAATGCAGCTAGATGATTAACAAGAACAACAAGAGTAGGTCAAGAATCTAACCTTAATACACGAATCTAACGGTTAGATCTCTAAGAATCAAGCTCGAAGATCCACTCCTTCACTCTAAAACTCCTTCTTCCTTCTAGAGCTTCTCTCTCTCAAGGCAAAGATATGATACAAAATGATAGGTTCTACTCACTGCTGGCTGATTTAACACTCAGCTCGGACACATGGCAACGGCTGGTTGGTTCTCCCCGAAAAGGTGGCTGACAGACCAGACAAAGTATGGCGAAAGGGTGTTTAACAAGTAAAGCGGCATGGCACTCTGACAAGGTACTGACATCGGGTGAAAACATCAGCTCCGGTAGGTGAGGTATCTATGATCCCGGCTAGGACGGACAACACTTGGCCTAGCTGTGCCACACCTCGGCCTAGATGTGCCACACCTCGGTCTAGGTCGCACCAATCCGGAACAAGATCACTTGGGTTCAAGGATAACATCTCGACCTAGATGATACACCTCTCGGCCTTGGTGATACACCTCGGCCTAGAAAATGACATCTCGGCCAATATGCCAGGACGAAGGTAAAGGTGGTTCTGGCTTTAAGGTGACCTCGGCTAGACTCACCGGAAAAGAACAAGACTCAACAAGTAAATTTCACATAAGTACAAACCAAGACAAAAATCTCATTCTAGTTAAGACAAGTCAAGAAAATTCACTATTGCAACTTAGCAAAACAAGATTATACAAATGCTCATGCCCGAGGCTAAGGTGAGGAATGAGGGTCACTACATACTTACAAAACATAATTTTATATAAGGTCATAGCCAAATATTCTTTAAAATATAAACAGACATATCCATGGGTTTCCTTTTGAGCAAATAGGGTTCAGAAATAAAACCACGTAACTGAAACTTTTATAAAACATAACTTGTATAAAACAGGTTTTGATAAGTTAAAACATACGTAAAATACATTTTTGTGACTCAAGGTATAATATAACTCACATTAACTTTAATACCTCACTCTTTCTTTTAACTGTTAAAGACCTTTTCACCTGCCACTACTGTTTCCTTCTTCCTCTCTTCTTTTCTTTCCTTTCTTTCTCTCTTTCTTATTTCTTTTTCTTTCTTTCTTTCTTCTTCTTTTCCTTTCTTCTTTCTTTTCTTTCCTCTCTTCCAGTGGACGCCTCCTCCTTTTATAGGGAGTAGAGACGAGTACGTGGCCTCCACGTGGCTCAGACGTCGCTTTCACTCAGATTTAATTCATAATTATATAGATTTATCCTTATCCTTGATAGATATTTAAGATAATTACCTTTTGACCCAATATTTTAATATAATTATATAAATTAATTAATTTCTAATTAAATTACACTTTATTATATATCAACAGAAAATAAATTATTTATTTTACTACCACACCCATTATTAATTATTATTTATATTATCTATATTATTATTATTATATTTTGACCCCTAAACTTTTAATAATTATATTATTTTACAAAATTACACATAATATTATATATTGTAGACGTCCCCGAACGCCCCGGGAGGAACGAGCTCCCGTTCCGTTCATTTTGGGGTCACTATAGCTCAGGACTCTCAAATTCGTCACGGTTCTAAGTCTGAACCAAAGAGTCCAAATCCGGCAAATCGTTTTGAGAAAAACAGATTTTTTTTTTGAAAGAAGTGCCAAACATGGACTGCTTTGCCAGATACAGAGTCGCCACCTAAATATTTTTTTGGGAAAATTTAGGAAACCCTAACTCGTTTTCCAAAGGCCACGTGTCCGTCATCACCAAAGTTGCCTCGGCTCGGGAACTTGGGTACGATTGGGGAAGGTCACTTCATGAGCACCCCCGCTCGCCCGATCAAAGATCGACCTCTACTAACCATGATATCTATTTTTGAAAACATTGTGTGTTCTTATTCCGATTATTAGCCTAGGTTACTATGTATGTACACAGCATATAAGTATAGACTGGGTCGCCCGAATTGGAACAAAACATTTCATGCTTGTTTATTTGAAAGATGGTTTGCTACTCGCAAGTAGGCTTAAAATGTAGATTTGCACCCTCAGGTGGGCTTAGAAAAAGATGATTTTGCCACTATCTAGTGGGCTTAAAACTCACAGTCAATGATTTATTCCAATTTAAACAACCCAACCTTCATCCACAGGCATTCAGGCAGATATATCACATAAGCATTTTGCCTCATGGTAAGCATGCTATTCATGGCAGTCACTCACACGCATGCAAGGATGTTAAAGCATAAA
This sequence comes from Camellia sinensis, assembly GCF_004153795.1. NCBI lineage: Eukaryota > Viridiplantae > Streptophyta > Magnoliopsida > Ericales > Theaceae > Camellia > Camellia sinensis. The sequence continues at coordinate 111,082 of NW_021027373.1, read as the reverse complement.
ACTTACCGAGTACTCCAAGCCAAAACAGAAGTTTACATTAGAAATCATGCATGATCCTAAGTATACAGAAATGCCTAATGCAACACTGCAAAATGCAACTATAGCAGGCTCGGCTATTCTAAACATGGCATATGGAATGCTACAACTAACATGTATTCAATTTGGAATTGAAAGTACAATGCAGTTAGTATGATGCGCCGAGCTCGGTGTATGCAATACAGATGAATGATGCAAACATGCTGTCATACTGTATGCTAATTTAAACATGCCAATCTAACCATCATAAGCAGGTAAATAAAAGGGAGAGAGACGTGGGGTTGGAAGACATACAACACACACACGCACACTTATTACAGTTGTGCCCTCGTGCAGAGGGTCCGAATAAATAATACAGTTCCGAAATGAAGAATAGTACAGTCCAAATATTACAGTCCAAATAATGTACAAATTCCTAATTAATTAACAAATTAACTAAGAAAGCTGTAAAACTGGCGTGCAAGCCAGGGACTGCCTTGCTTCTGATGAATGATGCATGCCCGGGTTGCCTTTGCGCGGAATCCATGACGATGCCCCAATTAGCCTCTGTTTGCACATGTTCTTGAAATGCGTGCCAAGCTTCGGAAGACCCGTGATTCTTGATTTGCTGCAACAGAGAGCAGGAAAGGGGCATAGCAATGTATTTCTACAAATGTATGCATGCCTCGATCCTCGTGCCACCAATCACGCATCTCGATGCATGATGGCCGAGGAGTCGATTTGCACAATTCAATATGGAATGAATGCACATGAAACACACAACAGACCTAACTCCATCATGGGTGATCCGGAGTGTCGGTGACTGGGGAATTGAGATACATGCCGTCACTCGGAGTACGAAATGCACCTCGTTTCCCGTGCCCGGGCTAACTCCTATCCCGAACACGATGCAATATGCATGACATGTATGAAATGCAACTAAGATACAATCCTAACATACACAATGCTATGGAATGACATACACGCTATACGGGGTAACACACAACCGAGCATACACAATGCTATGGATGAAATGGCATACGCAATGCAATAATGGGCTTACACCAACATGAGAGAGCCTCAGCCACACTCACATAGGATGCCATCAGATGAAAATGAAGTGCCTCGAAATGCGTGCACGCGGGCACACAAACCGAGGCAATGGCATATGCATGCATATGAAAAAAAATGGCATATAGAATGCAACATGGACTTATACTACTGGGAGAGCCTTAGCCACACTCACATAAGAGGCCAATGGATGAAAATGAAGTGCCTCGAAATGCGTGCACACGGGCATGCAAACCGAGGCAATGGCATGCAATGCAAATCAAATGCATGGAAAATGATATGCAAACATGTTAATGGATTTTCAGCAATGAAATGTGGGGAAAACAGCCCCGAAATGAGGCGAAAACACACCCGATGCATGAATCTCTCCCGAAATGCAAATTAGGCGCATAGAATGAACTACAACTATACAAAGCATGCATAATTGGTACATGAGGTGAAAAGACAGAGGCAAGGAAGCCTCAAACTAAGCATTTTTACAGTACAAATCATGGCCAAACAGCAAGCAAGGATAGGGCAACAATGGCTGCAAAAATGGCCCTAAACATGAGATTATGAAGCAACTCATAGCTGCTAACTCCAAATAGGTTAGGGCCCTTCAACAACATTGAAGAGGGGCCAAAAATAAGCCACTTTACAGAACTGTAAAAACCCTAAAAACAAACATAGATATGGCTAGCTCTTATGCAAGAAAAAGGGCCAAAAGGTGGCCAAAGAGGCAAGTGGTATATGCAAAGCCCAAACTGAAAAATTCCCTTCTACAACATTGAAGAGGGACCAAAAATATGCATATTTACAGAACTGTAAAATGACCAAAAGTATACAAGCATGCTAGAAATGCAATGCAAAATGAGGCTCAAAAGTGGCTATAACCAAAGTGTACAAAATATTCATCAAACAGCCAAAGGCCCTTAATGAAACATGAATAATGGGCCAAAATAAGACTATTTTTAGTACTGTAAAAAGGCCAAAAACCGAAGCATAATAGGCTGCCAAAGCATGCAAGAAAATGGCATTCAAGGGGGATATTGAAGCAAGTGCAATATGGAGGGCTCAAACAGGGTTGAGCCCTTAATGAAACAAGAAAATGAGCTCAAAAAAATGACCTTTTCAGTTTTGGTCGGAGCTCAAATCAAACAGCATGTATGGCTTACAAATGATACAAGAAATGGACCAAAAACAAGGGAAATGAGACTCACCCTTGAAGACAAGCCTTTAGCAACTCTTGGCTTGAGTTTGTAGCACCTTAGGCCTTGGAGAACACCTTCAAACTTCTGGAATGGAGGATGGAAGGGTGGGGGTTGGTGGTGTAGAAGAATGGTGGTGTAGGACTTGGACGTTTTCAAGGAAATGAGAGAGATGGAGGAGGATTCTTGCATCAAGGCTTGAAGACCAATTTTTCCAACCCTCTATACCAATGCCACCTGCTGGTTATAAGGACCAAAAGAGAGGGAGTATGGAAGGAAAGGGTGGGGGAAAAAGGACCAAGCTTTCCCCCACAAAATATCCCCCGGATTGAGATATTTATGGGGGAACAGCTATACAGCTGTAAAGTGGATATTGAGAGGAACATGGCCGCCTTTTTGGAGCTCCAGGTGGCCGGCCGGCCACCTCCTAGCCGGCCGGCCAAAGGTCAAAAGGGTCAAGTTTAAATAGTGGCCGGCCACCACAAAAAGGTGGCCTCCCAGGTCTCCTCTTCACAACCCTGTGGTTCGATTTTGGAAACTCTAAAACAGGAGAGAGAACAAGCCATTTTGAGGAGGGGTTCAAAGAGTTCAAATGGAATTAATGGCCGGCCATGAACTTTTAGGGTCCCCCATGTGTGTACAACACAAATATGTGGTTTGGGGTTGAAGAAAGTGGCTCCAAGGTGTTCAACATTGGCTCGGAAGTGAGAAAACGGGTGTCGGAGGGCGAAAATGGAATATAACTGGTTGCTAAGAATAATTGCTGGCCTCCCACCCTCCAGTGACCTTCCTGGTGACAAAAACAGAGGTACCTGCCAAAATGAACAAAAACCGATGCAAAACGAATGCTCGGGGGCCAAAACACGCAGTTCGGGGTCCCGAAAATGGGCTGTTAAGCACCGAAGTGGCGTTCGGCCACGAAGTGGGTTTCTCAGACCCCAGTGTCCCTTGAAAGGGAGAAAATAAGATTTATGCCAAAATTTAGAACAAACGGAGATGGTTAAGCGTCCGAACCGAGCACACGGCCACGGTCCCGAAAAACCGGAAATCGGGCTCCGAAATGGGAAAAATGGCCTACGGCCACAAAATGTAGCCCGGCCACTGAGAGATGGTCTACAGGACCTCTCCCTCCCCTTCAGGAAAGAAACAGAGAAAACTGAGTCTGGTTCGCAAACCGAGGCAAGCACAGAAGAGGGTTCGGAGTCCGGAGGCAGGGCTCGCAGCCAAGCTCTGAAACTTCTGAACGAGCACGTTATGCAATATCACCAAGCACTCAACTGGTGACGTTAAGTCTTAAGGTCGGTCAAAATGGGTGTGTCTACAATAATAAATTATATGTTTCCGAACTGAGATTAAATAATTTAGTATAAATTCTATAGAATAATTAAAAATCTGGGTTGTTACACAAGGCATGTGAACTTGAAAAATTCCAAAAGTGGATTTTTGACTAAATACAAAGACGTGGCAAGAAATACATTTTTTTATATATATTTATGCATCTATGGAAGTACTTGTGTGTTTATGAGTAAATGTTTGTGTGTCATGTGCACTATTTTTCCAGAACTATAGGGCAAGTCGCATTTTCATGAGTATATCACACCCCCAATGTTTTATGTGAGTGCCAAACAACCAAACATTCTAGCACAAAACTCCAAAATAAAAAATCTATAAGAAGCTCCATAAGCTGCACCAAAACAAACCCAAACTTTGATAGGATTAGTCGTATAGATAAGGCTCATAGTTTTATATGATAGTATTGATAGTCATAAGTTCATAACTAATATGGTTGGATGTGAAGGCATGGCTATGGAAGGTGGCAAGCTATTGTTGATGACAAGGACCTGAAGGTTCAAGAGGTCATTTGTCAGAACGCTGAATCTTCCGGTTGTAACTTTCCTGTACTAGGAGCATCTCAATCACAAGATGGTGCAAATGTGGTTAGTACTGAAACTCCTATGAATGAGACAAAGGGAACTGTTTTGGGAACATTTAGGAGTTGATGCTGCAAACAGAGCACCTGACGCCGCAAACCGATCACAGTTATTTCAAGATTCTTCGTCATTATAATCATTATAGAGAGATGCAGAGAGAAGACAGGTTGAATTTATCAAGAAATTACAAAACACAGAATACCAAAAAGAAGCCTTTGTAAGTTCATTCACAAGTTTTACTTCCTGCAATTCTTCTCGTTGGTGTGCTAATGTTGAAAAAAATATTTTGGCACTGTTTGGTTGGAATTTCTAAAATACTTTTTGACCAACCAAAGAAAAGTGAAGCAATTTTATCTTTTGTTTAGGTTTATTTTCTTTTTGATTTTTCTATTAACCAAAATCAAAAGCATACCATCCTAATCTTGTTTGGCGGTTTGTTTTTTCATATTCCTATGTGGCTTAATCGCTACGAACTCTGAATATGTTCTATATGAAAGATTTGCCAGCGAAATAGAACTACATATTGCATTCTTAGTTAAAATAAAAAGTTGATTATTGCTTGGTTAAAGAAATGAATAAATATTTACAATAAATCTATTTTTGTTTAATTACACATGATAAATAAATTATGCATAAGTAATCCATTTCTGAGTACATTTTTCTTTCTCCTAGGACAACACCCTAAAGTTCGTATAAGCTTGTATTTGGCTACTATTCCAACATGGGTTAGGGGGTCTTTGCAGAATTTTAAATTAAGTGCCCAACGTACATACGGACTGATGTGTATCGGGATTTTAAACTTTCGATATATTTACTGATATTGTTAATACCAACTAAATATATAACTGTACTGTCAATATCAACACATATTTTGCTACTAGTGAGGCTGAAAATTGTAATCTAAACCTTTCTTCATAACTATTTTTTTGCAGAAATTAGTTGTCAATGAATGCTGTGAGCAAACGGAACCTAGCACCACTGGTCACTGGGAAAAAAGGAGCTAGTCAGCAGAGATGGCCAAGCAAGCTCAAAGCCAATGTCTTCTTCGCTTCCTTCGACCAACGCAGCGACAAAGCTGCTGGAGAAAGCGCATGTATACGCACTGGCTGCAGTCATTGGCCAGTTGGCTTTCAATCCAACCAAGACAACAGCCAACGAGGGCCCAAATCGACAGGCTCATAGTCAAAGGCTCCTCTGAATAGAGAAAGCTCTGTGACAATCAAGACTTTGATAACCAATTCCCAACAAGCATTTTGACATCGAGACGCGTCTGCAAGCCAGACTCTGCCCAATATCGGTCTTGCATGAGAAGTCCTCCATCAGATTCTTCAGCCCGGAAAAGTTTGAGACATTGAAATGAGTCATGTCTTTTGATCAGAAAGAGGTTCAGTTCGATTAGGCAAGTGAGGACGAAATTTGCAGTGGCAAAGAGTGTTGCAGAGTTTTATTCATGAAGAGATTTCTAGCTGCTATACCACTTAGGAACTTGAATTGGAAGAGAAAAGGGAACAGTTTCTTACTTGCTCTCCACCAGCGATTACAGATAGAATTAACTTCACCACTTCATTATCATTTCATCGTCCTCATCACTTCATCTACCATTCAACTTCTTTCTCTCTCTCAAATGAGAGTACAAATAGATAATTATGTAGATTATTCATGTATTCTGCATTAACTTTTAGAGGGAGCAAACTTAGCGGTCCTCATTGATCAATTAATGCAATAAGGAATTTGACTAGTCCCACTTGTGGGAAGGTGAAGTTATGAGCGCATGACACTTGTACACTGGGTCCAACCAAGTGACCATGAGGCACATGGGAAACATCCGTATGATCGACACTCATAGAGATGTAATATTTTCAATCTAGATAGTAATAGTAGTATGACAGTTATAGAATTTCATCTTACGTTGTTTTTACACACGATTTCTCTTATTTTTTTGATGTTCATATGGATTAACTTTGATCATCCATTAAACATTGTTATGATATCGAATCTTCCTATTATTTTTGTTGTAGTTGTTGTGTTTTTTTGCATCGTCTCAAAATTTGAAATATAATAGTCTATTTGTTGTTGAGTAACATTTAGATGAAAAAAAGTAAACAAAAAATATATAACTTTATCTCAAATTATTGTAAAGTATATATTTTCACTGTCGTTGTAACATCACACCAAAAGATTATGTAATATTTATCACAAAAATTTATAATATTGATCAAAA
>NW_021027373.1:83697-104632 GCF_004153795.1 Camellia sinensis | reverse complement strand
TCCCTTATACTCTTGGTATAATATTTCTCACTCTGCCAAGTGCTTATAGTTGTTTACCATTTTTCAGGAAACAATGCAATTCAGAAATAACTTTTGAAAAATCTTAGGTGCGAGGCTGCGGAATAGACATACACAACACTTTTATGATATTTTTATATGTAAATATCGGCCTTTTTGGTCAATATATTTTGTAATAAAAATAGATGCTCCAATGATTATTTTAGTACCCTTATTTAAATATTTCTTCCGCTTGCGTTATTGATTTGTTTAAGATCTGGCCGGAGGTAACCTCGGTTACTGGCTATCACGATGCTTAATCCTTGGATATGGAGACCAAGTCGTAACAGCTATTTTAACCTGAAGCTAAAAAATTTCGTTTGGAATGAATTTTTGACTTTTTTGACTTTTGTGAGAGAAAAAATAAAATGATTATACTTTGAATGTGACATTTTATTTTATTGATTTTTTAGCTCATTTTATCTTTCTGTGACTAAAATAACCAAAAAAACCCATGCCAAACATAACCTAAAGAAAAAAAATCACTTACCTAAACTTTTGCAATAACAAAAAGAAAATTAAAAATTTTTAAAAAATTGTCAAACCTAATCTCTAGAACTCCTAAAAGTCATCTCTCCCCGTTTTGAGTCTCTGGAATTTTGAATATTACGAAGGTAGGGTCTATAACTCTCAATCAAAAGCAAAATTCTATTTGATCATGGCACCACTAGTGGAGGCTTGTGATTGATTGGCCCAAACTATGGGTTATGAAACAATGTCAAATAATTTATTAAATTTTATTTTCTACTATAGCATTTTCCTAAATATATTACCCACAATTTTCAAATGGTCACACCACTGAGGAGTTATTGGTTAGTCTTATAATATTGTTTCACATCATTTATTGAGGAATAAGTGTGTTATAGTCTTTTAAGAAATGCTATGTATCCAAAATATTCTATTAAACCCCTTACATGGGGTGTGACTCACACAAATTCACATGTGGGACTCACACAAATCCACATATGTGTGGGTTCTACGCCCATGTGAGAGGTTTGATAGAATTTTTGAGATTCCTGCCCGTTAAACACCGAAAGTGGCGTTCGGCCACGAAGTGGGTTTCTCAGACCCCAGTGTCCCTCAAAAGGGAGAAAATAAGATGTATGCCGAAAATCAGAGCAAACGGATGTGGTTAGGCGGTCCCGAACCGAGGCACACGGCCTGACGGCTCCGAAAACCGGAAATCGGGCTCCGAAATGGGAAAAATGGCCTACGGCCACAAAATGTAGCCCACGGCCACTGAGAGATGGTCTACAGGACCTCTCCCTCCCCTTCAGGAAAAGAAACAGAGAAAACTGAGTCTGGTTCGCAAACCGAGGCAAGGCACAGAAGAGGGTTCGGAAGTCCGGAGGCAGGGCTCGCAGCCAAGACTCTGAAACTTCTGAACGAGCACGTTATGCAATATCACCAAGCACTCAACTGGTGACGTCTAAGTCTTAAGGTCGGTCAAAAATGGGGTGTCTACAATAATAAATTATATGTTTTCCGAACTGAGATTAAATAATATTAGTATAAATTCTATAGAATAATTAAAAATCTGGGTTGTTACACAAGGCATGTGAACTTGAAAAATTCCAAAAGTGGATTTTGACTAAATACAAAGACGTGGCAAGAAATACATTTTTTATATATGAATTTATGCATCTATGGAAGTACTTGTGTGTTTATGAGTAAATGTCTGTGTCGTGTGCACTATTTTTCCAGAACTATGGGGCAAGTCGCATTTCCATAGCATGTCACACCCCCAATGTTTTATGTGAGTGCCAAACACCAAACATTCTAGCACAAAACTCCAAAATAAAAAATCTATAAGAAGCTCCATAAGCTGCACCAAACAAACCCAAACTTTGATAGGATTAGTCGTAAGATAAGGCTCATAGTTTATATATGATAGATATTGATAGTCATAAGTTCATAACTAATATGGTTGGATGTGAAGGCATGGCTATGGAAGGTGGCAAGCTATTGTTGATGACAAGGACCTGAAGGTTCAAGAGGTCATTTGTCAGAAGCTGAATCTTCCGGTTGTAACTTTCCCTGTACTAGGAGCATCTCAATCACAAGATGGTGCAAATGTGGTTAGTACTGAAACTCCTATGAATGAGACAAAGGGAACTGTTTTTGGGAACAATTTAGGAGTTGATGCTGCAAACAGAGCACCTGACGCCGCAAACCGATCACAGTTATTTCAAGATTCTTCGTCATTATATCATTATAGAGAGATGCAGAGAGAAGACAGGTTGAATTTATCAAGAAATTACAAAACACAGAATACCAAAAAGAAGCCTTTGTAAGTTCATTCACAAGTTTTACTTCCTGCATATTCTTCTCGTTGGTGTGCTAATGTTGAAAAAAATATTTTGGCACTGTTTGGTTGGAATTTCTAAAATACTTTTTGACCAACCAAAGAAAAATGAAGCAATTTATCTTTTGTTTAGGTTTATTTTCTTTTTGATTTTTCTATTAACCAAAAATCAAAAGCATACCATCCTAATTCTTGTTTGGCGGTTTGTTTATTTCATATTCCTATGTGGCTTAATCGCTACGAACTCTGAATATGGTTCTATATGAAAGAGTTGCCAGCGAAATAGACTACATAAATTGCATTCTTAGTTAAAATAAAAAAGTTGATTATTGCTTGGGTTAAGAAAATGAATAAATATTTATCAATAAATCTATTTTTTGTTTAATTACACATGATAAATAAATATGCATAAGTAATCCATTTCTGAGTACATTTTTCTTTCTCCTAGAGACAACACCCTAAAGTTCGTATAAGCTTGTATTTGGGCTACTATTCCAACATGGGTTAGGGGGTCTTTTGCAGGATTTTAAATAGTGCCCCATACGTAACATACGGACTGATGTGTATCGGGATTTTAAACTTTCGATATATTTACTGATATTGTTAATACCAACTAATATATAACTGTACTGTCAATATCAACACATATTTTGCTACTAGTGAGGCTGAAAATTGTAATCTAACCTTTCTTCATAACTATTTTTTTGCAGAAATTAGTTGTCAATGAACCTGCTCGTGAGCAAACGGAACCTAGCACCACTGGTCACTGGGAAGAAAAGGAGCTAGTCAGCAGAGATGGCCAAGCAAAGCTCAAAGCCAATGTCTTCTTCGCTTCCTTCGACCAACGCAGCGACAAAGCTGCTGGAGAAAGCGCATGTATAGCACTGGCTGCAGTCATTGCCAGTTGGCTTCAATCCAACCAAGACAACACGCCAACGAGGGCCCAAATCGACAGGCTCATAGTCAAAGGCTCCTCTGAATAGAGAAAGCTCTGTGACAATCAAGACTTGATAAACCAATTCCCCAACAAGCATTTTGACATCGAGACCGTCCTGCAAGCCAGACTCTGCCCAATATCGGTCTTGCATGAGAAGTCCTTCATCAGATTCTTCAGCCCGGAAAAGTTTGAGACATTGAAATGAGTCATGTCTTTTGATCAGAAAGAAGGGTTCAGTTCCGATTAGGCAAGTGAGGACGAAATTTGCAGTGGCAAAGAGTGTTGCAGAGAGTTCATGAAGAGATTTCTAGCTGCTATACCACTTAGGGAACTTGAATTGGAAGAGAAGAAGGAACCAGTTTCTTACTTGGCTCTCCACCAGCGATTACAGATAGAATTTAACTTCACCACTTCATTATCATTATCATCGTCCTCATCACCTTCATCTACCAATTCAACTTCTTCTCTCTTCTCAAATGAGAGTACAAATAGATAATTAATGTAGATTATTCATGTATTCTGCATTAAACTTTTAGGGGAGCAAACTTAGCGGTCCTCATTGATCAATTAAATGCAATAAGGAATTTGAGCTTCCCACTTGTGGGAAGGTGAAGTTATGAGCGCATGACACTTGTACACTGGGTCCAACCCCAAGTGACCATGAGGCCACATGGGAAACATCCGTATGATCGACACTCATAGAGATGTAATATTTTCAATCTAGATAGTAATAGTAGTATGACAGTTATAGAATTTCATCTTACGTTGTTTTTACACACGATTTCTCTTTATTTTTTTTGATGTTCTAATGGATTAACTTTGATCATCCATTTAAACATTGTTATGATATCGAATCTTCCTAGTTATTTTTGTTGTAGTGTTGTGTTTTTTTGCATCGTCTCAACAATTTGAAATATAATAGTCTATTTGTTGTTGAGTAACATTTAGATGAAAAAAAGTAAACAAAAATATATAACTTTATCTCAAATTATTGTAAAGTATAATATTTTCACTGTCGTTGTAACATCACCACCAAAAGATTATGTAATATTTATCACAAAAATTTATAATATTGATCAAAAAAATTACATAGCTCAACAAGGTGTGTACAATATATGGAGTAAAGTTTCCCGATTTCGATTTAACTTTTCTTTTTTAGGCTTATATTTTGGATAAATTACTCATCAAAATGGCTTAATATTTCAAAATTTTCAACTTTTCTCTTTTAGGCTTATATTTTGGATAAATTACCCATCAAAATGACTTATTATTTCAAAATTTTCAACGTCACATCATTCTAGTAAATTTTTTTTTGTATGAAATTTATGTTTGCAAATCCAGCAAATGGAGAACCCTTGGTTTAGAGGATTCTCATGGGATTGTTAATTAACACAATAAACAATAAATAAACAACACAGCACAAGAAGCTAAAAAAACAACATTTGCAAAAGCAACATACATGCTAGATTGAGTATCACAAGACATTTGTCTTTTCTATTTACTCCTATGGATTAGATAAAAACAATTCAGATTGAATTAAATATAAAATAGAATCTTGGATCCCAAATAGTGATTCATTTTTCAATGATGAAAGAGAATTCTTGATTCAATTATCCAAACTTGAAGAAAAATCTACTTTAGAGTTCTAGATTGAAGAAAAAAAACTGAACATAAGTAAGGTCCTTTTAAATTAAAATTTTATTCAAGTTCACTTATTAAAGTCAATAAATTGTTACTTTTTGTTGATAATGGTTTTTTTTATATCAAATATATATATTTTTTTCTGTTTAAATTTTCAGTATCAGTAAGAAAGATAGTGGGGTTAATTCAAATATGAAATCCAGTCCTGCAAATCTGTCGTTTACATATCAAGAACAAATTACTTGATAGCATCAACTCTCATCAAACACTATTTTACTTGGTGTTAGTAGCTAACATCAAACACTCTTTTTCTCTCATTTCGAATGTTTATTCAGTTCAGTTCATTGGTAGACTTCTTATTCGTACATTTCCTACCTAGTAGTTTACTACTTAAAACTGAATAGTACTTAAACACAACACATAGCTTCCCTTGAATGAAAAAATTTTGTTCTAAGATCTCAATTCGATACAGGTTCTGCAAGCTTGCGTCGATTTGAAGGCTTGGGAGCTCTTTGCGAGATTTTGAATGACATTTCAATGAAGCCCTTGAGAAAAAGATGTGATGAATTGTTTTGTTTTGTTCTGTAGGTAGATATAACTCCAATTTACAATCTGTTCATTGAATAGTTGAATGCTACAAGCAATGTTTATGGCACTGGCCTTATAAATTGGAAATGATACTTTTGAAATCTCCATTAGTTTACGATATACAATCCAGATATTACATTCTAATGAATTAGAGCATGGAATTTGTTTGTCATTGAAATATCTTTTGATTAAGCCTCTTTGAATGTGATAAGCATTTTTTGTTTTGTTTTGTGTAGTTGAATTTTAATTTGGAGATGAACAGATAGTCTGATGATATGTTTGATATTTTCTGTTTGGTTGTTGAGAAATCAAGAAAGGAATATAAGTTGATGTTCATACTAGTATTTTTAGAGTAATTGTTACAAAAAAAATAAAAATAAAAATAAAAAAATAAATAAAATAAAAATATCAAACTTTTAGAGACCAATTTCAGTTGTTTCAAAAAAAATTACAACCTTTACCGACTAAAACTTTTAGCCACCACTTTCACTTGTTCCAAAAACTAAAACTTTTGGAGACCAATTTGTGTTGTCTCAAAAATTATTTTTTTGTCTCCATAACTACTTCTTCTTCCCTGGACTGTTATTAGACTTTTAGAGACAAATTTTGGTTGTCTCAAAATCAAAACTTTTTGCAAGCACATATTTTTGTCTCTAAAAGTCTATTTATAGTGACAAATGTAAAATTATTTGTCTCTAAAAGTCATTTTTTGGCTTTTCTGGACAGGCCATTTGGGACAAACTTCACAACGGAGAAAATTAGTTGGCTAACGTTTTTCCCAACAAATATTACACTTTTAGGGACAAAATAAATTTGTCCCTAGAAGCCCGGATACAATAATCAAATGGGAAAAGACCGGGGTCGCTATAACCGAACCGAGTCCGGAATACAACAGAACAGTAGAGGGACAACCGGGATCGCTATATATTAATTATAAATTGCATTTTATATGATCTAACCTAGCATTAGAGGAGAGGTAGGCCCTAATCACCCTATAAAGATCTTTTTTATTATTATTTAGTTTCATGACTTTCACGTCCGGTTAAGACTCAAAACCTCTAATCTTTATTAACATTGAAATAATACTATTTGAAAGAGTATGCTAATAACAGTTTAATAAACTATTTTGTTAAATGAGAAAAATGTTAAAATATGAAAAAAAATAGAGATATATTTTTGCAAATTTTAAGTACTTCTATATATTTTTAAATACTTGTCATACATTTTAGGAATTTTTTTTTAAGGTCCCTAGTATTAAGATTTTATATGATAAAAGACATAATATTTTCATAGTGGTTGGGGTCCTTAATATTTTTTTAGAGAAATTTCGATCCAAAAAAATTTCAAAACACAGAGAAATTCAATTTCTCTGATTTTCTTTGTGTTTAAAAATTTCTTTAAGTTGAAATTTCTCTGATTTGTTCACATATAAATTGAGGAGGAGGAGAGGACATTGCTCTTAAACTCCTCAAATATATTTATATGTATGCACACAAATATGCTGAGGCTTCACTCGGCAAAACAAAATCATTTTGCTACTTCCACTTCCTGTTAGTATTGTGTTGTTTGAGATTCTTCCGAATAGACAAGTCAATATTGGCATTTTCTAATTTATAATCCACAAACATGAACAAGAAATGGAAACAAAGAAAGTAATCATTCACACAATGGCTCCCATTAAATTAGACAATCTAGAGCATGTCCAATGACTACAACACCAAGTACATAATCACCATCAATACAAGCTCTCAAGCCATAATTTTTTTCTCAAGCAATCAGATGTCGTGACTAGTGTTTTAAAAAGTTTTAAGTTTGGGGATTGTAACTCCATCAACGGTAATTGTTGGTTCAGTCCACCCATTCATGACGGATTGCCAAACTTTTTCATCAATAGATTTTAAAAAAGATCTCATCCGAGCTTTCCAAAAAGAATAATTGGATCCGTCAAGTAAGGGTGGTCGAACCATAGAATTTCCTTCACGAATTGTATCCATTATCACAAATCAAACAAGATCTCGTTCTAAAATTTTTAAAAAAAAAAAAAAAAATAGAACAACATTCAATATTCCAAAAATCATGAAAGATAACATTCAGCGTTTCAAAATGTTTTTAAAAATAACATTCAATCTTACTTTGCCCTATACTATTTATCTTTCTTTATCAATTTGTTAACATGATTTTTTTTTTTTTTAGATAGAGAACTCACATTATATAATACCTTAGTGATTTTAATTTTAAATTGGAACCAAATTGCCTGATAGCTTCAATCATTTCTAGATAAAGAACTCACATCATATAATATCTTAGTAGTTTTAATTTTAAATCGGGATCAAATTGCATGATAGCTTCAATCATTGGCCTAAAACTGTTGTAATTTACTACATTGAAAGGAATCCCAAAGCCATATACCCATCTTGCAATCCCCGAGCTTTTGCTTAATGCCTAGAGCTTTTTTTGATATGAAAATTGGCGCTCAAAGCATGTGTTTAAATTTTATATTAAAGGGGTAGTAATTTTATATGGTTACATACACAAAGAAAAAGGATAAAGCAAAATTTAAATGAAGCGCATGAGACGTGCGCCTCACACCTAAGCCTAAGGCGCGTGCCTCAAGCGCCTTTTCTATTGCGCCTCGCCTCAAACAGTCTGAAGCGTCTCATGTGCACCTTAGTGAGCCTCGTGCCTAAGCGCATCTTTTAAAACACTGGTCGTAACAATGCTTGTATTCAGGTCTTCAAGTCCCTACTAGCAAGAAACTTCAAATATTCACTTTTTTTTTTAAGGGCAAATTGCCAACACATTCCTTGAGATTTAACTAAATTACAGATTCCTCCAAAGTTTCAGAAATTACATCCCGCCCCCCGAGGTTTATATTCGCATAATAATTTAACCCCTACCGTTAACTAAACGTTAAGAATGGTTAGCTAACATCACCAAAAAATAAATTGATGAATGATATTACCCATGCTGAAATCCCTTTGATAAATTAACAAAATTTACAAAAGAATTACGTTAGATGGGGAAAAAAAATCAAGTTTTTGAAACCATGTTTGATTTGTTGTTTGGAAAAAAATTTCAAAAAAAAAAAAAAAAAACTAATTTAATAAAAATAAATATGAAAAAATATATTTAATTTGTAAAAATTATTTCTAACCACTCAAAAGATAAAATTATATAAAAAAAATAATAATTTTTTACTATTTATTAATTAACCAAATTAATTTTTTATTTTTTAAAAAATAAATTTCTAAAAATCAAACCAAACATATTCTATGAATTTTTGACAAGTCATTTCTTAGATTTTTAACTTATTTAATTATTTGTTAATTTTATGATATTTTCACCATCTGACACTACAACATATAAGAGTTTTAGAGACCAATTTTTTTGATCTCTGAAAGTGAAAATTTTGTTGTGAAAGACATTCAGGGACTAATTTCTATTGTCGTGAGAATAGTCACTAAAACGTCGCCCTAAAAAGTCAAAAATAAGGCTTTTAGTAATAAAATTTTGAAAACGTCAATAATAAATAGACTTTTAGGGAGTAAATAATTTGGTCTCAAAATGGTTTATTCTTTTAGACAAAAAATTTGATACCAAAAAGTTAATAATTAATCACTAATGTTCTATTTTCGTTGCTAAAAATATAATGACACTTTTCGGAACAAAAATATTTGGCCCCCTAAAAATAATTTTGTCCCTAAATTTTGGTCTCTAAAACCTTAATTTTTTGTGGTGTGATAAGTGTTTTTCCATTTTAATTTTGCATTTCATAACTTATTTAAAAATGATAATTTAGCTAAACCTTAGGAGGGGATTTGCAATTTAGCTAAACCTCAAGGGAAAAGTTGTAATTTAGCTAAACCTCAAGGGGGTATAGGTAATTTGCCCTTATTTGTCAAAAAGACATTTTAATCAATTTATGATATCCGGTAACGGCGTTAATTGCGGCGGGACGGGATGTAATTTTTGAAACCTCGGGGGAAATCTGTAATTTTGTTAAATCTCAAGGGAGGTGTAGGTAATTTGCCCTTTTTTTTAAATAGTATGGATGTAATTATAAGTGCAAACTACACATACCACCATCAACTATGAACCATTGTTACTTCTTCCCTCCAACCAAAAATTGCTAAATTTTATATTATTAATCTTTTCATTTGTTTCAATCTAAACTTTCTGCTACCATTTTGTTATGAAAAGACAAAAACAACATGAAATATGCGTGTCCAAAATTGAACAGACATATAGATATAAATAAAACTTGTAACTTGCCCTAATTATATAACCATCCATGGTTGTCATGCAACAACAACCACCTAGCAACTTATAACAAACCCTTTTCCGGTCAATTCCCACATAAAAGACATCAGATTAGACTACAAGTCATTGGGCTTGTTTCATACACACAAACACACAATGCATCACCAATCAGGGCTCCTGCATTTTCAATAGGCAACACCAATAAGAACTCAAGTCCCAATTGTTTTCTTAAAAATTTGTCTGTTCTCAATTAATTTAGTTGAAGAGGTGCTGCGATGAATTTGTTGTGTTTGGTAGCAGAAAACATGAGCAACCCAAAATACTGGTGCACAATCCCCAAACTCACAAATGAACTTCAAGGCCACATTGTCTCAACTAGCCACTATTTTCAGGCATGTTAGAAGTGAGATATATTTAACTCCTGAACAAGAAATGGGAAAACTACTCCACCATCATTGCATTCTCAAGATCATTAGTAACTACAAATAACACGTATTGACCAGGGCAAATTTAATTTTCAAAATTGTTCCATTAAGACAAACATAATCAAGGATCAAACCTGTTGAAAACTTCAACTCAAAACACAATGAAACATAAAACTTCAATTTTTTTACCTAACAAGGTAATAATAAATTCAACATAGTTTAGTAATAATAGAAAATTGCAACAATAGCAAAATTTGGGAATTAAGAACACTATCACATATTGCAACCCAATAGTTCATTCAAGAGCCAAAACAGCCTAAAACTACACATGTCTTGAACTTAATTCTCATTAGAGCACCACTAGAAAATTGACTTTTGCGTCTATTTTTTTGCGACGGTATGTT
Organism: Camellia sinensis; assembly: GCF_004153795.1. NCBI lineage: Eukaryota > Viridiplantae > Streptophyta > Magnoliopsida > Ericales > Theaceae > Camellia > Camellia sinensis. The sequence continues at coordinate 94,015 of NW_021027373.1, read as the reverse complement.
CAGTCGTGGAAAAAAAATATTCAAAAGAATGTATTCAAAAACTAAACATACTAGATTGAGGGGGGAAAAAAAAAGTGCGTCATCTTTTTGTTATTGATCAAAAGAATGTCTTGGAAAATTTCCTGTTTACTATAGTTTAAGAAGCATTTGTTGTACATTTGCAGTATGAATATTGTTCTAGTCCTTACAATTTCAAGCCTCTCTAATTAAATCTTGTTTTGGGTCCAAAGAAAATGAGAATTAGCATTGACTGTGAATTACAGAGTTGATTTTTAAATTCATGCTCCATTCACTTCCCCAATTAGTAACTAAAGAACACAAAGGGGTTCTTCTATATTTCTTGTTGGAAAAATTGGTTTTTAGGCTTATTTTGGGCCAACTTTGAGCCCAAAATCAAGTGGCCCCGAACGTCTTTTGGGGCGGGTCTGAAGAGGTGAAGTGTTCCTTGCCGCGTGGCAAGTCACACGGTGAAGATGGTTTGTCAAACATTATGAGTAAATGGGAACATGACGTCGTTTTCGGGTTCGTGGAATTGAACATTTAAGTTTTAAATGTGGGTTTTCTTGTGAGGGTTGTCCCACATGAAACTTTAAGAGAGTTTATTTGTGTATATAAGCTCTAGCCTACAACACTTGGGTTGGGCCCCAAGGACACCCCAAGTTTGTAGAAGGGAGGAGTTATGGACAAAGTGAACCTTAGCCCAAACCGCTACACAGGCGCGCGCCGCCGCTGCCGTCCGACTGGGCGTGGGTGTGGGTTGTGGGTTAGGTCGGTTCTTGTATTAATTTTTTGGACAAAAATTCTTTTGAATTTTTTCAAAATTAATTGCGAAAAAATTTCATTAAATTCAAATTTGAATTTAATTTATGTCCTAAATTTTTTCCTTGTTCAGTCCATGACAAAACAGTCTATAACAGATTCAGTTTTGAGCAGTTTCTTAACACATGAATAACTACTACAGTTATCTATTGAAACAGTGCCAGATCTGTTTGAAATTCAAACTATACCTGTACAGTTTGAATTTGCACCTGTTCACTTCCATATTGCACCAGTTCGGGTCAGATTTAATTGCCTATAAATACTTGACATTTCCAGCAGTCTTAATGATCTGAAAATCAGTCTGCAAATTGTCTCTTTGCTGTCCAGATTTTGTTGAGTGCATTTTTCTTCATTCTAGTTTTAGAAAAAATCAAAGAGAGTATAGAACACAAGGTTTGGTTCGCCGTACAAATTTGTTTGGTGTGCTACAACAATTTTGTGAAGATCATTGTATCCTGGGAGATAGACGCCACTCAACCGTAAGCACCGTAGCGGGGCGAATCTGTCTTAAGGACAGAGTGTCACACACTCGACTTGGTTTTTGAATTATTTATTCGGTTCTACAAAATAAATACTGTATGTTTTATTTTATTTTGTTTGAGTTGTTTCAATTTATTTTATTTACACAGAAGATTGTTCCAACATTTCTATCTGTGTGGAGCATATGAGCCTAGAATTTGTATTGTAAATAGACATAGATAGGGTACATACTGAATGGTGCATTGTTTCCTTTTTTTTATTAATATTGTTATAAATTATTACTGTATATTTCGTTCTGTTAATTACTATATTAAATAATTTATCATTTCACTTTACAATTAATAACAGGGTTATATAGTTCTCAACAGACCTTGGGCATTTGTACAATGGCTTCAGCAAGCGAACATCAAAGAAGAGTATGGGAAAACTTAACTATGTCGCTTTGACACAACAACATTTCTTGATCAATTTTTTTTTTTTTTGCATTTCAATGAGTAGATCTAGTAAAACAGATTCATAATTTTATGCAGCTACATATTGATGGCCGAGCCAGATCATATTATTGTTAAGCCCATACCAAACTTATCAAGGGATGGCTATGGAGCCGCATTCCCTTTCTTTTACATTGAACCTCAAAAGTATGAATATGTTCTCTGAAAATTCTTTCCGAAGGAAAAGGGACCAATAAGTAACATTGATCCAATAGGAAATTCTCCTATCATCGTTGGAAAGGTACATACATCTTCTATGAGGCTTCCTAAAGAACTTTTAACTAATATTTTTGTTTGTTTCTTATTTCTTATTGAATTGTGTTAGGAATCTCTTAAAAAGATAGCTCCAACTTGGATGAATGTTTCATTAGCAATGAAAAGGGACCCTGTAGCAGATAAAGAGTTTGGTTGGGTCTTCAAGATCTGAGTTTTCTCTCGTAAGCCTAATATTTGGTTGCTCCAATTGTTAGTTTTTATCCATCATCAATATGCAGGTATGCTTATGCAGTTGCATCTGCTCTGCATAATGTGGGTAACATCTTGTACAAGGACTTCATGATTCAGGTTAGATAATATGCATTTACATAGTTATTTATTTTTTTGGGTCTTGAGTTTTGCTAAATTCAGTAGTAAGTTTACTGCTTTCCAAATCTTTAACACATAGTTTGAATGGGTTACAAGTTAGATTAAAAGCCTATTGCCTAAGTGACTTTTGATTTTGTCAAAACAAGGTAGAATTGCATAAAGCTAAGTAATTATACCCTTCTTTGGAAAAAAAGCCAATATTGGTTTGAGAATAGAGCTGGTTGGTAGTTATCTCATCATGGCAATCTGATGATATATTAGTAGTATACATTCACCAAAGTACCAGTATACTAAGAAGAAAAATATTTTGACCGAAATCTTTGGATTTTTTATTTTTTTTAATATTTCTAGATGGCTATATTGTTTATATTTATTTTAATTTCTTTTCATAAAATGAAAATTCTGAAGATTTCTTGCTTGTGGTTGTATGATGTTAATTACATTGAGGCTTTCCATCATCATATTGACCAGCTTGATAGCTTTTGGTTGATCTAGTTTTTGCAAGTGTGCAAAACTCTTCTACTATTTTACTCATAATTGCCTGTTTGTGATGCATTCCAGCCTCCCTGGGATACAGAGATTGGCAACAAGTTCATCATTCATTTTACTTATGGATGCGATTATGATATGAAGGTATTCTAATTATGTCCGAGTCCTCAAAGTGATGAAAGTCAAACTTTGAAAATTGTATTTTGATGAAAATAAAAAAAAATTCTGACCATGAGATTTTCAAATTTCGATACTCAGGGTAAGTTAACCTATGGAAAGATTGGAGAATGGAGATTTGACAAAAGATCCTATACTACTGCCTGGCCTCCAAAAAACCTTCCACTGCCCCCACCTGGTGTCCCTGAAAGTGTGGTATGTTTCCATCACATTCGAATCCTACTAGCATTTTGCTTCATTATCTGTTAACTAATAGAATCGCTAACCTTTAATTCCAAGTACATTATCTTTTTTCTTATTTAATATAGTTGAGAAGTTTGATAAAGAAAAAACAGAAAAGACATGACATGACATGACATAGCAGAGACACAACAACAAATGAATATATATTTTTTTATGTATACATGAAAATGATAATTGTTTCAAAATTTTTTTACATTACAAATACATTTACAATTTATTATATCAAAATAGTAGGAAATCAATTCATTGTACATATTGGGAAAATAGTGTGAAAAAAAAGTCATAATATCTATTTTAGAAAGATCTATTCATAAACAAATTGAAAGTTTCAGACTTTTAGGATTCCTAAAATTAAAAAGTCTAGAGGAGGAGAAAACAAAATATAAATCCACATTCTTTTTATTTTATCAATGGATCCCAAATTATTTTCTTAAAACTTGCAATGTGGTTCATGTGTGTTTAAGAAACTACCATCCATCATTCATATTTGATTGAACGATTGGCAAATTTTGATATTGCAAGTTACTTTGGTGAATATGGTGAATGAAGCCACAACAAACATTCCTAACTGGGGATCTTAAAGGATAGACATCAAGTAGAAACTGGCTATAGACAGAGTCTTGTGTTCAGAGGATGGTGAATTTATTCTTCTCTGGAGGCACTGTGCTTGAAAATATTTACTGTGAATGTGCTTTGGGATTTGCATTGGAAGCATGACACTTGCTCGATGAGCCTTTTTTTTTTATTTATGGTTTTTTTCAACTTCTATACACTACCTACACAATTGTAATATATAATGTTCTGTAACCCACTCTTTTCAGATAACTGACTGTTGATTTCCTTATATCGTAAGAATCTCCCTTTGTTTTCATCAAAAGCATATCAGTTTGTGTTTCTTTGACTGTCTATTCAGGCTTTGTATTCATTTGTTTCGTTAGTGGCTTTTATTTCTCACCAGCTGAGATTCACTGTGAATCAGATACCAAAAAATCATTTTACCATCAAAATTTCAGAATCTGGATTTATTTATTTTATTTTATTTTTTGGGTGCGACTAATGACTACATATAAGCCAATGTATTTCAGATAGAAGAACTGTCACGTTAAATCAAACATCTTAACTAAGTAATAGGTATAAGTGATTAAAAAACTGATCATAACGTGCAAATGCTGATCATAAAATGTAAAATGCAAGGATTACAACATAGCAATAAAGCTAGTTTTAATAAAAATTCAAGCTAAACTCAATTAGTTCATTTCAGTGGGTGTAAGAATACCAGTAGCGTGACCTCTTGATGGCGGCAAAATATTTTGTAATCGCTTGATCATCACATCAAGCGTCCTTGACTTTTCCATATCTCCAGCCTGCAGTAGAAACCTCTCCAACATTTGAAACACTGCCTCACTCACGTGCCTTCCTCTCTCCAACATTTGTTTAGAGCACTCAAAAGCTTCTTGCACCTTCCCATGCGAGCACAATGATGTTGCCAATAGATCCAATGCATGGCCATGGGGGCAGTGACCTCTCTCTAATAGGCAGCCCCACAAATTCAACCCCAAATCAGGCTGACGATTTGCACAAAAGAATCTCATCAACATCACCACTGTTCGTGTCTTGGGAACAAAGTTTTTCTTCGTCATATTATCAAAGAGTTCAGAAACAGAGTCCAAATTTTTTGACTTCATTAAACCAAAGAACATAGTATGGTATGTGATATTGTCATGCCCAATGCCTTTCTCTTCCATCTTATCCATTAAGCTGGTTGCAGACTCCACGTCCCTGCATCTTACAAGAGAACTCAATAAAGCATTATAAGCACCAGTATCAGGCCTTAAGTTTCTCATGGGAATCTCTTCAAACAACTCTCTTGCTTTAGCTATGTTTCGAGCAACCCCTGCGCCATGAATCAATGTTATTATTGTTTCTATTGTAGGCAAGCAATTTATACCTTCCATTTCTGTAAGAAGTCTCAAACCATCACCGAAACATCCTTTCTTGTAGTAAGCATCAATTCTAATATTGTAAGTCACATTATTCGGCTTAAAGCCTCTTCGAACCATCTCATGGTAGAACAGTTCTATAGCGGTAAGATCACCTGATTCCTTGAAACCCAACAGCAAAATATTCATGGTCTTGGTGTTGGGAGAAAATCGAGGATGTATCTTGTTGAACACAGACCTTGCCTCCTTCATCTGCCTTTGAGTACAAAATGCTCTAAGTAGTACATTGAACTCATCGGTGCCAAATTTCCTCCCTACAAATATATTTTTCGTCATCCTCTCAAATGCTTCAAGGGTATCTTCGTAGGTCTGGAACTTAGCAATTCTCGATAACAAGATGCTCATGGATTTTAGGGTTAGCAAGGAAGGGTGTGTTCATTGAATTTCTTCCATCAATTCCCAAGCTTTATCAAAGTAGCGCATTCGTGCAAGTATATGGAGCGTCTTCTCAAAAGCATCTGAACTTGGGCGGAAGTGGGAGTGTTGAAGGGAGAATTTGAAGAATTCAAAGGCTTTAAGGCCATTGGAGTGTGCTGCAAAGAGACGACCGAGCACATTTTTCACAAGCAGAGTTGAAAGCACAGATGGCGGGATATGTTGCAAAAGAGTGGGGTGAAGCGGGTGATCAGGGAAAGGGTGGTTGTTAACAATTTTGATGATTCTCTCGATTTCAATTTCTTTTGGCCGACAGGTTGATTCAAAAGCAAAGGTACGAAATAATGCTAGTTTTTTAGGACCTAGTTTACTATAGCTATTCAGTTTGACCAAATGAAGCATGACCTCTTTCTTCAAAACAAGACACAACACTCAACTTGCATCTATGGATGCAAAGCTTTACTGATCTCAATACCCTGTTAATCTAACATATACCTTGGTTAGAATTGACTGGCAATTGTTATACATGACGCAGATGTGGTATGCAACTAGATAGAGAGAAGCTAGTATAAGAGATATGCTTGAGTGAATATAGGATGTGAAACAACATCTAGATTATCAATAAAATATCAATGCATTTTCTGTGAACCATTCTGTGATCAATTATGTGCTCCTAGCATTATTTTTCAAAACAAGAGCAACCAAGTTTGCAACAAATAAAAAACCTACATCTATCAAACATTTTCACAAACATTTTCAATGCATATCCAAATGCTACCATAAACACATCTAAAACATACAAATATATAACCAATGCAATTACAACAAAAAAACACAAACAAACAAACCCAAAAAAATAAAAATAAAAAGTAATAATCTAGAAACTCAAACCGAAACATCAAACCAAATTATGAAAAATCCCAAATCGTAAAAATTTGGCAATCAAATTAAGCTATAAAACAGCTTACCCCTTGGCCCTGATGCACCATACCTTCCCGTCTTCTTGGTGTGTGGCCGGAGAGAGAGACGACGGCAAGAGAGAGAGAGAGAGGAACCGTGTCTTGATTTTTGGGAAATTCACTTCGACCTCTCAAATCATGAAGCTTATGTCAATTTACTCCCTCAACTGTCATGTTTCAGGGCTTCAAAGTTTTATTATTATTATTATTATTATTATTATTATTGTTTTATTTATTTATTTTTTATTATTAACAATTAGGGAAATTCCATTCAATTCTGTTGATGGTTAGACTTAAAAGAAAGGGGTTGCTTCCTTCCCGTCTGTCATCGAATTAGAGGTACTGTTGGGCCCGTAAACAGGGCCAGCTCTGAGGGCAGGCAAGAGAGGCTTGCGCCTTAGGCCCCCAAATTTGGGCTGAAAATAGAGGCCTCCAAATATAATTTTGTGTTTTAGATATATATATATATATATAAAAACTCAAATACTATAGGCTCAATTGAACATGAGGCTCAAAAAAAGGCAACAAGACTAAATTTTTATTTTTTTTAAGTATTTGTAATGATTATTTTCTATCTTAATATATGAAAGTAAATTTTTATTTATAATTTTAATGATTATATGTGTAAGTAAAACAAACAAATAAAAAAGTTGTAACTTATAGTTTTATGGGATTTTTGGTGAAAAGTCCCTCCCATTGGGCCTATTTTGTGTGAAGCCCACGAAATAAAACAATGGCCCCAAAAGCCCCTTAATTAAAAAAATATGAGGAAATACGAAACAATTCCACCGTTTCTCTCCCCTCACTTGGTTTCATCGATTGAAAACCCTTATCTGAATATCATCATTCGAAAACCCTAGCATCGATTGAAAACCCTCCTTTGAGTCTCATTACTCTCTCTCTCTAGAGCTACTTTGTCTTTCTATCCCAGCAACGTTACAGGTTCGTTGCTTGCGCTCGAATCGAACTCCGCATTACACTTTACTCTCTCTCTTGGACGCACATTTTGAAGGTGATTTTTTTTCCCTTTCTGCTAGTTTTTTGATATTATGAAGTCTGCTTGGGTTTGTTTTTATTTTGGAAGTGGTGTATGAGATTACGTTGGCATGGTATGGGTTGGGATTGTAAGGCTGCTAAGGATTTCGTGTTAAATATGACCGCCACTTATCCTCGTTTCATCTTAACCCTTTGGTAATGTGTGTGTTGAATCAGTGCTGCTGAAATTTTTTTTATTTAAAATTATTGACATATATGATTTTGTTTGATTTATAACAAAATGTTATTCTAACAAAATACAGAGGTCAGTGATTTGAATACACTTGCTTTTTTCTTTTCTTTTTTTTTCATTGTTGCATTAGGGTGAGTAGAGTTTGGGATTTTAGGTTACACTAAGGATCATTTGTTCTAAAATTTTATCACTATCTTAAAATAATTTAAATTACTAAATCATGTGAGAATGTTAAGGTTTAAAAATTTTGAAAACTAATTTAGGTATTTCGGAACGGTGTATGCAGTTTTGCTTCAATTTCGTTGCTTTAATTTCTGTAGTGTTTTGGTCTTGGAATTTCAATGCTTTCAATTTCACTTGCTTCATGAATTTTTCAGAGTAAAATTTTACTTTCAACCAAAGTAAAATTTTACTTACAATGAGAGTAAAGTTTTATTTATAAACAGAGTAAAATTTTACTTTAAAACTTTGTTGTTTCATTACAATGCTTTGTGCATTTTTATGCTTTCATCAATGCCTCTTGATTTCTTGTTGTATGTGTTCTCTAGCCTTTGCTCATTACATAAATGTGCATATCAATTTGTATATATATATATATATATATATATATGTATGTATGTATCTATTTATGTATGTGAATGTTACTGTAGTTTCGTCATTTCTCTGATTTCGGTTTGAATGTGAATTTTACATGTTAATTTCAGAACTATGTTGCGTATAGTCAAAATTGAGACAAGGTTTTCTTGATTCTTGGTTCTATAAATTTTGTAGGTGTTTTTGGTTTATTTCCTAGGGCACAATGTTCAGAGTAAAATTTTACTATCTCATTACAATGTTTGTGCATTTTCTTTAGTGCTTATTGTTTTGTCACTTTGTTGTTTAATGTAAAATGTTACACTGTTGATATAGAGAAACTTTTTAGTGTTTTAAAATGGTTGTTACAAGAAGCAAACGTGATGATGATGATGATGATGATTTTGAAGTTCCACCTACGGTTATTCAAAAGAAGAAAGTCCCAAAAAAAGAAGAAGAGCAAAAGCAGTAAATAAGTTCAATCCAATGCTAGTGATGATGAAGGCTCTAATGAAAGTAATCCACTGCCTTCAACAACAAAACCTTCAAAGTTGAATATTGTACATGGAGTATGAGAGAGGGAGAACTATGTGAAACAACATAGGTCAAATGTTGTTTCATCGATAAAACTAACGCGAGACACAAGATTCACTGAAAGATACATTACTACCCTCAAGAGAACACCTTTTGGGATGTTATTCAAATCTTTTTGGAAGAAAGAAGATGCGGTGTTGAAAAAGTTCAAGAAAGTTGATGATAATGTCATGGATTTGATCAAGTCTTATGACTTTCATGCAAAGGGATTCAAGCTTGGAGGGAAAGCGTGTGACATATGGGATAGTGACGTTGCTTTGATTTTTGGGATAAAATCGAGAATAGAAAAAGTAGACTTCTAATATGGGAAAAAACAAGAATCACCTTTTGTGCATAGAAGGTTTCGTAATATGTCAAGAATATTTGTAAAGAGTTTGCGAGAGGCATTAGGAGATGCGTTGGAAGGCACAACGAGAGTTGATGTTGAGGATGTTGCACGAATAATGTATTTAATTGTTATGGCAACTTTGCTATTACCAACAACTGGTCTAACAGTTGGATGGGCTTTTGTCACTTTTGTAGAAGATTTAGAAATAATGAATTAATATGCATGGTCGACTACAGTTGCATCCACGTTGACTACTTCAATCCAGTCCTCATCAGGAAGTCATGAAAATGTAACTGGATGTGTACTTCTTCTTTTGGTAAGTAAAGTGAACTGCTTGAAATATTACGCAATCTATCTTTAGAGAATTAACTAATTTCGATTTTTTATTTTGTAGTACTGGTTATGTGAGCACACTACGCTCATTCAGCCTCAAGGAAAAAATTTGTGTCCAAGGCTCCTTTGATGAGACTTATCAACATTGAGGAAAAAGCTAATGAAGAGGTCATTGTAAACACTAAACCCGAAGAGGTATCATCTTTCCAAACTCAGCCTTAATATTTCACTTTGCTTAAAATTATACTTACATAATAAAATCTTACTCTTGAACAGAGTAAAAGTTTACTTACAGTCAGAGTAAACTTTTACTTTGAAACATAGTAAAATTTTACTTACTCTTGAACAGAGTAAAATTTTACTTACTCTTGAACAGAGTAAAAGTTTACTTCACACCACACAAGAGAGAGATGAGTGAAAATTTTTTGTTGTAAAAGACATTCAGGGAACTAATTTCTATTGTCGTGAGAATAGTCCACTAAAATGTCCCCTAAAAATCAAAAATTAAGGCTTTTAGTAATTAAAATTTTGCAACGTCAAATAATAAATAGACTTTTAGGAGAAAATAAATTTGGTCTCAAAATGGTTTATTCTTTTAGACAAAAAAATTTGATACAAAAAAGTTAATAATCATCACTAAATGT
>NW_021027373.1:55648-68176 GCF_004153795.1 Camellia sinensis | reverse complement strand
TCTATTTTCGTTGCTAAAAATATAATGACACTTTTCACAATAAAAATATTTGGCCCCCTAAAAATAATTTTGTCCATAAATTTTGGTCTCTAAAACCTTAATTTTTTGTGGTGTGATAAGTGTTTTTCCATTTTAATTTTGCATTTCATAATTTATTTAAAAATGATAATTTAGCTAAACCTTAGGAGGGGATCTGCAATTTAGCTAAACCTCAAGGGGGTATAGGTAATTTGCCCTTATTTGTCAAAAAGGCATTTTAATCAATTTATGATATCCAGTAACGACGTTAATTGCGATGGGACGGGATGTAATTTTTGAAACCTCAGGGAAAATCTGTAATTTTGTTAAATCTCAAGGGAGGTGTAGGTAATTTGCCCTTTTTTTAAATAGTATGGATGTAATTATAAGTGCAAACTACACATACCACCATCAACTATGAACCATTGTTACTTCTTCCCTCCAACCAAAAATTGCTAAATTTTATATTATTAATCTTTTGATTTGTTTCAATCTAAACTTTCTGCTACCATTTTGTTATGAAAAGACAAAAACAACATGAAATATGCGTGTCCAAAATTGAACATATATATAGATATAAATAAAACTTGTAACTTGCCCTAATTATATAACCATCCATGGTTGTCATGCAACAACAACCACCTAGCAACTTATAACAAACCCTTTTCCGGTCAATTCCCACATAAAAGACATCAGATTAGACTACAAGTCATTGGGCTTGTTTCATACACACAAACACACAATGCATCACCAATCAGGGCTCCTGCATTTTCAATAGGCAACACCAATAAGAACTCAAGTCCCAATTGTTTTCTTAAAAATTTGTCGTTCATAATTTTAGTTGAAGAGGTGTTGCGATGAATTTGTTGTGTTTGGTAGCAGAAAACATGAGCAACCCAAAATACTGGTGCACAATCCTCAAACTCACAAATGAACTTCAAGGCCACATTGTCTCAACTAGCCACTATTTTTCAGGCATGTTAGAAGTGAGATATATTTAACTCCTGAACAAGAAATGGGAAAACTACTCCACCATCATTGCATTCTCAAGATCATTAGTAACTACAGATAACACGTATTGACCAGGGCAAATTTAATTTTCAAAATTGTTCCATTAAGACAAACATAATCTAGGATCAAACCTGTTGAAAACTTCAACTCAAAACACAATGAAACATAAAACTTCAATTTTTTTACCTAACAAGGTAATAATAAATTCAACATAGTTTAGTAAAAATAGAAAATTGCAGCAATAGCAAAATCTTGGAATTAAGAACACTATCACATATTGCAACCCAATAGTTCATTCAAGAGCCAAAACAGCCTAAAACTACACATGTCTTGAACTTAATTCTCATTAGAGCACCACTAGAAAATTGACTTTTTGCGTCTATTTTTTTGCGACGGTATGTTCAGTCGTGAAAAAAATATATTCAAAAGAATGTATTCAAAAACTAAACATACTGGATTGAGGAAAAAAAAAAAAAGTGCGTCATCTTTTTGTTATTGATCAAAAGAATGTCTTGGAAAATTTCCTGTTTACTATAGTTTAAGAAGCATTTGTTGTACATTTGCAGTATGAATATTGTTCTAGTCCTTACAATTTCAAGCCTCTCTAATTCAATCTTGTTTCGGGTCTAAAGAAAATGAGAATTAGCATTGACTGTGAATTATAGAGTTGATTTTTAAATTCATGCTCCATTCACTTCCCCAATTAGTAACTAAAGAACGCAAAAGGGGTTTCTTCTATATTTCTTGTTGGAAAAATTGGTTTTTTAGGCTTATTTTGGGCCGACTTTGAGCCCAAAATCAAGTGGGCCCCGAACGTCTTTTGGGACGAGTCCGAAGAGGTGAAGTGTTCCTTGCCGCGTGGCAAGTCACACGGTGAAGACGGTTTGTCAAAACCATTTATGAGTAAATGGGAACATGACGTCATTTTCGGGTTCGTGGAATTGAACATTTAAGTTTTAAATGTGGGTTTTCTTGTGAGAGTTGTCCCACATTGAAACTTTAAGAGAGTTTATTTGTGTATATAAGCTCTAGCCTACAACACTTGGGTTGGGCCCCAAGGGACACCCCAAGTTTGTAGAAGGGAGGAGTTATGGACGAAGTATACCTTAGCCCAAACCACCACACACGCGCGCCGCTGCCGTCCTGCCGGGCCGTGCCGGGAGCGGGTGTGGGTCAGGTCGGTTCTTGTATTAATTTTTTGGACAAAAATTCTTTTGAATTTTTTCAAAATTAATTGCGGAAAAATTTAATTAAATTCAAATTTGAATTTAATTAAATTTTTCCGCAATTAATTTTTGAAAAAATTCAAAAGAATTTTTGTCCAAAAAATTAATACAAGAACCGATTTAAATAGTATGGATGTAATTATAAGTGCAAACTACACATACCACCATAAACTATGAACCATTGTTACTTCTTCCCTCCAACCAAAAATTGCTAAATTTTATATTATTAATCTTTTGATTTGTTTCAATCTAAACTTTCTGCTACCATTTTGTTATGAAAAGACAAAAACAACATGAAATATGCGTGTCCAAAATTGAACAGATATATAGATATAAATAAAACTTGTAACTTGCCCTAATTATATAACCATCCATGGTTGTCATGCAACAACAACCACCTAGCAACTTATAACAAACCCTTTTCCGGTCAATTCCCACATAAAAGACATCAGATTAGACTACAAGTCATTGGGCTTGTTTCATACACACAAACACACAATGCATCACCAATCAGGGCTCCTGCATTTTCAATAGGCAACACCAATAAGAACTCAAGTCCCAATTGTTTTCTTAAAAATTTGTCGTTCATAATTTTAGTTGAAGAGGTGCTGCGATGAATTTGTTGTGTTTGGTAGCAGAAAACATGAGCAACCCAAAATACTGGTGCACAATCCCCAAACTCACAAATGAACTTCAAGGCCACATTGTCTCAACTAGCCACTATTTTTCAGGCATGTTAGAAGTGAGATATATTTAACTCCTGAACAAGAAATGGGAAAACTACTCCACCATCATTGCATTCTCAAGATCATTAGTAACTACAGATAACACGTATTGACCAGGGCAAATTTAATTTTCAAAATTGTTCCATTAAGACAAACATAATCTAGGATCAAACCTGTTGAAAACTTCAACTCAAAACACAATGAAACATAAAACTTCAATTTTTTTACCTAACAAGGTAATAATAAATTCAACATAGTTTAGTAATAATAGAAAATTGCAACAATAGCAAAATCTTGGAATTAAGAACACTATCACATATTGCAACCCAATAGTTCATTCAAGAGCCAAAACAGCCTAAAACTACACATGTCTTGAACTTAATTCTCATTAGAGCACCACTAGAAAATTGACTTTTTGCGTCTATTTTTTTGCGACGGTATGTTCAGTCGTGGAAAAAAAAATATTCAAAAGAATGTATTCAAAAACTAAACATACTAGATTGAGGGGGGAAAAAAAAAGTGCGTCATCTTTTTGTTATTGATCAAAAGAATGTCTTGGAAAATTTCCTGTTTACTATAGTTTAAGAAGCATTTGTTGTACATTTGCAGTATGAATATTGTTCTAGTCCTTACAATTTCAAGCCTCTCTAATTAAATCTTGTTTTGGGTCCAAAGAAAATGAGAATTAGCATTGACTGTGAATTACAGAGTTGATTTTTAAATTCATGCTCCATTCACTTCCCCAATTAGTAACTAAAGAACACAAAAGGGGTTTCTTCTATATTTCTTGTTGGAAAAATTGGTTTTTTAGGCTTATTTTGGGCCAACTTTGAGCCCAAAATCAAGTGGGCCCCGAACGTCTTTTGGGGCGGGTCTGAAGAGGTGAAGTGTTCCTTGCCGCGTGGCAAGTCACACGGTGAAGATGGTTTGTCAAAACCATTTATGAGTAAATGGGAACATGACGTCGTTTTCGGGTTCGTGGAATTGAACATTTAAGTTTTAAATGTGGGTTTTCTTGTGAGGGTTGTCCCACATTGAAACTTTAAGAGAGTTTATTTGTGTATATAAGCTCTAGCCTACAACACTTGGGTTGGGCCCCAAGGGACACCCCAAGTTTGTAGAAGGGAGGAGTTATGGACGAAATATACCTTAGCCCAAACCACCACACATGCGCGCCGCCGCCGTGCTGCCGAGCCGTGCCGGGAGCGGGTGTGGGCTAGGTCGGTTCTTGTATTAATTTTTTGGACAAAAATTCTTTTGAATTTTTTCAAAATTAATTGCGAAAAAATTTCATTAAATTCAAATTTGAATTTAATTTATGTCCTAAATTTTTTCCTTGTTCAGTCCATGACAAAACAGTCTATAACAGATTCAGTTTTGAGCAGTTTCTTAACACATGAATAACTACTACAGTTATCTATTGAAACAGTGCCAGATCTGTTTGAAATTCAAACTATACCTGTACAACTTGAATTTGCACCTGTTCACTTCCATATTGCACCAGTTCGGGTCAGATTTAATTGCCTATAAATACTTGACATTTCCAGCAGTCTTAATGATCTGAAAATCAGTCTGCAAATTGTCTCTTTGCTGTCCAGATTTTGTTGAGTGCATTTTTCTTCATTCTAGTTTTAGAAAAAATCAAAGAGAGTATAGAACACAAGGTTTGGTTCGCTGTACAAATTTGTTTGGTGTGCTACAACAATTTTGTGAAGATCATTGTATCTGGGAGATAGACGCCACTCAACCGTAAGCACCGTAGCGGGGCAAATCTGTCTTAAGGATAGAGTGTCACACACTCGACTTGGCCTTTGAATTATTTATTCGGTTCTACAAAATAAATATTGTAAGTTTTATTTTATTTTGTTTGAGTTGTTTCAATTTATTTTATTTACACAGAAGATTGTTCCAACATTTCTATCTGTGTGGAGCATATGAGCCTAGAATTTGTATGGTAAATAGACATAGATAGGGTACATACTGAATGGTGCATTGTTTCCTTTTTTTTATTAATATTATTATAAATTATTACTGTATATTTCGTTCTGTTAATTACTATATTAAATAATTTATCATTTCACTTTATAATTAATTACAGGGTTATATAGTTCTCAACAGACCTTGGGCATTTGTACAATGGCTTCAGCAAGCGAACATCAAAGAAGAGTATGGGAAAACTTAACTATGTCGCTTTGACACAACAACATTTCTTGATCAATTTTTTTTTGCATTTCTAGGCTTCAGCAAGCAAACATCAAAGAAGAGTATGGGTTCCAAGACACTTCTAGACTGAAGATGACCTCGGCTTGGAATGATCTAGGCTTAACATAATCTAGGCTTGGCATGACTTCGGCTTAACATAACTTAGGCTTAACATAGCAGGGGAGGGGCAAAGCATGCAAGCAACACTTAGACATAACACATAAAACACAAAGCAAGACGAGATTCATGGATGCAAACTTAGCAAGACAAAGTTGTGTAAATGAACATGAACATGACCATGACATGAATATGGGTCTTTACAGCATCTTAACATGGCAAAACATACAAATGTATGCAAACATGACTAGGACATAAAATGTGGGTTGTTACATCCTTCCCCCCCTTAAAGAAGTTTGGTCCCCAAACTTCACTTACCTTGTTCCCAAAACGTCTCCGGATGTCAAGTTCTCATCTCTGCTTATCCTCTCTAGCCTTTACCTCGGGACAATCCTTAATATGATGACCTCTCTCACTGCATCCAAAACATGCTCTAGTCGCCGGAAGACAAACCCCAAAATGTAGCTTTCCGCAACTCGCACATGTCGGCTTGGTGTTACCTTCCTGATTCGTGTTGTTGGGACTGTCCTCCTTTGTCTTCTCCTCGGCGTCATTCGAGTCTGCCTCTTCTTCGCAATTGTCATAGGTCTGCCTCTTCCTCTGATTCTTCCCCGAACTTTGACTTCTGTTCAGGTTGGCTTTTGCAAGGGTGGCTTTATCTAACACTCCAGCATACGTCGGCATATTGAGCAAATTAACTTGATCTTGTATTGGCCCTCGAAGTCCACTCTCAAACTTGCGAGCTTTCCTGTATTCGTTGTCGACCATGTGAGGTGCATACCTTGCCAACTCGGTGAAAGCACGATCATACTCCGCCACTGTTTTGCTACCCTGTGTCAACATCTTGAATTCTGTAGTCTTGCGATCTCGGACACTGAGTGGGAAATGCTTGTCATAGAACAGCTCCAAAAATCTGGTCCAAGTCAAGTCTGGATTACCTTTTCGGATCATCATCCACCATCTACGAGCGTCGTCTTCCAATGTGAATGCTGCTAGTGACACCTTCTGAGCGTCGGTACTGGGAAAAACCTCGAACAACTTCTCCATCTCAAGAATCCATGCTTCTGCTTTCATCGGCTCTATACCTCCATGGAACTTCGGCGGTTTCATCTTCTTGAATTCTCTGATCAGGGTCAATGTGTCATCTCCATACAAAGCTGGCTGAGGAGGCACTTATGGTACTGGAGGTGGTGGAACTGCATGTCGGCCATCTGTCTGCGCGGCCTGGGTGGGGGTGGTACCGGTGTTCTGCTGCCTTGCTTGCGTTAACTCATCGGCCAAACTTTCAACCAATCTTTCTAATCTGTCTATTCTGTCTTCGGACTGATCTCGGCCAACTGGGGGTCTACCTCTTCTCATGATGCTATGAGTATGCAAGATGTGACTCTTAGAACAAAATGAACAAGTGGACATGTATGCAAGTGAACATGATCATGCCGATGTAACAAAATGTTCATGCCGAGATGATGCACACCTTGTCAAGTAGCAAGCAATATGATGCAAATCCTAAAATCATTCTAAGGGACATCCTATGCTCTTTAGGACTCAAAGTGTGTGAATAACGTACTATACGGAACTTGTGCTCTGATACCATTCTGTCACGACCCCAAATCGCCCCTAGTAGTTTGGTGCCGTGATGGCCAGTAATCCGAGATTACCGAAGGCCAACTTTCAAGATTCACACACAATCATAGTATAGATATAGGGGGCTCACAAGCGCGGAAGCAATAATCTAAAATACAAGTGGTCCATAAGAGCAGTGCATAAGTCAAATAGAATGACATACATCTTTACATAGCTTTAAAACTTGAACACATATAAAATGAGGTACAAAAATACATATTACATCTTGGTAAAAGGCTTCTCAAGCCGACATAAACAAAAACACTTGAGCTACAAATCATGAAACAAAATCTTCAGGATTGCCGATATCCTTATAGTCGACATAACATGCATACAAAACACACATCTTGGCGTAGCCGACTTCTTGCTTGTTACCTACATATATACATAGGGAGGGTGAGCTTGGATACTTAGTGAATGATATAAGTAATAAAGGGGTTAAATAAATGATTCCCGAGGTCCTTCAAAAACAATACATAGTATATCTTTGTTAAAACCATACATATCATAGCTTGTTCAAAACATGAGATAAATCTTGTTCATCAAACTTGATCTTACAAAACTTACTTACTTAACATACGTCAAATCTTAAAACATAACCTCGACATAACCTTGGTCCTTCAAAACAAAAGCATAACCTCGGCATCAAGCACACCCGTTCATAGTCCGTAGGTGGCCGATATCTTAACAAGGGTGCTACTTAGGCTTAACGTCCCCTAGCACGAAAGGACCCTCAAAACAAGATGTGCTGCGAAAGTTTAGAGTCCTCCAGCACGAGGGACCTATGTTACAAGAGCCCGTAGCCCTTTAACACTTGGGTGCTGCGCAAGTTTAGAGTCCTCCAGCATAAGGGACCTATGTTACAAGAGCCCGTAGCCCTTTAACACTTGGGTACAAATCAAGGGTGCTGCGAAAGTTTAGAGTCCTCCAGCACGAGGGACTTTCCGAAAATGTCGTCAAAACAAAGCTTACTTGATACATTGCCATTCAAAACAAAGCTTATACTTGATACATAAAATAGGGATATCATTCATGCTTAACAAATACTTTTATCAAAACAAGGCAAAGATTTATCAAAATCTTAAGAACATAACTTTATTAAAAATACCACTCACATAGTTCTTGGACGTTAGGATCAAGGCAAAGGTCCAAGTCCTACAAACACATGGCAAAGCATACTGAAGACACTTCTCAAAACAGGTCTCACATGCATGCAATGATCTCGGAAAAACATGCTGGAAGTCAAAACACTGTTTCACATGCCAGGAAGACATGCTGGGTACCAACCAGGTCTTTGCCGAGGTCCCACAGCTCCTGGCCGAGGTGTGGCTACCTAGGCTTCGGCATACGGCTGCATGCTGAGGTGTGCACAAGACAAACTAAAGGTGTAAGTGATCATGAAAGGTAGGCCAAGGTGAGATACGACGCTTGGCCTAAGTGTGAGGTCTAGGTGAGAGTGATCTCGGCGACTAAACCTCGGGAAGTGAGGTCTGGAGATCTAGGTTTCCACCCGTGAAGAACAGGAAGAACATGAACATGAAGATCATGAAGAACATGGATGCCAAAATCATAACTCCTTTATTTACAAAATCTGGGATTTCATGCTATGAGTTCGAAAACATGGACCTGGGTACCCATACTTGAAAATCATATGAAAACAAACACAAAAACATGAATCTAGGCAAGAGTTTTCGGATCAAAACATAACTTTTCTTGAAGAACACATGAATGCTATTTTCTCTTTCTAAAACCGGACTTCAAAACAATCAATGGCTTACAAATCATATTGAATCATGCAATGCAATAACATAAACATAAAGAACAACATGGGTAGATCAAGAATCTAACCTTAGAGCACGGATCTAACGGTTCGATCTCTAGGGATCAAGCTTGGAAATCTATCTCCTCCCAATAACTCCTCTCCCTCCTCTAGAGCTTCTCTCTCCTCTTCAAAACAAAGATACAGAAACGATAGGCTTTTCTCTCTCTATCGGCTGACTTAACTCTCAGCTCGGACACGTGGCAACGGCTGGTTGGTTCTCTTCAAAAAGGTGATAGGTTGACAAGACAAGACTATGACAAAGTGTATCTAACAAGCTACTCGGTATGGAACTCCGGCAAGTGATGACATCGGCTAAAGACAAAGCTTCGACAACTAAGGTGACAATGACCTCGGCTAGGAAGGACGACACTTGACTAAGCTGTGCCACACCTTGGCCTAGATGTGTCACACCTCGGTCTAGGTCATACCACTCCAGGACAAGGTCACTCAGGTGCAAAGGTAACATCTCGGCCTTGGTGATTCACACCTCAGCCTAGATAATGACATTTCGGCCAATATGTCAAGACGAAGATGGAGGTCAACAAAGGGGTTCCAAGACATTTCTAGACTGAAGATGACCTCGGCTTGGAATGATCTAGGCTTAACATAACCTAGGCTTGGCATGACTTCGGCTTAACATAACTTAGGCTTAACATAGCAGGGGAGGGGCAAAGCATGCAAGCAACACTTACACATAACACATAAAACACAAAGCAAGATGAGATTCATGGATGCAAACTTAGCAAGACAAAGTTGTGTAAATGAACATGAACATGACCATGACATGAATATGGGTCGTTACAGCATCTTAACATGGCAAAACATACAAATGTATGCAAACATGACTAGGACATAAAATGTGGGTTGTTACAATTCAGACTTTGTATTCATTTGTTTCGTCAGTGGCTTTTATTTCTCACTAGCTGAGATTCACTGTGAATCAGATACCAAAAAATCATTTTACCATCAAAATTTCAGAATCTGGATTTTTTTATTTTATTTTATTTTATTTTTTGGGTGGGACTAATGACTACATATAAGCCGATGTATTTCAGATAGAAGAACTGTCACGTTAAATCAAACATCTCAACTAAGTAATAGATATAAGTGATTAAAAAACTGATCATAACGTGCAAATGCTGATCATAAAATGTAAAATGCAAGGATTACAACATAGCAATAAAGCTAGTTTTAATAAAAATTCAAGCTAAACTCAATTAGTCCATTTCAGTGGGTGTAAGAATACCAGTAGCGAGACCTCTTGATGGCGGCAAAATATTTTGTAATCGCTTGATCAGCACATCAAGCATCCTTGACTTTTCCATATCTCCAGCCTGCAGTAGAAACCTCTCCAACATCTGAAACACTGCCTCACTCACGTGCCTTCCTCTCTCCAATATTTGTTTGGAGCACTTAAAAGCTTCTTGCACCTTCCCATGCGAGCACAATGATGTTGCCAATAGATCCAATGCATGGCCATAGGGGCAGTGACCTCTCTCTAATAGGCAGCCCCACAAATTCAACCCCAAATCAGGCTGACGATTTGCACAAAAGAATTTCATCAACATCACCACTGTTCGTGTCTTGGGAACAAAGTTTTTCTTCCTCATATTATCAAAGAGTTCAGAAACAGAGTCCAAATTTTTTGACTTCATTAAACCAAAGAACATAGTATGGTATGTGATATTGTCATGCCCAATGCCTTTCTCTTCCATCTTATCCATTAAGCTGGTTGCAGACTCCACGTCCCTGCATCTTACAAGAGAACTCAATAAAGCATTATAAGCACCAGTATCAGGCCTTAAGTTTCTCATGGGAATCTCTTCCAACAACTCTCTTGCTTTAGCTATGTTTTGAGCAATCCCTGCGCCATGAATCAATGTTGTTATTGTTTCTATTGTAGGCAAGCAATTTACACCTTCCATTTCTGTAAGAAGTCTCAAACCATCACCGAAACATCCTTTCTTGTAGTAAGCATCAATTCTAATATTGTAAGTCACATTATTCGGCTTAAAGCCTCTTCGAACCATCTCATGGTAGAACAGTTCTACAGTGGTAAGATCACCTGATTCCTTGAAACCCAACAGCAAAATATTCATGGTCTTGGTGTTGGGAGAAAATCGAGGATGTATCTTGTTGAACACAGACCTTGCCTCCTTCATCTGCCTTTGAGTACAAAATGCTCTAAGTAGTACATTGAACTCATCGGTGCCAAATTTCCTCCCTACAAATATATTTTTTGCCATCCTCTCAAATGCTTCAAGGGTATCTTCGTAGGTCTGGAACTTAGCAATTCTCGATAACAAGATTCTCATGGATTTTAGGGTTAGCAAGGAAGGGTGTGTTCATTGAATTTCTTCATCAATTCCCAAGCTTTATCAAAGTAGCGCATTCGTGCAAGTATATGGAGCGTCTTCTCAAAAGCATCTGAACTTGGGCGGAAGTGGGAGTGTTTAAGGGAGAATTTGAAGAATTCAAAGGCTTTAAGGCCATTGGAGTGTGCTGCAAAGAGACGACCGAGCACATTTTTCACAAGCGGAGTTGAAAGCACAGATGGCGGGATATGTTGCAAAAGAGTGGGGTGAAGCGGGTGATCAGGGAAAGGGTGGTCGTTAACAATTTCGATGATTCTCTCGATTTCAATTTCTTTTGGCTGGCAGGTTGATTCAAAAGCAAAGGTACGAAATAATGCTAGTTTTTTAGGACCTAGTTTATTGTATCTATTCAGTTTGACTTTCTTCAAAACAAGACACAACACTCAACTTCCATCTATGGATGCAAAGCTTTACTGATCTCAATACCCTGTTAATCAAACATATACATTGGTTAGAATTGACTGGCAATTGTTATACATGAAGCAGATGTGGTATGCAACTAGATAGAGAGAAACTGGTATAAGAGATATGCTTGAGTGAATATAGGATGTGAAACAACATCTAGATTATCAATAAAATATCAATGCATTTTCTGTGAACCATTCTGTGATCAATTATGTGCTCCTAGCATTATTTTTCAAAACAAGAGCAACCAAGTTTGCAACAAATAAGAAACCTACATCTATCAAACATTTTCACAAACATTTTCAATGTATATCCAAATGCTACCATAAACACATCTAAAACATACAAATATATAACCAATGCAATTACAACAAAAAAACACAAACAAACAAACCCAAAAAAATAAAAATAAAAAGTGATAATCTAGAAACTCAAACCGAAACATCAAATCAAATTATGAAAAATCCCAAATCGAAAAAATTTGGCAATCAAATTAAGCTATAAAATAGCTTACCCCTTGGCCCTAATGCACCATACCTTCTCGTCTTCTTGGTGTGTGGCCGGAGAGAGTGACGATGGCAAGAGAGAGAGAGAGAGAGGAACCGTGTCCTGATTTTTGGGAAATTCACTTCGACCTCTCAAATCAAGAAGCTTATGTCAATTTACTCCCTCAACTGTCATGTTTCAGGGCTTCAAAGTTTTATTATTATTATTATTATTATTGTTTTATTTATTTATTTTTTATTATTAACAATTAGGGAAATTCCATTCAATTCTGTTGATGGTTAGACTTAAAAGAAAGGGGTTGCTTGTAATGCTCCCAAAAAAATACATACAACTTTCCAAGCCAACACTTGGTTACACAAAAGAGAGTACTAACTCATAACAAAAACAATAAAAAGAGTCTTCAACTCCCAAAACCTTCCAAGCTATGTCCTTAGAGGTGGCATATCACCTGGACTTGAAAATGATGTCCCATATAGGGTGAGCCAAAGCCCAGCAAA
>NW_021027373.1:35641-54710 GCF_004153795.1 Camellia sinensis | reverse complement strand
AATTTCAATGCTTTCAATTTCACTTGCTTCATAAATTTTTCAGAGTAAAATTTTACTTCCAATCAGAGTAAAATTTTACATCCAATCAGAGTAAAATTTTACTTTCAATAAAATCAAAGTTTTACTTTCAGATTCACTTGTTTATAATGAGTAAAATTTTACTTATTACAGAGTAAAATTTTACTTTAACTCTAGCCTTTGCTCATTACGCTTTGATTTCTGTAGTGTTTTGGTCCTGCAATTTCAATATTTTACTTCCAATCAGAGTAAAATTTTACATCAAATCAGAGTAAAATTTTACTTTCAATAAAATCAAAGTTTTACTTTCAGATTCACTTGTTTATAATGAGAGTAAAATTTTACTTTAACTCTAGCCTTTGCTCATTACTCTTTGATTTCTGTAGTGTTTTGGTCCTGCAATTTCAATGCTTTCGGAATTTTTCAGAGTAAAATTTTACTTCCAATCAGAGTAAAATTTTACTATCTCATTACAATGTTTGTGCATTTTCTTTAGTGCTTATTGTTTTGTCACTTTGTTGTTTAATGTAAAATGTTACACTGTTGATATAGAGAAACTTTTTAGTGTTTTAAAATGGTTGTTACAAGAAGCAAATGTGGTGATGATGATGATGATGATTTTGAAGTTCCACCTACAGCTATTCAAAAGAAGAAAGTCCCAAAAAAAAAAAGAAGGGCAAAAGCAGTAAATAAGTTCAATCCAATGCTAGTGATGATAAAGTATAGCGATCCCGATTTTCCCTCTCATGTTTACTGTATTCCAGACTCGGTTCCGTTGATAGCAGTTGTTGTCTATATTTCATTTCTGTCCTTTAACTCTTTGTAATTGAGTTTAGAATTGTCATGGGCGTGTTTCGAATAGGTTGCTTGAGCTTTTGTCCCAACTCTTGTTGCCCAGGTTTTTGGTGATCCGCTCGAGCGGGTCTTCTTGCGCTCGAGCGGAGTTTGCACACCTTCAGTAGTTTGTCCATTTGCAAAAAGTACTGCAAGTGTGTTTTTCACGCTCGAGCGGATTTCCTTACGCTCGAGTGGGTGTTCGATGTCTGTAAAAATACTGGAAGAGGGTAATCTACGCTCGAGCGGGTTTTCCTTTGCGCTCGAATAGGTGTTTTTTGCAGTTGTTTCTTGGCACTCAAGCGGGTATTATTGCGCTCGAGCGGGTCCTGTTTTTGTGCTTGACGCTCGAGCGTCCTATTCTCCACTCGAGCGGACTAGTCGTATATTAGATGGCAGCTGGATGATTTTAAATCACTTTTCACACTTTCTTTCTCTCTCTTACTTTTCAAAACCTCTATTGGAGAGCACCTTACTCTACTCTAAAACTTCAACTTCTCTCTAGGGTTTGATCTAGTTTGAGTGATCCACCCCCTTAGTGTCTTTGTAAGAAGTGTAGAGCTTGGCTTAGGCTACCTATCAATCCAAAAAATCTTGGGATTTGGAGCACTTTCGATATTCTTCACCTTCTCCTTTGAGCTCCGACTTTGAGGTAGGGATAACTACTCATTTTTATGATCTTTGACGTAAACTATTAGTCATTTTGATGTAATGTTGGAGTTAGGGATTTTGGGTGTTAGGATTTTAAAATGTATAAGGAGGGGTTTGTTTTTTTGGCCAATACATGTGAATTTGGGTCCTAAAATGAGATTATGGGTGTTTAATGATAATATTTGGACCTTTGGGTCAATATTGGGAAAAGGAAGAAAATGCCATATTTGGGTTTTATTGGGTCATTAGTGTAATTAATGACTTACATTGTGAAATAATGAAATTGAGGAGTTATGAGAATGAATGGTGGAGTTGGATTGATTAATCACTCACCCTTGAAAATAATGGTAATTTACCTGTTGATGTAATTATTATCTGTTTAGAAATAATTACTTTGGGCTATCGGTGGATGATAGTTTTGATTGTTGTAGACACTGCATGATGATTAGGTGAATTAAAACTAATCGGTTGAATATGTTATTGAATATGACAGTTGGAATAATACATTAAATTTATATATTGATTGATCATGTATATGATATGTTTTTATATACATTATGTTGTGTGGGAGGAGATAGGGGATGTACTCCACGGTTTAGGAGGAGATAGGGGATGGACTCCTAAACCGAATATTATTTGGAAGGAGATAGAGGATGGACTTCGTTGATACAGCTAATATGTGTATCTATTGAAGTGTTGATACAATGAATATATGTATCTATTGTGAAATATGGAAGTGTTTAAATTTGTTATTGATACAACAAATATGTGTATCTATTGTGAATTATGGAAGTATTGTTGATATGAGCTGTGGTCTCATGGGAATTGTTTGGCCAGGTTCTGAGCCATATCTATGAATTGAAAATCAGTTAAGTAAAGGAAAGAGGAATGAAACATGGACATATTTGTCATGAAATTGAACTGGGTTATGAATTGATTTATGTGGGCTAAACATTTATCAAATGCTAATGTTTTAGTTTTTGCTCATATTATGTTTAGCATATCTCTACTGGGTGTTGGCTCACTCTATATGGGGCATCATTTTCAGGTACAAGTGTTATGCCACCTCCAAGGATGTAGCTTGAGAGGCTTGAGGCTGTTGGACTCTTTTTGTTATTTTTGTTGTATTACATGTATATCAAGCCAAGGGTTTATTTTGTGTAGAGCTAGTACTCTCCTTTTTGTGGCCAAGTGTTGACTTGGAAAGTTGTAAGCCTTTAGGGCATTTACTTTTGTTGTCAACATGTAATACCTTTTGTAAAAATATTCTGATGATTGTGATATGAAATCTCTTTTCTTTATCGTGATTGTATGATATTATGGGTTTATTTTGAGGGCGTTACATGAAGGCTCTAATGAAAGCAATCCACTGCCTTCAACAACAAAACCTTCAAAGTTGAATATTGTACATGGAGTATGGGAGAGGGAGAACTATGTGAAACAATATAGGTCAAATGTTGTTTCATTGATAAACCTAATGCGAGACACATGGTTCACTGAAAGACACATTACTGCCCTCGAAAGAACACCTTTTGGGATGTTGTTTAAATCTTTTTGGAAGAAAGAAGATGCGGTGTTAAAGAAGTTCAAGAAAGTTGACGATAATGTCATGGATGTGATCAAATCTTATGACTTTTATGCAAAGGGATTTAAGCTTGGAGGGAAAACGTGAGACATACGGGATAGTGACGTTACTTTGATTTTTGGGATAAAATCAGGAACGAAAAAGTAGACGTCTCATATGGGAAGAGACAAGAATCACCTTTTGTACAGAGAAGGTTTCGTAATATGTCAAGAATATTCGTAAAGAGTTTACGAGAGGCATTAGGAAATGCATTGGAAGGCACAACGACAGTTGATGTTGAGGATGTTGCACGAATAATGTATTTATTTGTTGTGACAACTTTGCTATTTCCAACAACTGGTCTAACAGTTGGATGGGCTTTTGTCACTCTTGTAGAAGATTTAGAAATGATGAATTCATATGCATGGTCGACTATAGTTGCATCCACGTTGACTACTTCAGTCCAGTCTTCATCAGGAAGTCCTGAAAATGTAACTGGATGTGTACTTCTTCTTTTGGTAAGTAAATTGAACTACTTGAAATATTACGTAATCTATCTTTAGAGAATTAACTAATTTCGATTTTTTATTTTGTAGTACTGGTTATGCGAGCACACTACGCTCATTCAACCTCAAGGAAAAAATTTGTGTCCAAGGCTCCTTTGATGAGACTTATCAACATTGAGGAAAAAGCTAATGAAGAGGTCATTGCAAACACTAAAGCCCGAAGATGTATCATTTTTCCAAACTCAGCCTTAATAGTTCACTTTGCTTAAAATTACACTTACATAATAAAATCTTACTCTTGAACAGAGTAAAAGTTTACTTAAAATTAGAGTAAAAGTTTACTTACAATCAGAGTAAACTTTTACTTTGAAACAGAGTAAAATTTTACTTACTCATGAACAGAGTAAAAGTTTACTTAAAATCAGAGTAAAAGTTTACTTACAATTAGAGTAAAATTTTACTTTGAAACAAAATAAAATTTTACTTACTCTTGAATAGAATAAAAGTTTACCCTTACAATCAGAGTAAACTTTTACTTTGAAACAGAGTAAAATTTTACGTACTCTTGAACAGAGTAAAAGTTTACTTAAAATCAGATTAAAAGTTTACTTACAATCAGAGTAAACTTTTACTTTGAAACAGAGTAAAATTTTATTTACTCTTGAACAGAGTAAAAGTTTACTTAAAATCAGAATAAAAGTTTACTTACAATCAGAGTAAACTTTTACTTTCAATCAGAGTAAAATTTTACTTTGAAATAGAGTAAAATTTTACTTACTCTTGAATAGAGTAAAAGTTTACTTAAAATCAAAGTAAAAGTTTACTCTTACAATCACAATAAATTTTTATTTTGAAACAAAGTAAAATTTTACTTACTCTTGAACAAAGTAAAAGTTTACTTAAAATCAGAGTAAAAGTTTACTTACAATCAGAGTAAACTTTTACTTTGAAATAGAGTAAAATTTTACTTACTCTTGAACAGAGTAAAAGTTTACTTAAAATCAGAGTAAAAGTTTACTTACAATTAGAGTAAACTTTTACTTTGAAACAGAGTAAAATTTTCTTCTGGTGGTTAAAGTTTGCTTCATTGCTAACTTCTTTTCTTTTTCTATTTTTCAAATGCAGGTGAATCACGATGAACTGAAGCCCATTTCCAAAAAAGAAATGAAACTCATTCGCAATGATGAAGAAGAAGATGCATTGGACATAGAGAAAAATTTGGAAACTAAAGAAGATGAAGATCATGTAGCTAAAGCTTTAGAAGATGATCAACATTTGAAGGACTTCATTGATCTTGGGAAATTAGAACGAGTTCAAAAAGAAAACAAGAGGCTGAAAAGTGAGAATATGGCATTGGTTGAAGAACTGGAGAAAATGAGGGAAACAATGCAAGAAATACAAGAGGATCAAGAGGCAAAAACAAAAGAAATTAAGGAAAAGATGAGCAACATAGAGAAAGAAATGGAGAAATTGAGAAAGGAGTTTGAAGTATTCGAATCTGAAAATAAACAGTTGGTTGAACAGATTGAAGAAAATGCAGTTCATGCCGCTACCCAAGCTTTTGCTTCTAAAGAAATGTCACATGCTAAAGGAGTAGAACAAGAGCAAAACTTTAGGATTCAAACTACATTGAAAGAAACACCTATAGTTATAGAGCCATTACAAACATCCATGGTCAAGAAAATCAAAATAAAGGGGAGGAAGAAAAAAAAGATGTCTGATTTTGAATGTGAGCCAAGAGAGGCAAAGAAAAAAAAGACCACAAAACAAGCAATTGAAGTGATATCAAATGAAGTGATTTGTGTTGACAACTTGTCTCTAAGCCAACCAAAGTCAGTTGAAAGGGTTTTGTTTCCAGATAAGGCTGCAGTATGCAAATTGCTTGATGAGAATGATAAGTGTCTACTGACGAAGATTTACAATTTGGAAATCACAGAGTAAGACTATTTTAATTTTATCAAACAACAGATTTTTACTGTTATCAAACTGCAACGTGTTAATCAACATTTTTTTTACCTTATGACTAGAGCAATCATATGGTCCGGCACAGGAAATGAAGTATATGTTACATTGCATGATGTGGATGCAATTCTGAGAGATGGTGATACTGCAAATAATGTAAGTGGCCATACAATTTTCAATGACTAGTGTTCACTTCAATAACTAAAAATAGTTCATTTTATTAACATATATTTAATTGATTTTTGTTTTTATAGGTCATTGACAGCTTTGTAGAAATGCTTCAGATTGAGCAATAAGCAAAGAAGCTAGAAAAGAATAAGTCATTCTTTTTCTCAAGCCTTTGTTGGGTAAGCCATCAATTTGTGTTTAGTTTGAATTGATAAAATTTTATTGTGATTTAGTGTAACATTGTACTGTATTTTAGAGTTAATTTTTACTATTTCATTTGCCAAAGATTGACAACCCATACAGTGTGTCACCAACACAACTTGAGACATGACACTCTTATATGATTAAATGCAGTCACTAGTGAAATGGAGTTATGGAGATTTGAGAAATCATTTAATTGACGAAGTGCTTGAGCAAGATTTGAGTGGATACAGATACCTTCACTTTTGCATGAACTCCAATGGGAACAAGAAGGAAGAAAAACCCTACCACTGGACATTTCTTGTAGTTGACACTGAATTTGATGAGTGGAGACATTACAATTCTTTAAGGCCAAGAGACAACAGAGAAGATCCTTACCTTAAGGATGCAAAAAAGATTGCAAGTGCTTTGCATCATATTAACAGTAATTTTTTACTGTGCTTTATTCTTGTATTTAATCGTGACCAAACAATTATGTAATGATGTTAGATAACATATGTGGAGAACAAGTTGGCCAACAAAACAAAGAGAGGTAGAAGAAAGTTTGCAAACTTAGTTTCGATAAAAGATAGTCCACAACAATGCCCAACATCGTAAGTATTTCACGCTACTACTACATGCTTGAATTGGTAGTTTTCAAATTTGACTAAATCTAACAAGATCTTGATTTTTATTAACAGTGTTGATTCCGGAATTATTGTATGTTATATCATCGTCAAATCATAAGAGATGAGCCTATTGCAAATTCTATGGAAGAGGATAAAATTAACAATTTCCGAGCATCAATAGTGCATCAATTTTTGAATGATTATCCAAAAGCATGGATTGAGGAACAATTCAACCCAAAAAAATAAATAAACAAGAGCTAAGACCTCAAGGACAACAATGTGGACAACTTTTGGGGAAGTACTGTGAATGATATATGTAATTTCGATTTTTGTAAATGAAAGAATAATGAAAAAGTAATTGTAAGTGAAAGAATACTAAAAGAGTATTAGATAGTACATGCTATGCCGAGTGTTCTAGTAAATTTTACTGTGGTTTGGAGATTAATACATTATTATAGCAGGATATTGTTTTGACTAGGAATTAACGTTGTTATGGATAGAACACAATGATACAGGTTATACGTGTGTATCTTTGATGATATATGTAGTTGTGTTGTTAGATTATTTTTGCACAAAGATTGCATGATGAGCATCAGGGGAGTTTGTTTACTGTGGTAAATTTTGGTGCAGGTTGGAAATGTTTTTCTAAAGGACTAACATACTATCTGAAATAAAGTAAAAGTTTACTTTGAAATAAAGTAAAATTTTACTCTGCATAAAAGTAAAATTTTACTCTGAAATAAGAGTAAAATGTTACACTCAGAATCTAAAAGCCAAATTTTACTCTGCATAAAAGTAAAATTTTACTCAGCATAAAAGTAAAATTTTACTCTGAATCGAAGAGTAAAATGTTACACCCTAAATCTAAAAGTAAAATTTTACTCTGTATAAAAGTAAAATTTTATTCTGAAATAAGAGTAAAATATTACACTCTGAATCTAAAAGTAAAATTTTACTCTAAAAAATGAGTAAAATGTTAGACTCCGGATCTAAAAGAAAAATGTTACTCTGCATAAAAGTAAAATTTTACTTTGAAATAAGGTAAAATTTTAATCTAAAAGTATAATTTTACTCTGAAATAAAGTAAAATTTTACTGTGAAACCACAGGCTCATCACACCCACAGACAACCACTCAACATCATAGTAAATTTTTACTTTGAAAGGCAGTAAAGTTTTACTTTCATGTGAATGAAGGCAATGTTTTACTCTGGAAAAAGTAAAATTTTACTCTGCAATAAAGTAAAAGTTTACTCTAAAATATCGACAAATTTTACTTTGAAAGCACAGGCTGAGCATAAACCATTTCAAACCTTCACACCTACTGAACAAACTCCATTATAAGTTCATTTACATGAAACTCATTCACCCACATTAAAAAAAATATATTAAAATGTCAAACTCAACCACAAAGCCAATTAGAAACTTGAACAGATAACCATTCAAAAACATAGTAAAAATGTCTTTTATTGCAATGTCTCCTTACAAATCTAGTCTAAAAGACTATACTATTATTGCTATGGACTATTTATTGCAGAAGAACTGCATTATTTTCATACTTCTATTACAAAATCAATAATGTCTTTCTTGGCAATGTGTGATGACCCTCACCTCTGATTAGTGCTAATCTGTGATTAAGCATGATAAGAAATTGATTAAGTTGAAATCCTTAATTAATTGTGTGAGTGTGTTGTTTAGAATACATTTCTATCTGTTTATCGTAGAATGATCTGTTCACGTTTTAATTTCGAATTACAAATTGAACGCCTTATCGGCGCCCGATTCAGAAATTGATTAGTGTTGTATGCTAATTAGAATTTATGTGATTTTATGGTAGATTTAATTAAACTTTGATTTGGTATAATTAATTAGATTAAATAATGTTAAATTACATTAGTTGAATTTATTACACAATTGCCATTAGTGGGCATTTTTAGGCTATTAGTTAATTTCATTTGTGATGCACTAGTCTTCATCCACCTCCTAGACCAAAAACGTGAGAGAGAGAGAGAGAGAGACTTGAGAGAGATTGATTTCATCTAGAAATTTGGCTTGGATTTAGAAGAATCAAAGGGAATTTTGAAGAATTGTTCATTTGCTCAAGAACCTTGCTTAAGTATTGCTTAATTGAAGAGCCTAGGTAAGAGCTCAACCCTTTTAATTTTGTTTTTGAGCCATCTAGAACTTGTATATTAATGAAATAAGTGAATTTATAGCGATCCTGGTTCTTTCTCCTTTGATTGTTGTATCCGGACTTAGGTTCTGTGGAGTTAGTTGTTGTATATGTCTTATTGTCATCCTTTAATTTCATATATTTGGGTTTTAGGATGTGTTGGGTGTGTTTCGAACAGGTTGGTTAAGCCTTGGTTCCAAAGCGCGAGTGGAGTTTGCACACTTCCAACATTTCTTGCCTCTGCAAAAGTACTGCAGGTTTGTTTTTCGTGCTCGAACGGAGTTCCTTACGCTCTAGCGTGTCGCGCTCGAGCGGCCCTTTTTGCGCTCGAGCGGATGTTCAATGTCTGTAAAAATACTGGAAGGGGGTAATCTACGCTCGAGCAGGCTTCGCTTTGCGCTCGAGCGGGTGTGTTTTGCAGTTGTGTCTGGGCGCTCGAGCGGGTCCAGTTTTTATGCTTGACGGTCGAGCGGACTAGTCATATATCAGATGGCAGCTGGGTGATTTTAAATCACTTTTTACACTTTCTTTCTCTCTCTTACTTTTCAAAACCTCCATTGGAGAGCACCTCACTCTAAAACTCCAACTTCTCTCTAGGGTTTGATCTAGTATGAGTGATCTTCTACCCTTGGGCCTTTGTTAAAAGTGTGGAGCTTATCTTGGGCTTCCTATCAATCCGAAAATCTTGGGATTTTGAGCATTTCGAATTTCTTTATCTTCTTCCTTTGAGCTCCGAATTTGAGGTAGGGATAATTACTCATTTTTATGAGCTTTAACATAGATGTTGAGCTTTTTGTATAAATGGTTGATTTGGGAAGTTAGGGTTTGAGATGTGTTATATTGGAAAGAGGGGTTTGTTCTTTTGATTCAAACATGTGTGTTTTGGGTCTAAAAAGGAGGTTATTGATGTTGTTGATAATATTTTGGACCTTTGGGTCAATGTTGAGGAAAGGGGAAAAATGCCATCTTTGGGTATATTTGGGTCATTAGTGTAATTAATGACATTTATTATGGGAATATGAAATTGAATGGAAATAATGAAATTGGCTCATTATGAGGTAGAATGGTGGAGTTGGATTCATTAATCACTCACCTTTGAAAATGTTGATAAATTATCTGTTGATATAATTATTGTCTGTTTAGAAATAATTGCTTTGGGCTATCGGTGGAGGATAGTCTTGATTGTTGTAGACATTGCATGATGATTAGGCGAATTAAAACTAATCGGTTGAATGTCATTGAATATGATGAATGGAATAATGCATCAAATTTGTGTATTGATTGAACATGTATATGATAGATGCTTATTTACATTGTGTTGTGTGGGAGGAGATAGGGGATGTACTCCACGGTTTGGGAGGAGATAGGGGATGGACTCCTAAACCGGATATTATTTGGGAGGCTTAAGGCTGTTGGACTTCCTTTTTGTTATTTTTGTTGTATTACATGTATATCAAGCCAAGGGCTTATCTTGTGTAGAGTTAGTACTCTCCTTCTTGTAACCAAGTGTTGACTTGGAAAGTTGTAAGCCCCTGGGGCATTTACTTTTGATATCAACATGTAATACTTTTGTAATGAATACTCTGATGAATGAAATTATGCTCTATTCTCTTATGTCCAAGCATGTCAAGATTGTATGATATATGGGTTTATTTTGAGGGCGTTACAGAATTCATGGTTAGTTGAGTTAGAATTTAAGAGAGTGAAGCTAATTCATGCGTGCATGTACATGTTCTTGAATTTTAAGGTTGCTCTCATGAGAATTTCTTACATGCATGTTCATATTTTTGTTGTGGTCGAAGAATTCACCATGTTTTAAAGCTCAATCTTGCATTTGGTCATGTTTTGGAACGTTAGAGTTCATGGAAACTCATAATACAACATTAGAGTTCTTGTATTGTTCTTCAAGTTTCTTTGAAATTGGTGCTCAATTGGCTTACCTTTGGGCTTTGATTTTGAAAAAAAATCTTCAAAAAATGTTATATTATGGGTTTCCAAGTGTTTTCCAGAAAATTGGTCCAAAAGATTGAGTTTTGAGGTGTTGAATGCTTGGTTTAAGCTTTGGAGGCAAATCTGGAAAACCTAGAATTTGGCTTCCTCGCTTGAGCGAAGGATTCTACGCTCGAGCGAGCACCTTTGTTTTTTGAATTCCGATCGAGTGACGGAATGCTAGCTCAAGCGTAGATTGCAAGCTCTCAGGTTATTGTGGACGCAGACGCACGCTCGAGCGACGAGACCTGCGCTCGAGCGAAGAATTGTGTCTTTCGCTCGAGCGAGCATCGAGTGGAGAATTTTAGCAACCAGTACTTTTTGCATTTTTACAGACTGCTCGAGTGAAGGAGTTTACGCTCGAGCGACCCCTCTGTTTTGGTAAGCTCGCTCGAGCGAAGGAAGCCACGCTCGAGCAAGACCCCTGTTTTCAGCAAATTTTAAAAAGTGTTTTAAAGTACATCTTTGCATCCTCATTTCATCCTAGGCATCCTTAGGCCATATTTAAGGCATCTTAATGAGGATAATGTTATAGAACCACACCAAGTCAAGATAGGGACTAAGTTGTTGATTCCCAAATGTGTAACTTATTGTGTGTTCATTCTGCAACTGTGTAGGGTTGGCATTCGAGAACACTCATTAGCTTGCCTATAACCAGTACTCTGTGAGTAACAAT
The DNA here is from genome assembly GCF_004153795.1 of Camellia sinensis. Lineage (NCBI taxonomy): Eukaryota > Viridiplantae > Streptophyta > Magnoliopsida > Ericales > Theaceae > Camellia > Camellia sinensis. The sequence continues at coordinate 43,362 of NW_021027373.1, read as the reverse complement.
GTTGTAAAGATACGTTCAATTATAAGTATTTTCTGAATGATTGACTGGACTGCTTTCTGAAACGACGTTGTTTACTGAACGAATGTTTGTCCTATTTGTAAACTGTACTTGTGGCATCCATAGCAACCTACTGTTACTGTTACTGTTAGTGCTACTGCACTGTACTGTTACTGCTACTGTCACAGAGATCTCTGTCAGTTCCAATAATTGGAACCAATACTGTATATTGTTTTGATGGCCATCAACTGACTGTTCGGTCTGTTAAGACCGACTGTTTACTATATTGTTTTGCTATGAGATGTATCACATATGACTGCTATGGCTTCTAAATGACTGTTCTGACATGAACTATTAGTCACTAATTGAACAATTGATCAACTGATGTAAATGACTGTTTCAATTACTGAAAGGACATTCATTCTTAACCTCTTTACACAGTTGTTATTCACTGGGCTTTAGCTCACTGTTTATATTTATATGTAGGTGTTCAGGCACCGGACCGGAGCTAGAAGTGTCGTGTTAAGCTCTCGTTTTGTCAAGCCAACCATTGCGCCTCACTTCGAGGTTCCGAGTCTGGTTAAGCCAAGGCTATTTTTGGGTGTTTTGGATTCATCCTTTTTGTCTCTATTTTGTACTGACTGAATAAGACTTCGACTGTACAGTTATGATTTAGGGATTTGGTCCCTAACCTGGGTGTGATGTGTATCTGTTATGTAATATGTTTTGGTTTGAATGTGGCTTGTTCATAAGAGTCTTTTTCCATACAGATTTTCACAGCCCATTGGACATTTTTTATTTACTGTTTTGGCTTCCGCTAGCCCCTTTACTCTGTATTACTGTCTTTACTATTAAGTAGGCCTTTGGTAATCACGAATTACTGGCCGGTTACGGTGCTAAACCCATAGGGGCGGGTTTGGGTTGTGACATTTTTGTCTTGCACTTCATCTATCGCGGCAATAGTTTCATAAGCCAGCGTGTATTTCTGTTCGATGATAATCGGACGCATCCGGACTCCAAGTGGGATGTCTACCATAAAAGATAGAATTCCTAAAGCATCAACGAACCTATTGTTCTCTGTTAATAGATGTGTGAATGTCAACTTTTCAAACCGCTGAATTAGAATATCTAGGGCCTGATGGTAAACCTTCATCTTTTCTTCTTTGACTTTCCAGTCTCCATTTATTTGAAAAACAACCAAGTTCGAGTCCCCGATGACATCCAATCTTATCGCCCTTAGTTCTAGGGCGGCTTCTAAACTAGCAATACACATTTCATATTCCACTTCATTGTTGGATACCTTGAACCGGAGTTTGAAGGCTAAGGATATATGGAAGTCATCGGGTGCTATTAACAACACACCTATTTCATAACCGTATTGATTGGACGTTCCATCGAAGTACATCATCCCAGTTTTCCTAACTTGCAGAATATCTTCATCTAGGAACAAGTATTCCACTGCCTTATCTCCTTCTACTAGGTGGTCTGCCAGGAACTCCGCCATAACTTTTTCTTTAACGGACTTGCGGGTGACATATTTGAGATCAAATTCGGAGAGAAGAAGTAACCAACGAGCCAGCCTACCTGTAAGCTCTGGTTTTTCAAAGACATATTTGATGGGATCTAATCTTGAAACCAGGATTACAGAGTGAGCTAATAAGTAGTGTCTCAATTTCCTAGTAGCCCATACCAAGGCTAGGCAAACTTTTTCCAAGGGAGTGTACCAGGTCTCATAGTCTAGCATTTTTTTACTCAAGTAGTAGATGGCTTTCTCCACCTTATCCTCAAATTCTTGAGCGAGCATGCATCTCATGGTCATATCTGTTAGTGACAAGTACAGAATTAACGGCTTCTCCGGCTCTGGCGGCGATAACACAAGCGGATTCTAGAGGTATTGCTTAACTTGTTCAAAGGCAAACTGACATCGATCATCCCATCGAAATTTCTTTCATTTCTTTAGGAGACCAAATAATGGTTCACAAGTCAAGGTTAATTTGGAAATAAACCATCTTATGAATTGCAATTTACCCAAAAAACCATGCACCTCCTTTTCGGTCCTTGGTGGTGGTATTTCCAAGATGATCTTGATTTTGGAAGGATCTACTTCAATTCCCCTCTGTGTGATTAGAAAGCCCAGCATTTTTCTTGCCGTTATGCCGGAGGTGCGTTTCTGCGAGTTTAACCTCAATTTGTACTCCTTGATCCGTTGAAAGAATTTCTTTAGCGCAATGTAGTGGCCCTCTCGTTCTTTGGACTTGACAATCATGTCGTCCACGTACACCTTGACCTCTTTATGGATCATGTCAAGCAGAATGGTGGTCGCAACCCTTTGATAGGTAGCTCCAGCATTTTTCAAACCAAACGGCATAACTCAGTAGCAGCAGGTCCCTCACGGCGTAGTGATTGTGGTTTTCTCTCTATCATCGGGTGCTATCAGAATCTGGTTGTACCCAAAAAACCCATCCATAAATGATAGCAATGCATGGCCTGCAATGAAGTCCACTAACTCATCAATATGCAACAGAGGAAAGTCGTCCTTCGGACTGGCTCTGTTCAAATCTCTGTAGTCCACACACACCTGGATTCTCCCATCCTTTTTCGGCACTGGGATGATGTTGGCCATCCAAGTCGGACATTCAGATACTAACAAGAAACCTGCTTCGATCTGCTTGGTGACCTTTTCCTTAATCTTCAACGCCTAATTCGGATAGATTCTTCGTAATTTCTTCTTGGCGGGCCGGGCCTCGAGGTCAAGAGGAATCCGATGCTGTCAGGATTGATTCCAAGCATGTCTTCATAGGACCACGCGAAAATATCTTTGAAATCTTTTAATAAAGTGACTAAGTGCTCGAGCTCCTCTGAAGACAACGTGGACCAGATCTGGACCAGATGCAGATCCTTCTCAATACCCACATTAATAGCAATGATTTCATCAACAAAGGGTTTTGCAAACCTCTCCTCCTCTCAATTAATGAATTTTTTCAAAACCAGAGGAATTCCTTCCTCTTCGTTTTCATTAAAATTCTGAAAATCTTGGTCAATGCAATAAACAAGCGGCACAGAGAATACTTAGAATTGGCAGTGTTCTCATTCATAAAGTCCAGCTCTTCAGTTACAACTGACTCAAAAGCAAAAGAAAAAGAGGACCTGGACAAGACCTTAGCATCCAAGTTATCACCTCCAAGAATACCGAACTCAGACTCAGAAGAACCGAAATCTAATTCCAACTCCACAAACTTTGTGGAATCAGATTCTGGCTCACCACCCGACTCAGAACTAGACAAGTAGCCCTTCTCCAGCTGCCAGATAAGAGATGGTACTTCAGATGTATCCAAAATGTTGCTAGATGGGTTCACACCCGGTTGGTCCCCGATCATGGAGATGGTCAGGTTATCTCCCAAGCTCTCTTAGTCGACCGGAGGATCTGAAAGAAGACATGCCAGTTCTACCCCTACTCCAAGCTCACAGTTGTCTGAGTCACTTTCGATGCTCCTTTTAGCTTTAGCAGTCGGTTGAGCCTTTTCCTCGGCATCACTATCTTGCAACTACAAGTCGAAGAAAATTTCAAAACTGGGAACATGCTGCTTTGCAGAATTCAACCAAGGCTCGGGCAAGCCTCAAAATGGAAAGTCTTATCTCTCTCAAACAAAGTGGCCATTTAGCGTTCCCTAAATCAGCCTGTGAACAAGCTCATAGCGTTTCCCAACCTGCTTGGCTCTAGCTCTGCCTGTCACCTCTTCTTTTTTCCTGACCCAATCCTCTTTGGTAGGCATATAGCCAAGACCAAAGGCATACGGATTATGCAACACATCGGCCAATGATGTGACGCCTTTTCGGCCACTTCTTCCAAGCCCCATTCCTGGCACGTGCTGGAGTTTGCTCATGAAATAGATTGATTGGGAGCCAAGATGTTCTACACCACTTGCGCATCGGCCAGAGTAAACCCTAAAAGGAATACACCCTCCTCACCATGAATGATCTCCAATACTAGTGTAATTACCTCTGGTGGAGGATGTATGGACGAGTTCCCGAATATAATCGCCACGCCCTTCCCATAAGGGTATTTCAGCATTTGGTGGAGGGTAAAAGAAACTGCTTTCACTAGATGCAGCCACGATCTCCCTAGAAGTATATTGAAAATGGCCGACACATCTAAGACATGGAACTCGACATCTTGTTGAGCTGGGCTGACCTGAACTCTAATTTGTATTGTGCCCATCACCTCTCTGCTGGTATTATCATATGCCCAAATCACTGGAGCTGTAGCCACAAAGTCTGCTGGTTTAAGGCTAATGGCATAAGCTGTACAGGAAGAACAGACGTTGATAGCTGACCTGGTGTCAACCAATACCACTGGCACTCATTTTTCTCTACACTCAATAGATATGTATAGAGGTTTGTTATGTGCAGAGCCTTCTGGCGGCAGTTCTTTCTCGGAAAAGGTTAGGGTTGGACTGGCACAACTTGGGAAAACTAATCCCATAAGCTGTTCAGGAGTAGTGTCAATGGACAACTTGGCCCTATCCATCGCTGATAGTACAGCCTGTCAATGCACTCAAGAAGGCATGAGCAAACCCCAGATTGAAATGTCAGCTTGGATCTTCTTCAGTTGCTTCAACACTACCTCTTCCTCCAATAGTTTTTCTTTCTGTTTCTCACCCTCTCTATCTTTCCCAGAGGCCTGAGCTTGGTCTAAGTGTGGTGGCTTGAAATACGGCCCACTTCTTGTCATGTGATCAATCTCCTCATCGTACCATGTGTTATTAGGAAGGGGCTCACCCCAGTCCTCGTCGATGTGGGCCAGATGTAGATCGTCATCCTTCCACCATACACCTCTGGCAACCGACAAACAATTGTCCGGCTCCATTCTAATCATTCTCACATCACAAGTATCCCTCACTGGGTGTTAGGCCATTCCATCTTTTTGGTTGTCTTCCATCCTCTCTTGTTTAAATTACTTCAACGCTGCTTCTTGTTCTATGTCCACGGTACTCACAATGCCTAATTCTTGAGCTAAATTCTTGACGTTGGTGCTCTCCAGCAGTTTTCCCTTTTCATCAGCCATTCTAGCCACTGCAGCAATTCTTGCTCCCTTTTCCTCCAGTTTTGTTTCAGTTCCTTCCTCCTTGTTGGGTTCATCACTCAATCGCCCAGAGTTGTCCGTCGACCCATTCACATTGAGCCAGTCAATCTGCACATCCCCTTAATCTTGTTCGTTAAAGAACTACAAGTTGTCTAAGTCCTCCTCAAGCTCCACCAGATCATCCAAACCTTGGCTTGGGCCATCCTCCCTAACCACATTAACCTCCACCATAGTTGGCAATACCACTTCCGGCTTGACTTGATCAATAGGCATAATGTAGCTGTTTGGATTGTACACCCCCTCAGACAAGTCCTTAGAGCACTTAGGCAACAGACTCGTACTCTCTTCTAAGGCTAGCCTCCCTTCTTCTACAACTGTCACCACCATAGGTTAAGGTTGAAATGTGGACATGTCCATCATGCACAAATCTGTGCTTTCAGGAATGAACATCGTCAGTCTGGGTAGGTGGGAAGGAGTAATATATACGCTGAGGTCATAGGGGATGGCTAGTGTATGGATTAGGTTTAGATTGTGAGGTAGAGAAGCTTGATGGTGGGCCGGGAGAGGGTTTGTGGTCCCATTTTCTTTTTGAGGTGGTGCAATCACCTTATTGTCAATGAGGTCTTGAATCTCATGACGCATCCTGAAACATTGGTCGGTGTCGTGACCATGCCACTGGTGAAAAGCACAATACTTGGCTGGGTTGTGTTTCAGTAAGAGAGGATTAGGTAGTAGGCGTGGCTCTAATGGTTTGAGGTGCCCTTTTTTGATCAACACCTTCATGGCTTGAGATAAAGGCATGTAGAGGTGGGAAAAGGTCCTCTAGGGTCGGGCAGGGTTGGCTGAAGTTTGTGGAGTTGTGTTGGCAAAGAGATTGGCGGTCTTGGTTGTGGTGGTGACAATGCTTACATCCGACGGCCGCACAGCTGTGCTACCACTGGTGGTTGTATTGGAACTATGCACAAAAGGCCTCTTTGCCTACTCTTTCTTATCAGTAATCAACCCTTGTTTCATGGTGTCTTCAATCTGAACCCCCATCTCATGGAGTTCGATAAATGTAAAAAAGGGTAGGATGGTCATCTTCTGCAACAACTTCCCGTGCAGATTGCGGACTACCATCCTTATCTGATCTTTCTCGGAAGGCCTTGTAGTCATCATTGAAGCTTTAGCCATCCACCTCGTTACAAACTCTGAAAAGCCCTCCTTCTGCTCATGGCGCGTTGCTTCAAGATCACAAGTTGTGACCTCAATTTGTTTGTTGTACAAGTACTGAGCAATAAAGGCCTAGGCCATTTCCTCCCTGTTTTTCTTATCAAAATCCTCCAGCTTCGCATACCATATGGTTGCTTTTCCTGACATGGTCGGGCCAAAGAGTGAGAGCTTCTGTAATCTGGTCAGGCCTATCGGTTGCAAAATGTCTAGAAACAACCGAAGGTAAACCATGGGGTCTCCAGAGCTGTCGAATCTATCGATATGTGGCATTTTGAACCGACCTAGCAATGTCACTTCGGAGTCGGTATACCCGTCTTCTATGTCGGGAATGGAGTTAACAGTTTGTGCTCTCTTGAATAGCTTCTCCTACTTGTTGACCTTAAGCACATTTGGGTCAACCTCAAATTCAAATGGAGCCTCAGTTTGATACACAGGTGCTTTGGAGGCTTGTTGTGGGATCAGCTCTGCTAGATTGCCATGATTCTCTTGGACATTAGCAATATGGACAGTTGCTCTGGGTGCTAGGATACCCTGAAGAGGTCAATGAGATACAGAAGTCACTGCTGGCTGTGGTCGTTATTGTTGCACCCTGTTTATTACCTAAGCCCGACGTGCTGTGACCTCGGCTTGATGAGCAGCGTCTTGCTGTAAGGTTTCAACTATTTGCTGGAGATGATGAATCAATTCCTCCATACTGACTAGGGGATATTGTGCCATTGAAATAGGTAAGTGCTCTGGCGCTGGACTAGATATAGAAGATTGTCCCTGAGCCTGACTAGATGCAAGTGAATTGAGGGGTGACTGCTATAGAAACTGAACCGGTGAATTTTGTCTTACTCTCCTCCGCTTAGTAACCGGTGGGAGTGAAGTAAACATGGGTTGTCCCCTAACAAGATCTCCGACTTTCCAAAGCCTTCTAACGCTGGTCCAGAGCACTTGGGGGATATCCGAAGTTTCTCAAGCTATGGGGTTATATTACCTAGCAAAAGAAATAAACAAAAAGAAAGCAGTATTCAGAAACCGTACAGCACCTCAGCTCAGATGTTAACAACACACAGATGTAATCAAAGCTATAGGACTACACCCAACATTGAATTCTGTCCCCAAAATGGATACCAAAACTTGCAACTGATATGTACATTCCTGTACAGTTTCATTGTAAAGCACGTACTAGTTAAATAAGAGCCAAAACACTCCTATGAGGGGCTAAGGTTATCCTATCCTAGTTTCGTCAAGAGCTAGGGTTCACTATTCAAACAAAGCGGTTTCACGCAATCTTGTATTCAGGCAAGCATCCTATCCTAGTTTGGAATAGTCTCTATGGCTTTTCAATATGCAACTAGGCCAAATGGTCAGAAGAGTACCTCAGCAAGACTACCTAATATACCTCTCACACCTAACATCAAGAAGTGAAAGGAGGATCAAACAG
>NW_021027373.1:16128-31874 GCF_004153795.1 Camellia sinensis | reverse complement strand
TGTTAATTTAAAAAAAAAAAAAAAAACTTCATTTTGCTGTTATGATTTATTCCATATGCGGGTTACCTATTAGAACACCACTTGATATGTCATCTTTGATATAACCTCATTTGATATCATCACGTCATAGAATATTGTGGGGATATATTTTCAGGATATCAACACGTGGCAAGGTAACGCTGACGTGTTAACCAAGATTTCACTTGTCTTGACCGTGATGCCGAGATAATCCCGGCATGGCCGAGGTTATCTCTGAAGATATCGGAGCTCGAGATAAGCGGATAAGGGATAAGAGTCCTAGAATGAGGAAGGACCTTAGCCTGGATAAGGATAAAGCTCTTAGGGAGTTTATTTTTATCTATTGGAGAGTCCAAGATAAGCATTGAGCTGAAGTCCATTGAAGCTAGGCTTCTATTGGGGCTAGGATTGAGTTGGCTATAAAAGATAGGCACCCCCCGATGGGTCTAAGGTACGCAATTTATATTCTGAACAGTGAGTTAAGCACTTTATCTATCTTTGGGAGATACCTAACTTGATCATCGGAGTGTCCCCAGGTGGACGAACCACCGCCAGAATCTCTTCTTTCTGTTGCAGGTCACTCAGGCACCATCTCTTCTGCCAGTGCTCTCCAGTTGAATATTGAGTTGGCAGTGTGGTCAGAAATTCACTCACACAAGTCTCATACGCAAGTATGAATTTATAAATTGGTTGACACTTTAAGATTCGTGAACAGGCTCGAGCTCGAGCTCAAGTCAAGTCTAAATCAACTCACTCGAGCTCGGTTTGTTAAATTTTTAATGAGTTCGAGTTCAACATCGAACTCATTAAGATTTTAATAAACAAGCCAAACCATGTTAAGGCTAGGCTTGGCTCGGCTCAGTTCAGTTCGGTTTGGTTTGGCTTGGTTTGTTTACAATCTATTTCGCAGTCATGTAACTATTTGGCAAATTTTTTTAAAAACTGTTTTGTTTTTAGTTATTGCACAATGCTCTTATTTTGTTTGGTTTTGAATTTTCAAAAGTAATTTTTTCAAATTTAATTCGTATTTTTGCATTTTTAATGATTTTTTAAATTATTTTAATCAATTTTTTTTTTAATTTTTAGATGTACTTAAATAGTAAAAAAATTGTACAAAAATCTTTAAAAAAAACTCATTGAATACAACAACATGCGAAAATGTATTAAATTTTCGTATTTTTTATATATTTTTTTATATTTGTTGAATTTTTGAAAAACAATTTCACAAATATTATCCTTTTTAACTGCACTTTAGAGTATGTATATCTAAAAAATAAAAATATTTGCATAAAATATTAAAAAAATTACTAAAAATAAAAATATTTGCAAAAAAACATGAAAAACGAAAAAGTTAATATTTTAAAAAGTGAATTTAATTTTCTAGAACCAAACATGGTGATTTGGATTCGTGAGACTCGCACCGCTCTTACTTTTATAATTTGAATTATTTATTTTATATTATAATGTGTAAATTATATATTCAAAAAATCAAATTGATCCGATAACTATAAGCATATTAGTTTATGACATTTATTTGAAAAAAAAAAATGATAAATATTTTTTGCAAATTAAAAACTTTATTTTTTGAAAGACAAATGTAATAAATTAATGTGAATATGGTTATCGGATCGATTTATTGTTATTTTTTTAATGGATGATCTATACGTTGTGATCTAAGCAATGATCGATTCGAATTATCAAAGTGAGACCCATGATAAGTTTCACGAGCTTAAACAACACAATCCAATTCACATTAGAATAGGCAAAATTTGGTTCCTTTTTAAAAATACAATAATAAATCCTTCTGTTTAGTTTTGCATTTTAAAATAATTTTGTATTTTTCTAGTGAATTTTTTAAAATTTTTAAAAAATTTGTTTTATATAAATTTTCAAATCCACATAATTTAAATAAATTTAAAAAATAAAATATTTGTGAATTTACTTTACTTTTTTTTTAAATGTATAAAATTCAGTACATTTTCATTTGTTTCTGTTACCTTACTTTTTAGTTGTGTTTAAGTTTTGTACATCTAAAAAATATAGCTAAAAGATATCATATATTAGAGTAAATATATTTATTAAATTTTATGTCATATTTTGTATCGTGTCATATGTCATCATTAAATTAGTTTAATAAGTTATGCCAATGATGTTATGAAAAAGTTAAGGATACATCCATTTACATATTTGCACTACAAGAAAATACACTTTTCGTAACTAAAAATGCCAACTAAATTTTTTTGCTCACTAAAGTTATATTGTTTAGCTACTAAAAGCAAATTTTGATCGGCGACGGCTGGCATATTGACTAATAATTTTTTTTTTTTGGTATTTATACACACTTTAGCTACTAATTTAGTTTTAATCATTGAAAATAGAGTTTGAGGCGACTAAAAAAAAAATTTGTCCCTAAATGTATATAGCAATTTTAGTTTAGACCTGACCCATTTGATGTTCTGAATCTAGATTTCATCATCTTACATGTGATTCAAGTCTTGTTTCTCCCTTTCCTCGTTGAGTTTGGTCATTGGAGTGCCAAGGTTGTATTTGGAACAGGTCGGGAGTTACTTTTTCAAAATTGTTGTTACTTACATTTTGACTTTTACGCTCGAGCAAAGCTTCTTGAGCTGGAGCTGTGATAACCTAACCCGTATTACGTATAATTATGCATGGGATTATGTGTTTAATATGAATTTGCAAGTTTAAGTATGTGAATTTTGTGATTTTCGAACTTGATCTGTTGAATGTAGAAATAGCTGTTACAAACCCACTTTGAGTGGAAAATTGATAGCCTTAGAGGCGCGATAAACCAAAACCGACTTTATATCTATAATTAGCATGATTTTTAAAGCCTATAGTAAAATTTTATAAAATTAAGATTCGTAATGATTAAATTAAATTTTATGAGTTATGCTTTATTTGTGTTTGGCCTCTTGTGTACTTCATTTTTTGCGAAGAGTTTGTTAAAGTGAGTTAGAGAGAGAGGAAGAAGAAGAGCTAGGGTTTTGGAAGAGAATCAAAGGGCAACCCTTAGATTTGAGTTAAGGTATGATAATCTACTTATAATCTTTGTCTCTAACTCATCTTTGGCATGAAATGAAGAATAAATTGGGAATTTTAAGCCAGGGTTTGAGTTGTGTAAGGGTTTGGAATAAAATCAAGAAATCTCTTCATTTTTGTTTGATTTGAGTTCAATCTTGTGATTAATCCATGAAATAAACTCTTGATGGTTCGTACATACAAGATTTGTTGGAAGATCATTTATAGATATATGTATTTTGAGCTTGTATATGAAATTCATAATTCTATGGAAAAAGATAAGACCATGAAGTTGATGTTGGTGCAAGATTGATAAGTTTAATGTGGAATTACACTTGTATCATGCTTATGTATCATGTTTTTAAGTGAGTTTTGCTTTGATTTGAGCTTGGAAATGAGTTTGGAAAGTTTGTATTTTTGGCCATTTTTAGATTGTTTGATTTTGCCCAGATCGCATTAGCGGCCACGGGCTCCACACGAGTGAAACATGATGAAAAGTAAAGGTTTTCATTTTTCCTAAACCATCGCGCAAGCGGCCAAGTCCACCGCTCGAGTGGCCCAGTAACCGCACGAGCGGTCAAAGTGGGCACACGTGCGGCTAGCCCTATTTCAGCTTGTATCTAGTAACTTCAAAAAGGCATATCTCCCTGATCTGGACTCCGTTTTAGATGATTCTTGAGCCTAAATTTAAGCCCCAAAAGTCTAGTTTTCAATGGTGGTGTTCTCACATCAAAATTCTAAGTACACAAATAGATATGTTCAAATTAGTGAAGGTTATTCACTTTCTTTCTAACTGTTTCATGCTATGTCCTCACCTAACCTAGTTTTCTTTCATTTCTTCCTATTTTCCTTGACACGGATTATGACCCATTGAGGACTAATGAGTTTATAACCAACAAAAATAATTGGTTATGGAGCAAAGTAAGGGATTGATTTATTTGGTTAAGAAAAGATTAAGAGAAGTAAATTTGATCAAGAGATTAATTCTATATTCCGATTTGTTGAACCATGCGCATTGTGTTTGCAGGTCATGATTCGAGAACTGGTCAACCATTTCTGAAAACCACTGTGAGTAATAGTATATTAAAGATATGTTTTTCATTATTTATTTTGAATTATGTACGACATGATCTTCTAATATTGTATTTTGTCAAAATGCACAAGTTTCCAAGAAATGCGAAATGAGTTATGAACAAGAAATGTGAATTGTTTGTAATATGATATGGTGGGTCTAAGGCCGTTCTGTTTATCTATTTCGTTTATGCTATGACATGATATGAATTGTTCAGCCTTTAAAACCTATTGATTTCTGGTATGGAATAAAGTGTTATACGGAACTAACTGCTACAGTGGGAGTCACCTCTATAGTCCGTACGAGCCACCTCTTGGGTCCATACATACATATATGATTGGGCCCGAGGTTGTTTTGATATGTGCAAATTGGGCCCAAGGCTGTTTTGATATGTGCAAATTGGGCCCAAGGCTGTTTTGATATGTGCAAATTGGGCCCAAGGCTGTTTTGATATGTGCAAATTGGGCCCAAGGCTGTTTTGATATGTGCAAATTGGGCCCAAGGCTGTTTTGATATGTGCAAATTGGGCCCAAGGCTGTTTTGATATGTGCAAATTGGGCCCAAGGCCATTTTGGTAAATGTTGGGCTTGAGGCCGTTTTGCTATATGATTGGGCCCAAGGCCGTTTTGATATCAACAAATTAGGCCCAAGGTCGTTTCGATAAATGTTGGGCCCGAGGCCGTTTTGATTACACGATTATGGATATTGTGAGAATCTTATGATTATTACGTTGTTTACTGGATTATTACTCATTGAGCTTCGCTCACCCAATATTATGTATGCATATGTAGGTAGTCCGCAGTATGGAGCACATCCCTAGAGTCAGTTTCAAGAGCTATTCTTTTTGAGACCCAATCGAGTCTGCCTCCAAGATGGAGTTTTTTCTTGACTCACACCACACCTTGATGTTATTTTGTTTTTGCTTTCATGGTCTTCTGTTGTAAACACTATGTACAATTTTTCCTTTGGCTCCTATATTTTTGTTGGGCTGTTTAATGTATTAATGTGTTACATGGTTATCTCTATGATTTTGCCCATAATTGGCACAACTCAATGTACTCCTTCTCATCATATGCTTCCGTTATGGCCCAATTAACATAAATATTTTGTATGTTCGTTTGAGGCCTTCGGTACTCCACAAATTACTAGTCGGTTATGACCCAACCTTTTAGGGGTAGGTTCGGGTCATGACAGGAATCCCGATCCATTGATGATTGGGCACAACTGCAGCAAGCGTTCGTCTCACGCTTCATCACCAATAGTTGGCCACCAAAAGAGGTCGATGTACTCGCTAGAATGAAGAAAGATGATACGAAAAGGCTACTGGAATATTCCAGTAGGTATTGGGTAGCTTATTACAAGATTGATAATTGCAATGAACAGCTAGCACTAACTTCATTCAAGTTGGGATTGCAGCCCGAAAGCAAGCTCCGACAATCTTTAACAAAGAAACCACTAACCGATGTGGGAAGCCTAATGAGACGAGTGAAACAATATTGAAAAATGGAAGACGACATAAGAGGCACTGAGGAACCAAAGCCTACTCGGATTCCAACGAAGGTTCCAAGAAAAGATGAGAAGAAGTCTCCGTATCAGAAGGAAGTAGTCAAATGCTATCACCGATCCGCCGAAAATTTGAAAAGAAGCGTTCTGAGTAATTATTACCACTTTCAATGAGCCAATATGTCGGCTGATGTCAAAAATCCAGAATGAGCCTTACTTCTCTTGGGCGCCCTGAATGATCGGTGACCCATATCTTCGAAACCAAAGACTACGTTGTTCCTACCATAAGGATCATGGGCACCTCACAGGGGACTACAAAGCGTTAAAGCAATTTCTGGGGGAATTGGTGCAATTCGGGCACCTACAATCTTATATTGACTCATCTGCAGATCAGAAGGAGATGATTACGGACAAAGGCAGAGAAACACAACCCACAGTAACTATCAATATGATATACTCCATTCTTGCGAAAAGGCGTATAAGACAGGAAGCAACATCAACACCTTGAAAAGAAATAATGGCCCTATCAGGGGCAGCTCCAAAAAGGGTTCGTTTATCAATGAAGATTGCTTTTTCTGATGAGGATCTGGTATGGGTCCACTATCCTCACAATGATGCCTTGGTAGCGACATTGCAGATCAGGTAACTTGCTGTGAAAAGAATATTGATCCATTAGGGCAGTTCAGATGAAATTATGTACTATGGACTCTTCAAAAAGTTGAGATTGCCTCATGAATCCCTACTTGCCATAGAATCCCCACTCTATGGCTTTAACTCAAGTCCAATATTTTCCTTAGGATGAATCTTGTTGCCGGTCAGGGCTAGAGAGACAATCCACCAAGTCGAATTCTAGGTGGTTAATGTACCATCCCCTTATAATGCCATAATGGGCAGAACTTGGCTCCATCAAATGGAAGTTGTCCCATCTACCTTCCACCAAGTTCTACGGTTCCCCGAGGTCAATGGCGTCAGGACAATCTGAGGGGACAGACGATGGTGAAACGCTGTATGAAACTATCTTTGACGCGGCCATCGGAAGTTCAGACATCTGGATTAGAAGAGGAAGTTCAACCCCATGTTAGTGATAAAAGTACTGAAGAACTTGAAAAAGTGTAAATCGATCCTAAAGATAAATACAGGTTCTTCCTCGTAGGAAAAAATCTCACCCCAAGAGAAACAAAATTAGTTAGTGGATTTTTGTCTCTATTACAAGGATATATTCGCCTGGATACCCTATGAAATGGAAGGTGTTGATCCTAGGGTAACGAGCCACAAGTTGGACATGAGTCCGAACTCACGACCAGTGATACAAAAAGTAGGAGGTCCATACCTCAAGATGTGGGCACTGTCAAAAAGGAAATTGCTAAATTACTTGAAGCAAATGCCATTCGAGAAGTTCAATATTTGAAATGGCTGTCCAACATTGTGGTCGCCAAGAAAAAGAATGGCAAATGGAGGGTATGTATGGATTTCACCAATCTAAAAAAAGCATACCCCAAAGACAACTTTCCTCTACCAAAAATTGACCAACTCGTAGATGCGACGTCCGTACAAGAAAGGATAAGTTTCCTAGATGTGTATCGGGGATACCATTAGATTGCAATGCATGTGGACGATCAGGAAAAGACCTCTTTCATCACACCCGTCGGATTATTTTGTTATAAAGTAATGCCTTTCGGCCTGAAGAATGCTGGAGCTACATATCAACGACTAGTCAAGAAAATGTTCCCTAACCAGATTAGATGGAAGCTTCAAGTATACATTAACGACATGGTGATCAAGTCAAAAGAAGCTCGGTACCATCTGTAGACACCCCATTTTTGACCGACCTTAAGACTCAGACATCACTGATTGAGCGCTCGGTGACGTTGCATATCGTGCTCGTTCAGAAGTCTCAGAGTCGCGGCCATGAGCCCTGCCTCCGGATTTTCGAACCCTCTTCTGTGCCCTGCCTCGGTTTGCGAACCAGGCTCGGTTTTCTCTGTTTCTTTTCCTGAGGGGAGGGAGAGGTCCTGTGGACCGTCTCTCAGTGGCCGTGGGCTACGTTTTATGGTCGTAGGCCATTTTGCACATTTCGGAGCCCGGTTTTCGGTTTTTTGGGACTGTTGGCCGTGTGCCTCGGTTCGGGACCGCTTAACCGTCTCCATTTGCTATGATTTTTGGCATACATCTTATTTACTCCCTTTCAAGGGACACTGGGGTTTGAGAAACCCACTTCGTGGCCGAACGCCACTTTCGGTGCTTGGCAGCCCATTTTCAGGACCCCAAACTGCGTGTTTTCGCCCCCGAGCATTCGTTTTGCATCGGTTTTCGTTCATTTTTGGCAGGTGCCTCTGTTTCATCACCAGGAAGGTGACTGGAGGGTGGGAGGCCAGCAATTATCTTGGAAACCAGTTATATTCCATTTTCGCCCTCCGACACCCGTTTCTCGCGTTTCCGAGCCAATGTTGAACACCTTGGGGCCACTTTCTTCAACCCCAAACCACATATTTGTGTTGTACACACTTGGGAGGACCCTAAAAGTTTATGGCCAGCCAGAAATTCCATTTGACCCTTTTGAACCCCTTTTAAAAATGGCTTGTTCTCTCTCTCTCCTGTTTTAGAGTTTCCAAATTCAAACCACATGGTTGTAAATAGGAGACTTGGGAGGCCACCATTTTGTGGTGGCCGGCCACTAAAGAAAGTTGACCTTTTTGACCCCTAGCCGGCCAGCTAGGGGAGGTGGCTGGCCGGCCACCTGCAAGTCCAAAAGGGGGCCGGCCATGATCCTCTCAATTGGTACTTTACAGCTGTATAGCTGTGGTCCTTTTCCCCCACCCTTTCCTTCCATGCTCCCCCTCCTTTTTGTCCATATAACCAGCAGGAAACATTAGGCTAAGGGGTTAGAAAAATTGCTTCAAGGATATACATACATATCTCCATCCATCTCTCTCATTTTCTTTAAAAAAACTCCTAAGTTCTACCTCATTTCTTCATCACCACCAAGCACCACCACCATCACTCCATTCCAGCAGCAAGGGGAGGAATTCCAGCAGCTTAGAGTCATCAAAGTTTGTCCAAGAAGAAACAAGAGCATTGGTCTTCAAGGGTAAGTCCACTTTCCCTCTTTTCTAGCTCATTTTTGCACCATTTCTTAGCCATATATGCTTTTTGCTTTGAGCTCCGGACATAACTGAGAGTGGCCTTCTTTTGAGCTCTTTTTCACAAACCCACTTTTGTTCGGATGAAAAAAGAGCCCACAACGTGCTCTACCTTTTTCTCAAGGGCCCTAGAGTGGAGAACCCAACGGATCTATGTGAAATAGTATAGAGAAGATGAGCTTTAGAAAGAGAATCTTAAGATCTAGGGTTTTCGAGAGTTTTAGAGAGACAAAGAGATGAAAAAGTGATGTAAAATGTGGCTATTATGAACTGATATATGCGCAATCCACTCAAGCACAAGAGTTGACGCTCGAGCGTCAGACACAATAAGTTATTATGCTCGAGCGCAAGAAGTGATGCTTGAGTGTAGAATACACACATCCAGTAGTTTTGCAGACAGAAGAACGTCACTCGAGCACAAGAATAGCTGTTCGATCGCACACCCGCTCAAGCATAGAATACACTCTCCCAGTAGTTTTGCAGACCTACAAAAGTACTGAGAGTTTGCAAAACCCACTCGAGTGCAAGAAGTGCTACTCGAGCGGAGGAGCAAAAATCTGGGCAACAAAAGTTTTGAAACTAAGCAACCAACTTATCCCAAATGCAACCACAACAACTCAAAAGCCAAATTTAAGGAGATGCAAGAGAAGTAATACATATACAACAACATGGAACCAAGAAACCAGAGTCCAAGATGCAAAAAGGGTCAAGTTAAAACCGGAATCGCTATATAAATGGAATGTATCTCTTAAACATTTTGATACATTTTAAAAAAATAGCCCTGCTTTATTATATAGATTTTTTTAGAATTGTTTGGAAATTATCAAAACTTAAACCCAACTCAATAATGCTTTTCCCCAACTATTCAGACAGCTATATGAAAATATACAAAACGTAAGATCCAAAAAAAAATTGGTAACTGCATGATGGTTATGAATGTAGCATGTATTCAAATACATTAGTATGAAGCAATATGCTTCCTTGCAATATTAACTTGTTGTGTTAACGAGGGAAAAAAATTTACGATGATGATATGACAATATTATAGATACATGATATATTACTCAATAATTATTATATAAGTATAATAACAAATCTCAACCTATGTAAATGTGACAGGTACACATTATATTAAAATAGAAAATTTCATTTTAATAGTAAAATTCAAGATCTTACCGACACTCGATTAGGGGACTGCCTACCTGTGTGCCTCTATATCAGCATCAAGTGGCTGTGAGTGTTAGGTCTCCACATTGTCACATGAATCCCCATTCAAAACAAAAATTGCCTCGTGCGAAGGTTGAAGAGATGATTACACCAATCATTTTGGTGGCATTGGTAAGCCTTAAAAAACATAATACAACAGCATAAACAATAAATACATAAAAATTGATAAGTAAAAACATGTATATGGAAATATAAAGATAGTATTAACAAAGCATCATTAACGAATATATTGCTACGAGACATAATAACAAAAATTAGATATTATATGTATAGTACCTCATCGTCAACACTTTCAAAGGACTTAACATCAATATCATCCTCATGATCTGATGGTATGTAGTCATCATCATCTACCTCAACCCTAATGTTCTTTCCCTTCTCATTAACAAGTTGGGCTGAATTGTAGAGCATCAATTTTCTTATTATTCTTCTTGATTGTCTTATAGCTTTCCATTTCGTACTTTGTTCGCTTCTGTTTCGCTAGAAAACCTGGTTTGATCCATTGTTTCTCCCTTTTGGCCATTTTGGTAATTAAAAGCATAAATTGATATATAACATAAAATATAAAGCAAAATATTTACTTGAAGAGACAAAATAAAATATACCATAACCATATAATACATAAAAAACATATGTCCATATAGAAAATACAAAACAAAAACTACATGTCGTAATCCATATCAGGATCCATATCATCATCACGTATGTCAATGTAGACACCCCATTTTTGACTGACCTTAAGACTCAGACGTCATCGATTGAGCGCTCGGTGATAGTGCATGTTGTGCTCGTTTCGAGTCTCCGGAGTTTTCGGCTGAGTGCCTTGCCTCCGGGCCTCTAAACTCTTTGTGTTTTGGCTCGGTTTGCGGACCAAGCCTTGTTTCTCCTCCCTGGAGGGAGGGAGTGGCCTTGGAGACCACCTCTTTGTGGTCATAGACCAATTCTCCTGCTTGGAGACTAGTTTCCGATTTTCAGAGCCTTCGGCCGCGCGCCTTGTCTCGGGACTGCTTAACGTTCTCTGTTTGGCTTGGTTTTTGAACCATGCCTTGTTGCCGCTACCTAGAGGGACACTGTGGTCTGGGAGACCACTTTTGTGGTCGTGAACCACTTTTGGTGCTCGTAGACTAGTTTTCAGGTCTCTCGGCTGTGCGCTTTGTCTCCCGAACTTTCGTCTTGCATCCTTTTTGGTTTGTTTTTGGTGCAAACCTTGTTTTCCTTGTTTGGAAGGTGGTACAAGGGTGGAAGACCAGTTCTTCCCCTTGGAGACCACTTTTCTTCCAGCTAGCCAGTTTTCTGGTCAGCCAACTGGTCTCCTTGGTCTTTGGGCCACCTTTTCTGGTCGGCCACCACACCACTGCATTGTTTTCATGATGTAGACCTTCTCCCCCCATGGCCGACCACTTTTTGTCTTGGGAGACCACTTGTGGTGGTCGGTCGACCACTATAAGTAAGTGGTCGGCTACTTTTGTCTTGGAGATATTTTTAGGCCAGCTGTTACAGCTAGAAGGCACAGAAGCCATCATCCATACACGTGTATGGAAAGATGGATTTTGGCCAAAAGCTTGTCCAACAAGCTTGTTGCTTTTTCTCTATAAGAGAGAACCTCCCCCCTCCTACTCTAGGTTTAGATTTTCTTGCTTGAGTTATACATATACACCTTTGCATCTATATTGCTCTTGTTCTTCATTTTTGTGTTCAAAAGTGCATTTTTATCACACTTTAACACACAAACAAACACTCAAACACCATCCTTTTGTTGCTGAGGCTTCTTGAAGTTTGTTTTGGGGTTTTTGGACTGGTTTGAGCTCAAAGAAGTTGCTGGAGTTGCAGCTTTGAAGGTGTTCTTCAAGGGTGAAAAACTAGCCCTTTAAACCCTTGTTTTGCTTAAGCTTTTGGACCTATTTGCATGATGATTTAAGCTTAACTTTCTACTACAAAAAGTTCTAATTTTTTGTCCTTAAAATGTTTGTTTAAGGTCACTTTTGTGAGACTACCCCCTCTTGTGCCTTGTTAGGCCTTGTTTTGAACCTTCCTTTTAAGCTATTGGGATCACCTTGTTTTGGCCTTCTCACCACTGAAACTCAAAAGAATTTCAGTGGTAGAAATGGTGTTTTGAGGTTCCACAAAGGAGAGGGTCATCCCCTCTCCTTGTGTCTTGAATACTTGCTTCATTTGCTTCATGTTTGAGCATGTTTGTTAAGCTTGTGTTGACTTGTTCTTAGCTTGTATTTGGGGTTATTTTGGCATGGCATACCAGTTTTTTGACTTGGTTTTGTCACCTCATGCATGCCTTATACACTTGTAGTGTATTTCTCACAAACTAGTCTTGTATGCCTCATGAAGTAGCATGTCTTTATAGCTTGTTTTGAGTCCATTTTAGCATGTTCTTGGTGTTGTTTTATCATGTTATACCTATGTTAAGGTTTCGTTTAATGGCCCCTTGCATGCTCCATACACTTGTAGTGTAATTCCATGAACTAGCCTAATGTGTACCATGCTTTAGACTATCATTCTAGCATGTTTTTTTGGCATAACTCTAAGAAGATTTTGTCCATGTTTTAGCATGCTTAAGCTCTGATTTGTATTGTCTTGGTCATGCATGCCATGCTTTGTATAGCTATAGTGCATTCTAGCTTGTTAGCTTTGTGTTTTGAGTCCGCTAGCATACATTGCTTGGCCTGTTTGAATGATTTGGCATCATTTGTAATGTGAATTCAGTCCATGTTTCATGTTCACACACTTGCACTTGTCACTTATTCCATGCTTTGAAGGGTTGGTCCTTTATGCCTTAAACATGGGTCATTGCGTATGCCTTCATGCCTAAGCTTGCGAGCTATCATTTCAGAGTGTTTTTGGGGTTATTTTGCCATGATATAACTCTAATTTTTGTTGGTTAAGTCATCTCATGCTTGATCTTGATAGGTGTAGTGTAATCCTTCCTTTTGGCCTTGTATGCATCATGCCTTATGCCCTTTATGCTAGCTTGTTTGGCTTCCTTCCATGCATGTTTTAGTATTATTTTGACATGTTCTAGGACTATTTTGGGTTGCCTTGGTCATCATCTTTGAGATATTTAGATGATTTGGCATCATTTAATACATCATTTCAGAGCTTATAGCATTGCCATGTTCCCACTTCTCTCATGCTTTGAATACCTTTGAGTGTTGTGCATTGTTGCCTCTTTTATGGCTTAGCTTATATGCTTGCATGCCTAGGTCTTTGAGCCCCCATCTTAGCATGTTTTGGTCCATGTTTAGACCTACTTGAGCTCTGTTTGTAGTCGGTTCATGCATATTTTCCATGTATTGCATGCCTCCTTTGTAGTCCTCTTTACTAGCTTCACGCTTTAAGGACCTTTGCATGCTATGCTTGTGTTATTTGAATGATTTGACATCATTTCATACCTTATTTCAATATATTTAGTGTTGTCACACTTCCTTGTTTATCATTCCTTGAGCACTCTTGAGAGTTGTGCTCTTAGGCCTAGTTGAATGGCTAATGCATTGTGCATGCATGCCTTGCCTTTTTGTGCCTTGGTTTCATCATTATGGCCATTGATTTGGGGCATGACTGAGGTCTACCCCTTTTGGTTTAAGTCCATTTGGCATGATCACTTGCATGTTGCTTGTATGCTCATTTTGATTTGCATTGAGATGCATGTCCCTAACATTGCTAATTTATCCTTGTAGCATTGTATTGTGCATGTGTGCATTAGCATTGTTCGCATATCATTAGCTTTGTTAAGTTGATCATATTATATTGCATTGAGTATGCCATGTAGTTCTATGTTTGCATGCTTAAGTCATATTACATGTTTGCCATGCTTGTGTTGCATTGTTGTTTGGATTAAGTATTAATTTGAGCACGAGAAACGAGGGACGTTTCATACTTCAAGTGATGAAACGTGCCTCAATTCTCGGTCGCCGACCCTCTTGATCATACATGATAGAGGTGGAGGCCCTTATGTGTTATTTGTGCATTCATTGACATTGACTTGTGAAAACTTGGCTTCTCGGCTATTGTGCATTGCGATGCTTGGTTGGTGGCCTGAGAGTCAAGTACCGCACTCCCTTGAGCTTGAGAAATGATAGGGAGGGTGGTTGTGCACACATATCTTGCAAATACACTGTTATGCCCCCTTATTGTTCTCTGTTGCAGTAAAACTGGGTTTGGCAAATTTACTGGTCGGTCAAACAGTAAGGGTGGTTGATGGACCACTTTTTTTGGTCTACAACTGGTCTACAGCCCACTTTTCTGGTCGGCAGCCCACCAGGAGGTGTCTATGTTGGAGAAAAAGCATTTTGGAGATTGTGCAATTTTCAGAGGTCAAATCAAATGCAAACAGAGGCAATTTTAGGCATAGTAATGTATTTCTGAGGCAGCAATCGGGAGCATGCATCCTTCATTGTTCAAGGCAGAGCTGTGGCAACCTAGTTTACATACCTTACATGCTTAGTTAGTTGCCATGATTAGTTAATTTGTTAATTAATTAAAGTATTGTAATAATTAGTGTTTGGTTTGCTAGTTATTCGATTTGGTTGTATAGTAATTAGTCTAATTAGATTATTTGATTAGTTTGTTCAGCTTAGCGTAGCTAACTTGCATTATTCATTCGGACCCTCCGTCGGGAGGGCAAATTTTGTAATAAGTGTGCGTGTGTGTGATGCATGTCTTCCAACCCCGTTTCTTTCTCCCTTTTACTTATCAGCTTTCGGTGGCTAGTTTTAGGGCATATTTCAATTAGCGTACTTATGTTTTGCATGCGTGCATCATTCATTCGTATTGCATGCATCGGGCTCGACGCATCATTCAAACTGCATCGTATTTCAATACTTACTTGAATACATGTTTCAAATCATGTTATCAAGTTTCGCATTCATATGCCATCCTAGATAGCCGAGCCTATTTTAGTTACATTTTTGCATGTGTTGTATTAGGCATCTTAACATAGCTAGGAGCATGCATGATTTCTAACTAGCTTCTGTTTTGGCTCGGAGTACACTGCAAGTTTTTACGCTTTATCATACTTGCATGAGTGTGAGTGTTGCCATGTTTTGCATGCTTTCCATGAGGCTATTTGCTTATATGCTAAACTGCATGAATGCTTATGGATGAAGGCTTTGTTGCTTGAATTGGGACAATTCAACGAATGAGAGTTTTAAAGCCTATTTTGCGAAGTGACAAATCATGTTTTAAGCCCATTATGTTTGGTGGCAAATTCGCGTTTTAACCCACTTGAGGGTGGCAACTTCAAACCATTTTTCGAAAACAACACATGAGTTGAAATGTTCCAATTCTTGCGTTTTTAGTCTACACTTGCTTGTGTGCATCACATGGTAAAGTTAGCTAAAAACCAGAATAAAAACAAATGTGTTTATAAAACAACATACCATGCTTAGTAGAGGCCGATTCTTTGATCAGGCAAGCGGGAGTACTCATTTCAGGACCTTCCCCTCTCGTACCCAAGTTCCCGAGTCGAGGTAACTTTGATGTTGACGGACACGTGGCCTTTGACACGAGTCAGGGTTTCCTAAATTTTCTCAAAAATAAAATATTTAGGTGGCGACTCTGTAATATGGCAAAGTAGTCCAGTTTTGGCATTATTTGATTCAAAATCGATTTTCCAAAATGATTTTCCGGATTAGACTCTTTAGTGTTTATCAGTCTCACATTGCACTTTGTGAGATTAGATTCAGAACCATGACAGGAGTCCGAACTGTAGGAGACCAATTCGAACCTCTCCGAAA
>NW_021027373.1:0-12343 GCF_004153795.1 Camellia sinensis | reverse complement strand
TTGCCAAAAGTGGTCTCTTTTTTTTTTCTAGTAAATAATTTATTTTTACATAAATTATGTTCAATAAAAAATAATTATATTTATATATATGCTTTTATATTAATACAGGTCTATGTACTATATAAATAATATATGTTGCATATATAATCATGTGGCGTTATAGAGGCGCAATGGAAAAAGTGTGTTGTATATGGTTTATGGTGTAGAAGGTTGATGGTTCGAATCTCCACAAGAGCAGATGAGAAGCTAGTGAGTGTAATTTTTTTTTTTTCACGAATGAGCTTTTGGCAACTAATAGGTTCGGTCACCAATTCCTTAAGTATTGGCGACTAAAACATTGGTCGGTAAATGTATAATTTAAAAAAATATAATTGACTATTGGCGATCAATAATTTAGTAGCCAAACATTTAATTTTGCCGACCAACTAAAAATTAGTAGCTAAAAGGTAACATTGCCGACTAAAAAAAATAATAGCCAAATGTTTCGCTTTCAGCGACCAAACACACGTTTAGTCGCTAAAACAATCGCCGACAGGGTTTAGGCGACTTACTTGGCGACAAAAAAATTTAGTCCCTCAATGGTATAGCGAATAAAAAAGCAACTTTTGGCGACTAATATTTTGGTCGACAAAACTGTTACTTCTTGTAGTGAGAAGAACACCCTTGGTTTTTGTTTTCTTCCACCAATCCACAATCTCATTTGCAATGAGGACCCCATCCATTATATTTCTACCCCCTAAAAATGCAGATTAATTCTCACTAATCACCGCAAGTAACACCTTCTTCATGCTAAATGATAATACCTTAGCCAAAATTTTGTAAACTACATCAATAAGACAAATAGGATGATAATCCGAAAGACTTAATGGGTTAAGCTTCTTTGGGACAAGAGTAAAGAAAGAGCACTCTAAGCCTCGGACCAGCCTGCCATTCTCATGAAACTCCTGCATAGAATTCATAAAGTCATGCTTCAAGATATTCTAACATTTCTGTATGCAAGAAAGATTAAATCCATCAGGGGTCTTGTTCCCATCACAACTTTAAATAGCAGCCCACATTTTAGATTCAATGAATTCCACTTCCAAATCAGCTGTAGATTTAGTGTTAATAGATTTTAACAGACCAACCAGCTTGGGCCTATGCACCCAACTCTCAGTAAACAAGCACTTAAAGTGCCTTACTACCTCCTGTTTCACCTCATTAGGTTGCATGATATCTCTGCCATTGACCTTAATACAATCCAACATGTTCTTACAATGTCTGCTTTTAGCCATAACATGAAAGAATCTAGTTTTCTTATCACCCATTAGTGCCCAGTTCATTCTAGATTTTTGAAGCCATACCCACTTCCCCATTTTTCTCAGTCTCCATACTTCTCCAAGTAAATTCCTTCTTTTCCTAACTTCCTGATCATTCAGACTTCTACCCTCTGCTTCCAGGTCTAAGACATGAAGCTCTGCTTCAACAACTTTTAGTTTGGAATCAACATTGCCAAAAACCTCATTGTTGCACTCCTTCAGCTTTGATTTAAGGATGAGAAGTTTTCCCTTGACAACAAAACCAGCCCATCCAAACACTTGAGCCTCCACCCAAGTCTTTTTAACCAAAGGTAAAAAACCAGGATACAAGGACCAAGAATTGAGAAATTTAAAGGGCTTGGGACCCCAATCCCTTTGG
Source organism: Camellia sinensis (assembly GCF_004153795.1). Lineage (NCBI taxonomy): Eukaryota > Viridiplantae > Streptophyta > Magnoliopsida > Ericales > Theaceae > Camellia > Camellia sinensis. Next base: position 10,666 of record NW_021027373.1, on the reverse strand, counting down.
TCCTCCATAAGTAATAATGGACAGTGATGAGATAAGATTCTAGGCACACCCCAGACTTTAAAATCAAATAACTCAAGCCACTCAGGGTTAAAGAGAAATTTGTCAATCCTACTCCACCTATCTCGATCAACGGAATTACTCCACTTATACTTTCTTCCCAACATCGGAATATCAATAACTTCCATTTTTTGAATAAACTCCCCAAAATCTTTCATCCTCCTATCTCTCCGTAAACACCCTCTTCTCTCACCAATGGATCTGATCTCATTGAAGTCCCCCCTTAAGCACCATAGATAATGGAAAGAGTCTCTAAGGTTACCCTACACATCCCATAATAGCCTTCTCTTTGTAACATCATTCGGCCCATAAACATTAACAATCACACAATTAAAAGAGCTACGGAAAATACCTGACAATAAAATGAAACTTCTGTTACAACAACAATCAACCATGGCAAATACCTCAGGTTTTCAAATGCAAATAAGACCCCCAGCACTCCCTTCTGCATCCACAGTCAAGAAATTAAAATAGTCCCATGGCCACATTGATTTAACAAACAGTTTTGACATCACATTTCTCTTCGTTTCTTGGAGCATTACCATATCCACACCCCTTTCTCGAACTAACTCTCTTATCTTCTTTCTCTTACAAGACCTGCCCAAGTTCCTAACATTCCAAGTTAAAATCTTCATTACAAGACCTATATAAAACACCAAATTCACCGGAGGACACAGCTTAGAGTTGCTTAGCCGGCCCCTTCATAGTCACTACTCTCTCCATATCCTTATCGAGCTCCATTAATTTTTCTAGAACCTCATTTTCGAGTTCCTTGAAATCAATCCCAAATAATTTCCTAATTTGCATGGTTTCCTAGGCTTCATTCAGAAGATACCCAACCCTACTTGAGCTACTCACTTGTGATTTAGAGTGAGAGGCAGCAGCAATCACAGCTTTAATTAACGCTCCTTTATCAATCTTACTTCCAGAGGGTTCTCTTTTTCTAACTCTTTTGTTTGAGATCTTAGCTTTACACTTTGCTATGTGTTGAACCACTGTTACTTGCCTTTTGTCGTTGCTTGGAACTCCATTTCTTCGTGAAGATTCAACCCCCATCTTTGCCCTTACCATCAGTGATTTTCCTGATTGAATAAGCAACAGACCTGCTCTATTATCCTTTGAAATAATGACATCCACTTCCAGGCCCAGCCCATTGGATTTTGGATGGCTATCACACTCACCACACATTTTATTCAAATACCCATTATCATGGGCTGGCCCAATAACAACTTCAAGATTAATATTGGGCCACTGCAACTCTGACCCACTCAAACTTCTCAAACATCCCAGTTTAGCAACAGGACCAACACCTTGTTGACTTCCTTTATTATCAAATTGAATTTGAATTTCGGACAAACGCCTTTCCATCTCCATACATGCGCCACCTGCACCACCTACCCCCAAACCACTACCTGTTTCAATGACTCTGGAGACAGTTGTGTCGGCAATATCCTGTATCTTCTCCTCCACCTCATTAATGCTGCTCCCCCTTCCAACTGGTGCCAACACAGCTTCATTGGCCACCTCACCAACTAGCTCAACGTCCACCTCATCATCCTCCTCCTTGCCATCCTTAGAGTTTCTGCAACACCCACCATTATCGTCACAGGAAGCTTTCACTTCGTGACAATACGACAACCGTTCTCCCATTTGTGGATCCTCTCGACTATCAGAGTTGACTGTGATTGCTTGTTCTTCACATATTCTAATAGGATAAGACTTATACTTGCATGCCAACGTGATCACCATGTTGATGGACCCCATCACTTTTTGTGACAATTCTTACTTTACCACACTGTAACGATGTCATTTGCAGAGTATCATTGTCAATCCCGATCATCTGGCCCCATAAACTTCCAGTATTTCTAAAAGTAATTGAACTCGACAAATTAAATGATACACCGACTTAACCAACCTGCACTTTCCTGTTCAACAACCATATCCTTCTTCCACCCTGAGATAAAGTCACACCATGCAAAACTCCATTGCTTCATCTTACTAGCTTCAGACTTCATCTCTTCTTTTGAGTTCAACGCGAAATTACCACCAATTTCCCTACACCTTCACGAAATACAGGATCTTTCACTCCTCTTTTCTCACATTCTTGTTTGAACTCTGCCAATATGCAGTATGGTTTCAACTTAACTATTAAACTCTCATATAACCAACCATTGTTAACCTCCTCTATTCTGGCAATCAGATTCTTACCGCCCTAACCTTCATTCCCTTTCACAATGTCTGCGTAAGAGCGCAACTCCATCCTTAACTTACTATTAACTCTGACCTTATTCACTTCCTTCACTCCCTGCCCTTGAAGTGCTGGGTGACCCCCTCTTGGTTGAACCACCCTACCAAGCTCTGCCATTTTCACTTTCAGGCCTCTATTATCAACCCATAACCCATTTTCTTTTTGGATCGCCATATCAGTCGCCACCGAACAATCATACCTCACAAAGTGAAACCTAGATTGCGTTGCTTGTCTTCTCTTATTTGGAATAAAAGCGTCTTTTACCACCCTAAATTTGGAGAACAAGACATACAAACCTTTTGGGTCCATAGATTCTGATATATTATCCACAAACACTATAAGAATTCCTTGAGCTTTCCCATTCCGTCGTGATCTCCGTGGAAGAACAGGAATCCAACCTCGCCTCACACCTTTCGCTTCTCCTCGCTCCATTCCCCTAGTGATCCCTTATATTAATATTGCATATTCATACTTATATTTAGTATTTATAAATTTAGTTAAAATTAAATAAGTTTTATATAACTTAAAATTTTCTTAAATTTTAGCCTATATGTTAAGAGGTACTTAAATTTTTAAATGATATCAATTATGATTATCAAACAAACTTAATTAATTATCATTTGATCAATATAATTTTAAATACAAAACCATATTATTAAACACTTCCTAGTTTCTTTGGTAACTACTAGACAATAACTTGATCAAAACAACAATGACCTTAGACTGGAATTGTTATTTTATTGAATCTTGAGACTAACGAATCCAAATATACAAAAATATCTTTGGTAACTACTAGACAATAACTTGATCAAAACAACAATGACCACTGGAATTGTTCTTTTATTGAATGCTTGAGACTAAAGAATCCAAATATATAAAAATATCATGTGTGGTTCAAATTTATTTTAGGAGTGTGTTTGGGGAGATTGAATTTTAGTTAAAAAATAATAATAATAATAAATAAATAAATAAATAAAAATTACAAAAGTTAAAAAATTATATGAAAAATCTTTACTTTTTGTATTTTTTTTTTTTAGAGAAAAAAGTTAAAAATCATTATCAAATACTTTAAATTTTTTAAAAGTCAAAAGGTGACAATGAAAGTCACCTATCAAACATAACCTAAGTATAGGATCCACCAGTATTGAATTTGAATCACATATTTAATTTTTTTGATATTTTTTTGGGACAATTACCCAAAAAAAAAAAAAAATCTCAAGATTTAAAAAAAAAAAACTCAAGGTTTGAGTATTTTAACAAAACAAACACTGTATTTATAATTTTGGCAATTTAAATCTTAGACTTTTGATTTGTTTTCAATCTAAACCATTTGCTTATTTTCACTAAGTAAAATTAATGAAAAAAATTAGGTATTTTAATTATTAAACTCAATAAAAGTGTATTTTAAACATTTTATGTATATATATTGAGTTTAATAAATAAAATACTTTTTTTTGTTAGTTTTACTTAATAAAAATAAGTGAATGGTTTAAATTGAAAACAAATCAAAACATTAGTGTTCAAATTGATACAATTAAGAATTCAGGAATTATTTTAAGTAAAATTAATGGAAAAAATGAGTATTTTAGTCATTAAACTCAATAAAAAATATATTTTAAACATTATATATATATATATATTTTAAGTTTAATAAATAAAATACTTTTTTAAATATTTTTCTATATTTGAATTCTTGATATCTAACATTAGACGTAAACTAATGATTCAACACAGTTGCATCCTTTGATTTGGTTGAAGTTTTGGTACAAATATTATAATACATACAAAGCAGCATTCTTAACAATGCTTTTTCCATATAACTAAACCTCTTCAATAGTCAAAGTAAACAACCCCCTCTTTATCATGAATATGTTTGAAACTCTTTGGCCACGTAGAGCAAACCCAAAGCTATTGAATTTTGACTACGCACTTTGCAAACTCACTAATGGTCTGTCTGACTTTATAAAAGATACTCATCTCAAAAGTCGGTTTTTGAAATTTTTGAATCACAAGGTTCAAACTTTATTTTTTTTTTAAGACTAGAATAATATTTATGTTCAAATGTCATTTATTTATACAAGTATTATTTATTTGTCCATTTTATCACCACCAATTGTGGTAGTTGATCACTGCCAACTTTTTTTTTTGGCTTCAACATCTTTTTCCAAAATATTTTTGTCACAAAAAAAGATTAATCTGCAGATCTAATATCATATCCCCTATAAATATGGATTTCTCACCAATAAACCCCTTTTTAAATAATTTTGGAATTTTATTTTTTATTTTTTTTATTTTTTCTAAAAACAACCTATCTTATCAGAAACACTAAAAAGCTATTTTTGATTTTTAAAAGGGTAAATTATACTTTACCCCTTTATGTTTGGTCAATTTCCTACTTTGTCTTTAAAGTTTGTTTGTTTGTTTGTTGGTTTTTTTCCCCCCTACTTTGACCCTCATATTTCAAGTTTTTCCTAATCTACTCCTCAAACTAATTTCTGTTAAAAATTAAATAGAAAATAATACATTAACAGTCACGTGACATAAAAATATTTTATTATATATAACTCATGTCACACCCCAAATACGGGCATGACCGGCCGTGGCCCACAAGGACTTAGCCCAAGGCACACGTAAGCCTGAACATGAACCCAAAATCATAAATAATAAATGTGATGATAGCCCATAAATAAATAAATCAAAACTCAATCCAGTGACATGCCACAAGTGCAAAACAAGTCATAACCAACTCCCTAAAAATATATATATACTAAATGGGACACAAACCGCCCACAAAATAAAATAATTCTAAATAAAACCCAACCACAATGTATGCACAAAACCCAACAAATCAACCAAAAACAAATTAAATAATTGCCCTATAATTCTAAATAAAACCCAACCACAATGTATGCACAAAACCCGACAAATCAACCAAAAACAAATAAAATAATTGCCCTAGAGGTCCATGCAATTGAGTCTCCGCTACGCCATGAGTCCACTCTAAGTCATTCTAACACTTGGAAATGGTAAACAACTAAGTCAGTTGATAGCTCAGCGAGTAGCAACATGGACAGTAAATACAGTTTTGAAAACAGGGTTCAATTCCAAAATAAGATATATATCACAGAAACTAGATTGACATACAGTTTGGTAAAGAGAATTTGTTTCAAAAAGAAGGTTCCACAGTTCAACAGTTAAAATACTCATGTCTCTCAAGAACATGATAAATGACATTTTTCACTTAAAACAGATTACAACATGAACACCAATAATTTTCTGGGTACCAAGACAAAAACAAATAATATGCCACACAGCTCTCAAAGCTATAAGTCCCGTTGGATCCAAACCGAACTAGGAGTCATCCTCAGGGTGGCAACCTAAGCCTTTTCTCGAAGATGATCCGATTGAAGGTCACCTAGTTTAATGTAGGTCTTTTCCTTACAATTGTTGAACACTAGAGTCAACACGGCCCAACACGGATATGTTCCCTAGTGGCCAGAGTCACCACACACAGTGGAATAAATTCCCTGGACTAAATATACATATGGTCCCAATAATCAATACACATCAGTTTTGCAAAACATGGTAGTTCATCATTATAAACATGAGACCAAAAGAAATAGTTTGCAGTATGCTAAGTTCACCATTTTTCACTTAAAACAGATTACAACATGAACACCAATAATTTTCTGGGTACCAAGACAAAAACAAATAATATGCCACACAGCTCTCAAAGCTATAAGTCCCGTTGGATCCAAACCGAACTAGGAGTCATCCTCAGGGTGGCAACCTAGGCCTTTTCTCGAAGATGATCCGATTGAAGGTCACCTAGTTTAATATAGGTCTTTTCCTTACAATTGTTGAATACTAGAGTCAACACGGCCCAACACGAATATGTTCCCTAGTGGCCAGAGTCACCACACACAGTGGAATAAATTCCCTGGACTAAATACACATATGGTCCCAATAATCAATACACATCAGTTTTGCAAAACATGGTAGTTCATCATTATAAACATGAGACCAAAAGAAATAGTTTGCAGTATGATAAGTTCACACATGTTTCAGAAATAATTTGATTCCATTGATAATATAATAATTTATCAAAATAGTTTAGTCTTGAAACAACAATTTATTCTTCCAACAGTTCAAGGTAGGGGAACATTTATAAAAATGCATAGCATTAAACTACTCATCCAGAACGAAATAATGTAATCCTCGAATTGAGTATAAAAGTCAAACTAGTGCCCTGAACCAAGTATGAAGACTACACGTCACTACTAATTTTAAAATACTAAAGAGAATTATAAACTAAGTACCCCACACTAAAGCGCACTAACACAACTCAACCCCACTCACCGCTACTCTTAAGTAATACCTAAGTTAATGTTCTTCAAGGTCTAAAATCACCCAAGACATGGGTTCTAATGAAAACTTAACTAAAATTGACTTTAAGATAAAACAGAGTTTTTCCAATTTATTCGCTAACTTCGAAAATTAAAAACCTACCCCACGTTGTTCAAAAAATTCTAAAACCCTCTAGAAATTAACTAATATATCTTAAGTTTCAAACCCAATTGGTTTCACTTGATTTGCCTATCAAAATAATTATTTACAATTAATTATGCCCAAAGAGATTGTTTTCTGCAGCACTTTAAAGAAATTGGCCGTTCTCTTAGTATACATGAGCAATCAACGCAAGGCCAAAAACGCACGAAACTAGACTCGTAACCGGTTCTAATGACGCTGATTTGATAATTTTTGAATTTATACCCAAAGAGAACAACACTCCCGAAATTATTGTTTAAAACCAGTTTTCTATACAGATTTGAACGCATCAGATTATATGGATATTGATTCCCAAAAATTATGAAAAAAATTAAGATATGCAATTTAATATGTAATTAATCTACCGTAAAAATTTCAGTTCAAAATTCCTCCGTTTGATATGATTCCTCAAAATTTAAAGTTTATGTTTTTAGGATCAAGAATTTCCATCCACCATTGCAACCCAAAACTTCCCAGCAACCCATTTACACAAGAAAATCCATTATTAAATACTAATACCTCTCTCTTTAACTCCTTCACAGCATAACCAAACCACCAATTAAATATAAAGAAATAATAAAACACACACCTGCATGCCCAACAATTCCTTTGCCACAGATGCACCACTCTTAACCGAGAAACACATGTAATATATTTGACTACCCAATTAAGTCTATTGCTACATTAGTATAAGTATGTATGTAGGTATATCTATATAAAATAATCCCAAAACTGACCAGCCACACAACCCTCACAACGGCACAAGGAATTAAATAAAGAAAATAAGAACAAAAAGGAAGATAGTGAGGAAGATTACCTTGCTAATAGACACCACAAAACTGAAACAAGCTATCTCTTTCCCTCTCCCGTTTCTCTATATCTCAGGGTTGCTACTAGGGTAGTTAAGAAAAGGATTGATAGCTCACCATTAAGGTTTTATCCACCTATAATAAATTTTCAAAATGACCCCTTACTAACTAGTTTATTATTATTATTATTGTTATTACTATCATTAAGTTTATTATCAATAGTCTTAAAAATTGTGGACTTCCATAAAAATTTATTTATAGTTTAAAAATTAATTAAAGATCCCCCAAATATTTAATTTGCATTTTAGGATTTACCATCAAAATATTTAAAATTGTAAAATTATTATTATTACTATTTAATTATTTACTTAATTTTTTTTTTATATTCGGGTTCTCACATGTCAAACTCACCAATGGCACCCAACATCTCCTATTCCCAGATGGCAATGCTAGCTATACTGCTAAAGGATTTCCTACTTAATGTAGTGATCCCGGTTTTGATCCTTCTTTCATGTTTTGCCACTTCGACTGGGTCGATCGGAGATCGAGCTGCCCAGTCAGCTCACGGGTTCCGAGGGGCAGCGTCCCTTGGCAGGTCCAAGGGCAGCGCCTTGGCGAGGTAGAGGGGCAGCACCCTTGAAGCAAAAATACAAAATGCATTCAAAGTTGCTTGTCCGTTCAAGCGGCCATTTATGCGCTCGAGCGAAAAATGCTTGGTTTCAGAAGTTTGATACGCCTGCAAAAGTATTGGGAAGGTGTATTCCACGCTTGAGCAAGGCTTTCTATGCTCAAGTGGACCATGTTATATCAGTTCGTGAATCTGATATTTCAGATCGCTTTTGTATATCTCTCTCTAAAACATTTCCTCTCCCTTCTCTATACTTTTCCCTAGGCCAAATTGGATCAAAACCTTGATTTCTCAAGATCCGTTAGAGTTCTGTCATAGGTTCTTCATCAAAGTTGGTTAACTTCTCAAGGGCTTCGTTGTGTGCGGTAAAGATTGAGTATCGACACCGTTGATTTTGGGGGTTTTATCTCATTTCTTCTTCAAAACTTGAGGTAGGGATTTTCATAGAGTTATATATATATGTTTTTGCAAGATCTATATGATTTTCGAAATAATCTTTCGATAGCTTTGAAAATTGATTATTGATTCAAGAAGTTGAGCGATTTTGAAAGTGGGTTTGTCTCTTGTTCTTTTAAAATGATCTTATGGGTTTTGATCTTCGTTGATTAAATAAAATATGATTTTGGAAAGTTTTCTTCCAAAGATTTGAGTTGTATAGTTTTGGTGAGAAAACCTAAAATTTATGGATTTTTTTTAAGAGACTGAAAATTCATGAATGATATTGTTATATTTATTTTGTGTGTCAAAATAAATGGATCTTTGGAAAATTTCTTATTTATATTTATATAAATGATGAATTTCAGGGAATATGAGAATTGTTATTCATTTTGGAAATTATTATTCAAAACGTTGATATAGTCTTGAAATGACTAATTGTTGAGGATACTTGAGAAGAGGGAATTGTGTTATTCTTTGGATAATGAATTGGAATAAAAGTATTTATATTCATCTTGTGTTGTTAGCATATCAATTCATTTGATTACATTAAATTTTGAAAGTTGATTTGAAGACTTGCATTGAGAAAAGAATGTTGAGAAACAAGTTTTCATGGAATGATTTTGGAGTAAATACGTTGGTACGTCTTGATAGATGGTGTAGATGATGTTAAATAAGTTGGCCTGAGAGTCCGGGGGTGAAAGACCGAAAACCCGTGCGGATAGGTGTCGAGCCTTCCGGTTAATACCGGTAATAATGACAAATTTGTAGCACTTGTATAGTCTACTTGTAGACGCCAACCTAGGGATTACCAGAGTCGTATTTACCACTCTTGAAATGAATTGTTAAGTTTTGAAGAATTGAAATTGGATGACACCATTGAGCATGATGGTTTTCAAAGATGAAGATGTGATTTTCTTTCAAAAGGACATAGCATGGCATGTGCATTTCATCTCTTGAGACTTGTATAAAATGTATAGACTCTGTTAAGAATTTCCTACTGGGCTTTATGCTCACCCTACGGGATTTTGTGCAGGAAAAGATGTGATGATGCCTATGGCCTATTAGCAACAAACAGTATGCTCTAATATTCACACAGAAATGATGTAGTTCACTTACGGATAATAGAATGTTGATTTTAACTATTAATCAGAAGCATACAGAAATATACACATTTGTTTAATCATTCATATACGTTAACATAGTTGACCCGCAATTAACAGAGTACTAATGGTAACCGTTGCATCATTCACATGAGTTAACATAGTTAATTTAAGTTTAACAGAACGTTACTGATAATTATTAGCGAAAGGTGAGCACATTTTATAGATTGAACGATTCTAGAGATACGTAGATACCGTAGTTCCATAATGCTCATACGTTCCATTTGTTCATCATGAATCAATATAGCTATCTTGCAGATAACAAGATGTTAGTATTCATTATCAACAGTAAACAAAACACACTGCTCAATAACGCTCTTAGATTTTCCAATCAACATAACGTTAACATAATTACTTGCAGAGAACGGGATGTTAATAATGAGAATCATTAACGATACTTAAATGTACAACCACAGTACTACTACTCACAGTGCTAAAGCGGAGCACTTGACCCTCCTGAGTTATGGCCTACACATATGCATAACTTATATATTAGTTCTTGTTCTTTCTTTCGTTAGTTCCTGCATCATTTTACTTCGAACGAATTTACAGGCATCTTAGGGACATCAAACATAAATTTCAAAAATACCAGAGGGTTAAGCACGCAAAACAAAGCGAGCGAATTTTTGCAACATGGGCCGCACGTGCGGCTGCCAGCCCCGCACGTGCAGCAAGGCTTCCCGCACGTGCGGCTATAACCCCCGCACGTGCAGCGATCTGCACAGATTGTAATTCGAAAATTCAGCAAAAATCCAATTTTTTTGATGAGTATTCTTAA
>NW_021027372.1:1100266-1118876 GCF_004153795.1 Camellia sinensis | reverse complement strand
CTCAATTGCTTCACTTGCCGATCAATGATTTGCACGGGCCATTCTTCATACATCATATCCTCATCTAGAGCAATCCAATGGTAATCAATCACATGGAACAGACCTCTAAGATGCCCATGAAGCATGGATACATGGAAAACGTTATGCACTTGTTCCATTCCCTGTGGCAAGGCAATACGATAAGCAACAGAACCCAACCTCTCAAGGATCTGAAATGGTCCAATGTAGCGAGGAGTCAATTTTCCTTTTTTACCAAATCTCATATGCCCTTTCATCGAGGTCACTTTGATGAATACATGATCTCCCACTTTGTACTCTAAGTCCCTTCTTCGCTGATCCACATAACTTTTTGTCGGCTCTGTGCAGTTTTGAGCCTTTGATGAATGATTTTGATCTTCTCAGTCGTTTCTTGCATAAGTTCAGTCCAATAAATAGCTCTATCACCAACCTCTATCCAACAAACTGGCGATCTACACTTTCTGCCATATAGTGCCTCAAATGGTGCCATACCAATACTCGCTTGAAAACTGTTATTATAAGCAAATTCGACCAGTGGCAAATAAGTTTCCCAACTGCCCTGAAAATCCAATACACACATACGAAGCATGTCTTCTAAGGTCTGAATAGTCCTTTCGGTTTGCCTATCAGTTTATGGATGAAATGTTGTGCTAAATCTGAATTTTGTTCCCATTGCATCCTGTAGACTATGCCAAAATCTAGAAACAAATTTAGGATCCCTATCTGATACAATAGACATTAGAACCCCATGCAGTCGAATAATCTCATCAATGTAGATAGTAGCAAGTCTATATGCAGTAAATGAAGTCTTTATAGCAAGAAAGTGAGCAGATTTAGTCAATCTATCAACTATAACCGAAATAGAGTCCATACCTCTAGGTGTCTGAGGTAGGCCAACAACAAAGTCCATGGTGATATGTTCCCATTTCCATTCCAGAATAGGAAGAGACTGAAGCAAACCTGTTGGTTTCTGATGCTCTGCTTTCACTTGCTGGCATTGTAAGCATTTCGAGTTGAAGTCAGTAATCTTTCTTTTTATATTGGGTCACCAATGCATTAGATTCAAGTCTTAATACATTTTGGTGTTTCCTGGATGCATACCAAAGCTTCCTTCAAAATCTTCCTTCTCAAATCTACATCATTCGAGACACACAATCTCCCCTGATATTTCAACACGGAGTTTTCAATTATAAATCCCGGTTTAGGCTTGGTGTCAAGTTCATCACAAATCTTCTTCAATAACTCATCATTTATTTGTTTCTGCTTAATTTCCTCGATAATAGCAGGCTGGGTAGACATTGCGGCTATCAAGCTATCTTGTTCAAAAGGCACCACTTCAATTTTGAGTTTTTCGAACTCCAGTAACAACTCTCTTTGATCTGTGAGAAAATAGGCAAGATTCCCCACACTTTTTCTGCTGAGTGCATCTGCCACAGTATTGGCTTTACCCGGTTGGTAGTGAATCTGCAAATCATAATCATTGATTAATTCAAGCCACCTCATTTGAAGAATGTTCAATTCCTTCTGATTGAAAAGGTATTTCAGGCTCTTATGATCTGTATATACTTCACATTTAGCCCCATACAAAGAGTCGCGCCATATCTTTAATGCAAATACAACTGCATCAAGTTCCAAATCATGTGTAGGGTAGTTCTTTTTGTGTAGCCTCAATTATTGAGAGGCATATGCAATCACCTTGTCACTCTGCATTAAGACACCACCCAAGCCCTTATAAGATGCATCACTAAAAATTACAAAGCCTTCAGTTTCTGAGGGAATGGCAAGAATTGGAGTTGTAGTCAATCTTATCCTCAACTCTTGAAAGGCTGCCTCTCTCTGATCCGTCCACTCAAATGATTCCCCTTTCTGAGTTAACCGAGTCAATGGTATAGCAGTTTTTGAAAGTCTCTAACAAATCTTCGATAATACCCTTCCAATCCCATAAAACTACGAACTTCTGATACATTTGTCGGATTAGGCCAATTAATGATTGTTTCAATTTTATGAGGATCAATAGATATACCATCTTTATTAATGATATGCCCCAAAAATGTAATTTCATCAAGCGAAAATTCACACTTTTTGAATTTCCCATAAAACCGTTTTTCTCTAAGCTTTTGAAGAGTCATTCTCAGGTGTTATTTGTGATCATCTCTATTTTTGAATATATGAGAATATCATCAATGAACACTATATTAAATTCATCCAAGAAGGGTTTGAAAATTCTATTCATCAAATCTATGAATGCTGCAGGTGCATTTGTAACTCCAAAAGGCATGACCAAAAACTCATAATGTCCATACCTAGTTCGAAAAGGGTTCTAACTCTCAGCAGTCCCAGGGAGTGCAGTCAAGGTCTACCTTTCCAGAGCTGAGATTGGATTCTGAGAGAGGTGGTCGAGGGGATGTGACCCGTTTCAAATGTGACCAATTGGGTCACAAGTCTCCAGCTTGCTCGCAGAGAGGAGGAGAGCAGCGAGCAACTTTACCTTCCACTCGTTCTTAGGGCTAGAGTCAGGGTAGAGGACAACCGCCCACATATTACCAATGTGGTCAGGTGGGGCACCAGAAGAAGTCTTTCCCACAGTTGGGTGGCACATCTGGTGTGTCTGGTTCGAGACAGACATAGAGTCACCAACCAACACAGTCAGCACAGGCCTCAAGGGCCAATCAAAGAGGCTTTTCGACTCAATCCGTGTAGCAAGCTTATGCTCCAAGGGGTGAGCAGGTAGATCAGAGGCCATTAGGGCATGTGTATGCTGTCACAGCGCCAGACCTTGTACCTGCTCCTTCAGTAGTGAGAGGTACCTTCTTGTTTTGCAATTTAGTTGCTATTGTGTTGATTAATACGGGTGCATCCCATTCTTTTATCTCATCTTCATTTGCATCGATTTTGGGATTGGAGTTGGCACAGTTAGCATCTCCTATTTGTGTAGAGTCACCTATTGATGGTGAGGTTATCTTGAAACAGGGTTGTCGGGGTTGTGACATAGAGGTCACTAGTCATTGGCTTCCATTTGCATTTGTCTTGCTTGACATGACTAGTTATGATGTTATTTTGGGTATGCATTAGTTATCGTCATACCGAGCTATTATAGATTGCTACTGTCAGAGGGTTACTGTATGTACCTTGAGCGGGGATTACTTTTATTTCTTGGGGGACCGGGTGGATAGAGTCTTACCACCGATATATGATCCACGTGGGTGGAGTGAGCTTAGCTGTCTTCTTGCTAACTTCTTGAATAGTGAATGTGATGAAGTTCGGGTTGAGTTGCCAAGGGCAGTTTGTGAATACCCCGATGGCTTTCCCAAGGATCTTACTAGTTTACCACCTCACAGAGAGATTGAGTTCTTTATTGACTTAGTGTCTGGCACAACACCGATTTCTATGGCACCGTATCTATTTGCACCTGCTGAGTTGAGTGAGTTGAAGGTTCAACTCCAGGAATTGTTAGATGAGGGTTTTATCAGCCCTAGTACATCGCCTTGGAGAGCACCGACTCTATTTTCTAAGAAAAAAGATGGAGCCTTGCGACTTTGTATCGATTACCGAAAATTAAACTGAGTTACTATTAAGAATAAATACCCAATGCCTCGTATAGATGACATGTTCGATCAGTTGAAAGGGTCTTGTTGTTTCTCTTAGATAGACCTAAGATCGGGTTACCATCAGTTGAGGCTAAGGGAGGAGGATATCTCGAAGACAGTATTCCGTACGCGGTATGGCCATTATAAGTTCCTAGCAATGCCTTTTAGGCTAACCAATGCCCCGGCTGTGTTTATGGATTTGATGAACTGAATCTTTCGAGAGTTCTTAGACCGTTTTGTGGTCATCTTCGTGGACGACATTCTGATTTATTCACCCTTCGAGAAGGAACACGAGGAACACTTACAAGTAGTGCTTAAATTGCTTAGAGCCCATAAGCTGTATGCTTAATTCGGGAAGTGTCAATTCTGGCCGAGGGAAGTTAAGTTCTTAGGCCATGTGGTATCCAGGGAAGGGGTGACTGTGATGATCTGTTCGAAAGTCATCTTGTTTCCTTTGAGTTGTGTCGGGTGAATGTTGTTGAAAATTCTTTCTTAAAATATTTTTTTGTTGTAGTTGTCTCAATTCTGAGTTTTCGCTCGTTTCGAAGGGTCTGGGGTTGACTCCGAACTGTCAGAGGGGAGAAGCCGAAGTTTTTCCGGGCTGGAGGGCCAGGGCCGCACGTGTGGGGCTAGGGCCGCACGTGCGGGGCCTTGGACCGCACGTATGGGAAAGGGACCGCACGGTGTGGGAGATCAAGCCGCACGTGCGAGAAGTAGGGGTTTGAGTTATGTGCACACTGCCTAAAAAGAAAGTGCGGAAGTGAGGTGCAGGGGAGACCGCACGTGCGAGGGTGGTGGCCGCACGTGCGGGAGAAGGCGCCGCACGTGCGGCTAGACATGTTTCCTGTCTCATTTTTTGTGCTTTTCAGCTTTATTTGGCTCTTTTGACCCTTTTCACTTCATTTGAAGAATGTCTCTCTCTCTATACAATATTTCTCTCTTTTTCTCTCATCTCTCTCTACCCAAACCCTCAAAACTTTACATTTCTTTTGATCCCATGAAATCCATTGAGTTTTGGATGCTAGTTCCTTATACCAAAATGATGAGTATGTCGAGGGCTTTGTCTTGACCGGTGGAGATCGTATTCCGGCGAAGTTGATTTTTGAGCTTTTTCTCCTCTTCTCTCTTGAGGTAGGGATTTCCTTTCTCTTTTTCAATACCTCTTTTATAAATAGACATGTGGTAAGTTTTTATTGCATAAAAACCATGTTGTTGTGGACTTTTTCTGAAATCATGAATGGGAATCTAAGATGGGTTGTGTGAGGTTGAGCTTTTGAAAATTTATTGTTGTAGGATTAATTTTGGTAAATGGTTTAATTTGTTTATGTAGAGAGAGAGGTGAAGCCCTAAGTTTTTTTTAATAATAATGCTCATTTGATAAAAAGGGGCTTTAATTGTGGGATAAGCATGTTATGAATTTAGGGATTTAAATTAGGAAATTGTCATGTTATGAATTAAGAAATTTGATTATTGATTTGGTAATAATTTGTGATTAAAACTGGGTTTTCATTAATTTTAGTATTTAACTTGTGTTGGATTGACTAAGTTTAAATGTAGCGAATCGATAAGTTGTTCATGGTCAAAAAGGGAATTTAATCACGAGATTAGAATAATATTGGGTTACACTTTCGTTAAGTAGAAATTGAATAGATTATGATTTTGTTATCCATGTTTGGATTCTCTTTGACTAAATGATGGAAATTGAGTATGGAGGGTATAGTTGGTGTATTGTAAATTAGCAATTTTTGAAAATAAATATCAAAAGAAGAAGTAAGGATAACTTTCTTTTAACTGAGAAAAGAATTTCAAGTAATAGATAAAACCTTGCAGTATTGTTGTTATTAGCCTAAAACCTCGTGAGAATTGGTTAATGGTATTATGTGCATTTAATACGTTTTGCTTAGAGGTTTTGTCCTTGGTCATCGATGGAGGATGACATTGTTGTGATTGATAAGTTTTGTGTATACATTACACTTGTTGGTTGTACCTATTCATGTTGTGATGTTTGATAGTGTGTGTTGCGCTGAGAATCAGAGGTATCATTACCTTCCAGCTAGCACCTGGAGAATTGGTAGAGGTACCATTCCCTTCTAGCTGGTGTTTGGTAAATTGGCACGTTTTGTGGAGAGATGTATCATTGGCTTACCATGCTTCAGGCTGGTAGAGCAGAGATTATTTATCATTGTTGTCTCAGTTTGACTATGTGTGTGTCTTGTGTTATGACGATTATGATTTTGTAAGATTGAATTGCCCTGTATTTTGAGTAGATGTGTTCATATATCTTTGGACGTGCTAGAGAGTGGTTGAGGGGGAAATTCTTACCATAAATTATTTTGTTGAAAATGTCTTGTTAAATTTCGGGTTTAGGATTGAGAATGTGATGAACGTGTGGAGGCAGACTTTATTGTATTTCGAGTATAAATAATGTGAAGAAATCGGACTTGGTGAACGTGCTTTTCCAAAGAAACAAAATGGTTATCATGTGCTGTTTTGTCACAAATGGAAAATATGGTTATCGTGGAATAATTGTTTAAATGGGAAATGGGTAATAAAAGCGAATCTTGGCGTTGTTGAATAAATTGAACATTTTCGAGAAAAATATTTATGTATGTATACTTTGGTTATAAAATGTCACCTTATTTATATGGTATAACGATCCGGGTTTTTAAACCTGATTTTCATCATATTTCGGACTTAGGCTTGCAACATAGTAATGTATCTTTGTTTCGTTTTTCCTCTTTCAACTCTTGAACTTGAGTTTTAATTGTGTTTGGCGTGTTTGGGGCTTGTTTGTTGTTAGTTGGTTCAAATACTTCCTTCCCAGATTTTGACTTCTTCGCTCGAGCGAGGCTTCTTGCGCTTCGAGTGAGCTTCGTGTAATCTGCTTCTTCGCTCGAGCGAGGTTTCCTTCGCTCGAGCGAGTTTTGTGGGTCTTCAGGTTTCTTTCTCAAACGTAGTTTCCACTCGAGTGAGCCTTTTGATGCTCGAGCGAGAACTCTAGAGCTTGATCGTGCGTCTGCGTCTCAGTTAGACCTGAAGGTTGATATTGCTCGCTCGAGCGAGCCTTGTGTTATGAGTTTCTTCGATCGAGCGAGAACTCTTGCGCTCGAGCGTGCGTCTACTTCTGTGGCAGACCTGAAGCTTTGAATTGTGCGCTCGAGCGAAACTTCTTACGCTCGAGTGAGGCCACTAGTTATTTCTGGTCGCTCGAGCGAGGATCGCGATCTCAGCTTTTAAACATAGCGAATTTAGATCATTTTGGACACAACACTTTTCTACTCTTCATTCATTTCCTCTCCCTCTTCAAAACCCTAACTTTCTATCATCAAATACCTTTCATACACTTGTGTAGCACCAAAAAATTATTTGCTAGGGGTGGAGAGCACTTGAAGAGGGTCTTTCTCAACTGATTTGATTATGGGTTTGTGGTAGATTCGTGAAGAGGCTTGGGCATTTGGCTTTATAGTTGAGGTAGGGATACTCTTATCCTTGTATGTCTTCACTATTGAAGGGATTTATGGTGTTTAATGTGATTTATGAACTAATTGTGAGTTTGGTGATATCAAACCCATATTTCTTTTGTGTATTTCATTTCTTTTCTTCTATTTATTAATGGTTAGAAACCTCTCATCTCCCCCTTTCAAAAATGATTAGAAATGTGATTGAGAACTTAGATTAGTGACAAGGAATGATAAACCCCAAATTTGATGAAACCCTAAATTTCTAATTCAATAAGAATTACTTAGTGTGATGAAATTTCCCCTTGAATCTTAGACATGGATAAATAAAGGAGAAATGAAATGTGACATTTGATGTGGTTAGAGAGATGGTGATTTGAATGCTATGATTCATTGAAACTTGTGAGTTGTTTATCTATGAATATGCTTGATGATTCAAATGTGGGATTGAGATGTGGTTTTAGTTGTTGACATGCATGAGTCTTAGTGTGTGTGTCAGTGAAGTGTAGAGATAGTGTTGTGTTGGTACCCGCGCGGGGAGTTTAAAAAGGTGCCCAATTGCCTTGTCTAGGCTTATCATTGGACGAATGTGGAAAAAATGTTTTTGGGTGTCCACACAGTCTCGCCGTATAGTAGCCGGCGAAAGTGGAAAAACATATGATTTTCTTAGGGTGCCCACCTCCCGCCGTATAGTAGCCGACGAATGTGGGGGTTGACTTTACAAAGTAAATGTTGCTCTTGGTTACGTTCATGTAGAGAGAAGTATAGTCTTTTTTTTTTTTTTTTTTTTATGTTTGTGGATGTTTGATTGTAGTCCATGATTGACGTGAGTTGTATTTAACATATTGTCTCAAAATACTTCCCTATAAATTGTTAATCATTTCTTGTGAAAATAAATCTTATTAAAGCACTTTTTCTCATGAATGCCATTATCTCATTCAAATGACTAGATACATGGGTAAATGTATTTCTACTGGGCATCTAGCTCGACCCTAACCAAATTTTCAGGAATTGATGAAGGGTAGCCTCGTTAAAGACCGGTCCAAGTATTAGCTTTATCAACTTTTGGGAATTAATTGAAGTGAAGGACTCTATTTGTCACGTGTTTATTATGATGCTTTTGTAATAGAACTACTTCTTTTATTTTGTAATGATAAATGCCATGGGGCCTTAATTTTGTAAGTGGTCTAGTTCTCTGAACAGAGAGAAACTGCTTGAACATCATGGGAATGTAATAGATGTAATGTAAACGTTTAACTCTTTGTTCAATGAGAAAGATGATCTTGTGGGCATTTATGAATATGGTATTGGTGTATGTAATGGTGTGTTTTTTCAGAGCGTTATATATGGTATGAGATTAGCATGTCATGATCATAGCTATCTGTAAGTTGTTATTGTTAAGGACCATGTTGAGATCCCTATTGGACTTTATGTTCATCCCACGTTGTTAAATCTTTTTCAGGTAAATATCAGGATGTGCCACAAGGCCACGGATCTTCCTTATTTGATGGCCACGAGGCCTTTTATGTAGGCGGAATGCCATTGGTGTAAAAGGGTTAAACCCTTTCTCTTGATTTAAATGATGTAAGCCTACGGGCAATTTATTTGAATGTAAATTCATGTTGCATTCATTTTATATTCGAATGAGAGGATTTATATTTATGTATTCCTTATTTATATAATGAGCTTCTGTATGCTAACTTTGAAATTGAATTTATAACAATGGCTTTGGTAATGGAAATCCGTGTAATAAAAAGTGGGGCGTGACAGTGACGGTAGATTCATCCAAAATAGAGGCAGTGCAAGATTGGGCACAACGTAAGAATGCCTTCGAGATTCGTAGTTTTCTGGGGTTAGCCGGGTATTATCGGAGATTTGTGAAGGATTTCTCTAAACAAGCTTCACCTTTAACTAGATTGACGAGGAAGGGAGTCAAATTTGTGTGGGATGAGACTTGTGAGAAGTCGTTCCAATAACTTAAAGTTAGACTCACCATTGCTCCAGTTTTGATTATCCCGGAGATTTGGGTTTACTCGGTTTATTGCGATGCCTTACGAGAAGGTTTAGGTTACGTTTTGATGCAAGAGAGGAAGGTAGTAGCCTATGGCTCGCCGTAGCTGAAAACACACAAGAGGAACTATCCCACTCATGATCTAGAACTAGCAGCAGTGATATTTGCCTTGAAAATTTGGAGGCATTATCTATATGGTGAGAAATTTGAGGTGTTCTCCGACCATAAGAGTCTGAAGTATCTATTTACACAGAAGTATTTGAATTTGAGGCAAAGGAGGTGGATGGATTTCATAGAGGATTATGATTTTGAGTTGCATTATCATCCCGAGAAGGCCAATGTACTGACCGATGCTTTGAGCAGAAAGTCTATTAGCAGTGTGGCCTGTATCACCATCCGGGAGTGGGAAATGTTAGGTACTCTTGGGGATTTTGACTTGCACCTTGGTGAGTCCGTTGAATCTGCAGCCTTGTTTTTGGTGGTTGCACAACCTACACTTGTGAATCGAGTGTTGGAAGCGTAGAGGGGTGACATTGAGGTAGAAGCCATCAAGGAGAAAATCGCCAGTGGAAAAATAGAACGGGGCTTGAGTGTGTATGGACAAGAGATATGTCTTACTTTCGAAGACTTCCAAACTTGTTGGAGTCCAAACGCGAGGAAGAGATTTTGCCGCAATTCCGCTTCGGCCACGTCCAAGCCTTAGGACGGATGTGTGGGCTCACCATACATGACGCTCGATCTTTGATTCGCGATGGGGAGTTGGACACCCCCAGCTTGGTTTATCGGTTTTCTGATGCCGGTGACCACGACGATCATCACTGGCAGGGTTTTCGGCGACACGCCCTTTGCTTATGCATGCTGGCACATTTCTTGCTTGCCTCAGGCTCTGGAGGATCTACTGTCCATTTGATTGAGGTCGCCCAAGGCTTAAAGGAGGGCAAGAGCTGCATTGCCATGACACTAGCTGAGACATTGATAGGTTTGGACGCTTTCCATCGTTGAAAGATGACTAGATTCGTAGGGAGTCCACTACTGCTGCAGGTAATGTTTCCCATCCCATCTCACATATATTGCTCACATCACTCGGCCCTCAGGCTTGATTTTTCTCACAAAAACCCTTTTCTTACTCTTCTCTCAGCGTACACGTCTCTATTATTTAATCTCTCATTTTTTTATCCCTCCCGAGGTATGGTTGATGGATAAGTTGCAGGTTGTGGACTCATGCCCAGTATATTCAGCTCGCGGCTATTTTTTCGGGCGACGTCTAGTCGATGCCCTTGATGAGGGATGGTGGTGCGAATGGATGTGCCATCTATCCACTACCAGTATTACTTGGCGCTGCCCTTGGCTCAACCTGCAAGTAATGAGTTACAGCATGTCTCGCCAGCCTGGGATTCAGTTGATCGGTCTGACTCACTGTGCCTTTTACTTTCCGTTCCGATTCCGGTGCCAGTTCGGACATGATCAAACCTGCTCGGAGGAGGGCATAGAGTACCCAGCTGCATTTCCGATCCTAGGCGCACAGCTAGCTCAGTATGCCACAACATGTAGGATGAGAGAGCTTTTGGCCCCCGCTCTCACTTTCAGTTGTACCCTCTCTGATGGGTGCATAGCCTGGCTTGATGAGGAGGCGCAGGTTGGGCCCACTTTGGCATCAGAGGCTTCGACTAGCTCTGGGAGGGAACAGAGGAACACCTGACTATGCCCCAAATTTATTGCTTTATTAGTACTTTCAAGTTTTTTTTATGAATGTAATAAAAGCAAATTCAATTTGTATTCAAGAGTAGGAGAACTCTGTACTGAAATCAATGAAATTGAAGGTTATGGGTACTAAAAATTTTCTGTTTGGTCCAAAAATGGCCTAAGTCGTAAAAAGATTAATTTGAGCAAAATCGACTTTTATTAAAAATTTTCAAAACCATTTTTGATATGGATTAGAGCTGGACATGCCCGAGATCTATCACTGAGATGTACAACCCCGGATCCCAGCAACTGGAAATTTACCCCTAGTCTGAATAGCACTGCACTGGAGATCACAACCGAGCTGTTGAATGCAGAATAGACAAAGATGACCAGACATGATCACATGGACAAAGTTGATCGAGGAAGTGTTTATGGCTGGACTTCAGAATGAAGTTGCCTACGTATCCCAAAGATGGGAATCAAGCCTTACGTAGTTCGATTGCGGTTCACTCGTGTATTAACACTCTCCTTTTACACTCTAACTTTTGCCAAGGCCGCCCTTTCCGGGTTTTCAATCTTGCGAGCTCAGTTTTTATTATTTCAAATTTTCTGTGCTCTAACTTTTGCATAGGTCGCCCCTTCGGATTTTCGGCCTAGCGAGCCACTCAGGGATAATATTTCTTCAACTTGTCCATGTTGATCGGTTGGGAGAACTCTAGGCCATCTAGGTTCATCAGAACGATAGCTCCACCTGACTAGATAGACTTGATGATGTAAGGACCAGTCCAATTGGGTCTGAACATGCCCCTAGGGTCGTGGATGGGATCTCGGTTGTCTTTGAGCACAAGATCTCCTTCCTTCAAATTCCTGGACTTAACCTTCTTGTTGAAAGCCCTGGTAATTCTTCGTTGATAACCCTGAACATGGTACAGTGCTTTCAGCCCTCTCTCGTCAAACAACATGAGTTCTTCGAACCTGCTCTGCGGCCAATCTTCCTCAGCTATCCGACACTCAGCCAATACCCGTAATGACGGAACCTCAATTTCGATAGGAAGAACGACCTCCATCGCATAAACCAAGGAATACGGAGTGGCCCCAGTAGAAGTTTGAATTGAAGTCCGGTAGCCCCACAGAGCGATCGACAACTTATCTGGCCAGTTCCGGTAGGTTTCTACGATCTTCTGAAGAATGTTCTTGATGTTCTTGTTGGTGGCCTCAACTGCTCCGTTGGTCTGCGGTCGATATGTGGATGACTAATGAAAAGCCACGTTGTACTTGTCTAACAAGTCGATCACCTCTTTCTTGAAGTGGAAACCATTATCTGAAATGATCTCGTTCGGGACCCTGTAGCGACAGATGATGTTGTTCCTGAAGAACTTAGCAACATGCGATGCCTTCAACACCGCATATGATTGGGCCTCAACTCACTTCGTAAAATAGTCTATCACGACCAGAATGAACTCATGCCCATTGGCCCCCTTCGGAGTGACAACCCCGATCACATCAATTCCCCAGACTGAAAATGGCCATGGCGAAGTCATGTTGTACAGCTTTGACAGCGAAATATTCATGCGGTTTGCATGGATCTGGCATTTGTGGCATCGCCGGACAAAGCCAATACAATCCCCCTCCATGGTGGACCAGTAATAACCCTGTCTTAGAATCTTCCGGGCTAGCATCACCCCGTTCATGTGTGCTCCACACTCTCCTCCATGGATGGCCTCCATCAGGCGCTTGGACTCTTCAGCATCAACACACCGTTTTTGCATCCCGAGATGACCTCTCTTGTACAGTTTACCTCCACAGACGATGAACTGAGTATCCATTTTTCAAATTGCCCTCTTATCTTTGGCATTTGCCCTTGGTGGATACACCTCTTTTTCCAAGAAGTTCCAAACATCATAATACTAGGGATTTTCATCTTGTACCTCATCTATGGCAGCAATCAGCTCGTAAGCCAGCACGAATTTCTGTTCAATAATGATCGGATGCATTCAGACTCCGAAAGGGATGTCTATCATAGAAGATAGAGTTGCTAATGAATCTGTGAACCGGTTGTTCTCTCTTAACAGATGAGCGAAGTTCAACTTCTCAAACTGAGGAATCAGAACGTTCAAGGTTGGGTGATAGATTCTCATCTTTTCTTCTTTAACTTTCTAATCTCCTTTAGCTTGAGATACAACAAGGTTCGAGTCCCCGATGACATCCAACTGTTTTGCCCCTAGTTCTAGGGCAGCTTCTAAACCGGCAGTACATGCCTCATATTCTGCCTCATTGTTCGATAATTTGAACCAGAGTTTGAATGCCAGAGGTATGCGGGAATTGTCGGGCGCTATCAGCAACACTCCTATCCCATACCCATATTGGTTTGACGCTCCGTCAAAGTACATCGTCCAGGTTTCGTCTTCGACATGCAAAATGGCCTCTTCTGGGAATAGGTACTCAATTGCTTCATCCCTTTCAACTGGGTGATCGGCTAGGAACTCTGCTGCCGCTCTCCCTTTTACTGACTTGCACGTCACGTACTTCAGATCGAATTCGGAAAGCAGAAGCAACCAACGGGCTAGCCTACCCGTAAGTGCTGGTTTCTCGAAGAGATATTTGATGGGATCTAATCTCAAAACCAGTATTACAGAGTGAGCTAACAGGTAGTGCTGCAGCTTCCTGGTAGCCCATACCAAGGCCAGATAAGCCTTCTCCAGCGGAGTGTAGCGGGTCTCGTAATCCATCATTTTCTTTCTCAGGTAGTAGATAGCTCCTTCCACATTGTCCTTAGACTCCTGCGCAAGCATGCAGCCCATTGTAGTTTCAGTGACTGAAAGATACAGAATCAACAGTTTCCCCGGCTCAGGTGGAGACAACACAGGTGGGTTCTGTAGATATTGTTTGGTCTGTTCAAAAGCAGCTTGGCATCGGCCGTCCCATTGGAACTTTGTTCCTTTCTTCAGGAGATCAGAGAGTGGTTCACAAGTCAAGGTTAATTTTCTGATAAATCGTCTTATGAATTGCACTTTACCCAGAAAGCCTCGCACCTCCTTTTCAGTCCTCGGTGGTGGCATTTCTAAAATGGCCTTGATTTTGGAAGGATCGACCTCGATACCTATCTGTGTGATCAAGAACCCCAACATTTTCCCTACTGTAACACCAAACGTACACTTCTGAGGATTCAGTTGCAACCGATAGTCCTTGATCCTTTGGAAGAACTTCTGCAAGGCGGTGTAGTGGCCCTCTCTTTCCTTGGACTTGACAATCATGTTGTCCATGTACACCTTTGTAGACGTGCCCGAACGTCCCGAGCTCCGTGTGCGAGATGGGGCGAAAATTCGGGTTGTTCATTAGGCTTATTACAGTTCAGACTCAAATGTCACGGTTTTGAATCTAATCTCGCAAAGTGCAATGAAAGATTGATAAATCACCAAAGAGTCCAAATCCGGCAAATCGTTTTGGAAAACTGATTTTTGTAAAGAAGTGCCAAACATGGATTGCTTTGCCAGATACAGAGTCGCCACCTAAATATTTTATTTTGAGAAAATTTAGGAAACCCTGACTCGTGCCTAAGGCCACGTGTCCGTCATCTCCAAAGTTGCCTCGGTTCAGGAACTTGGGTACGAGAGGGGAAGGTCATGCAATGAGCACCTCCGCTCGCCCGATCAAAGGATCAGCCTTTACTAACATGATATCTTGTTTTCGAAAACACAGGCGTTCTTATTCCGGTTTATTAGCTAGCTTTACTATGTGATGCGCACAATATACAAGTGTAGACTAGATCGCCTAAGTTGGAACAAAACATTTCATGTTTGTTTGTTTGAAAATGGTTTGGAAGGTGCTACCCGCAAGTAGGCTAAGACGTGGATTTGCCACCCTCGAGTGGGCTTAGAAAATATGATTTTGCCACCTCAAGTGGGCTTAAAACTCGCATTCTGATGAATTGTTCCAATTCAGGTAATCTAACCTTCACCCACAGGCATTCAGCCAGTTATGTCACTTATGCAATTAGCCTCATGGCAAGCATGCTATCATGGAAACGCTCACACTCATGCAAGATGCTAAAGCATAAACACTTATAGTGTACTCCGAGCCAAAACAATAACTAGTTAGAAATCATGCATGATCCTAGTTATGTTAAGATGGCTAATGCATCACATGCAAAATGCAACTAGAAATAGGCTCGGCTATTCTAAAATGGCATATGAAATGTAACTTGATAACATGCTATTGAACACGTACTCAAGTAAATGTATTTAAAATACAATGCAGTTAGTATGATGTGCCGAGTCCGGTGCATCCAATACAGATGAATGAATGCAAACATGCTATCATAAGTATGCTAATCAAAACATGACCTAGAACTAACCATCATAAGCGGTTAAGTAAAAAAGAGAAAGACGTGGGGTTGGAAGACATTCACACACTCACGCACACTTATTACAAAATTCGCCCTCTCGACGGAGGGTCTGAATAAATAATACAAATCAACTAATTAACTAACTATTCTAGCTAATTAATTATTACAAAAACTCTTAACTAATTAAACAAATTAATTAAGTTACAAAACAGTTAAAGCGGCCTTGGGAGGAGGGACAAATGCATGCTCGATCGCCTCGCTCGGAAACCCATTGCCATGCCTCATGTTGCCTCTGTTTGCACTATTTTGCACCTTTGGAAACTGTGAAAGTCTCTGTGATGCTTCTGAACCACCTCATGGCCATGCTGAGAGGCCATTGGCCAAAAGATAGGGCCATCGGCCAAGGGAAATGGGTCATCGACCAATTGTGAGCCCATCGGCCAAACAACGTTAGTCGATCGGCACTGAAGATAGCCGATCGGCCATCTCTTCTTGAAGACTGTTCCTCTTGCTGCAGCAGAGGACAAACAAGGGCATGGCAATACATTTGCAAGAAAATGTTGTGCACCTATACCCCTTATCATGTTTGAGACTCAAAGGAGTGTAATATTCGATCCTCGAGCCATCAATCACATATTTTGATGCATGATGGCCAAAGAGACCAAATTGCACACATCAATATGGAATGAATGCACAAAAACACACAAATACCTCACGCTCTATCATGTTGGATCAAGAGTGTCGGCGACCGAGGATTAAGGCACGTTTCATCACTTCAAGTATGAAACGTCCCTCGGTCCTCGTGTTTGGTTTGTCACCGTAAACCAAACACAATGCAATCAATGCAAACATGGAAAAGTTATGTAATGCAACAAGGCTAATGGCATGCAAACAAACCCAATGCAATATGAGTATGCAAGCAACCATGCAAACAACTCAAGCATGCAACAAGTATGCAATAGACATGCAACCTAAACATGCAAACATGTAATGTGCCAAGCATGCAAAATGCAATGCCACCTAAACATGCAAACATGCAACGCAATAGGCATGCAACAACATGCAATGCGATAAGTATGCAACAACACACAAACCGCATGACTTATGGACTTATACTGAAAATGGATAGACCTCAGCCGTACCAAAAACAGTGGCCAAAGTGATGAATTGGAAACATGAAGTGCACATACAAGCATGCACATGTAATGGCCTAACACCTAGGCATAAGGACACAACTCTCAAACATGAGCAAGGAGTGACAAACATGATAATGTGGCAATGCAATAAGCTCTAAAATTATGTGAGGAATGATGCCAAATCAACCAAACAATGCAAGTATAGCATGCGAGAAAGCTCAAGGCTCAAGGCCATGCAAAGCAAGCCCCAAAGGGCCAAGGGCAACCAAAATAGTCCCAAGACAGGTCAAAACAAGACCAAAAACAAGCTTGAACCTAACCAACACGAGCTAGAACAAAAGTCCAAAAGGCACGAGGCATGCAAGGCTAACAAAGGGGTATTACACTACACCTATTAAGACCAAACATGGCATGACTTAACCAATAAAAATCAGAGTTATGGCATGTCAAAATAAGCCCTAAAACCCACTTAGATGGCATCCCAAATGCCTAAGCATGGTGGCATACACAATGATGCACTCTTAAGGCATAAAACACCAAACCTTCAAAGCATGGAAAAGGTGACAAATGTGAATGCATGGCCACACTATATGGACTGAAATCTCATATGAAATGATGCCAAATCATGAAAAAGGTCCAAGCAATGCATGCTAATGACCTAGACACTCAAGGCCAACGAGCTAGATTGAACTAAGGCTACACAAAACAATGCATGCATGACTAAAACAACACCAAACATAGCTTAAACATGGTAAAACATGACTAAAAGTTCCTTTGGGTTGAGCCAAAATATGCAAGCATGATGGTCCGAATGCATGATGCATGTTAAGGCAAATGAGAGGATTTCAAGACAAGTGCTAGATGCATGCAAGAGGCTATCAAACCAACTTAAAAAAGAGGTATAACGTGGCCAAATAACACCAAATACTTTCTGAAATGGGGTCAAAACATGCTACCAATATATGCCATTTGCACTAGCAAATGAGACACAAGGAGAGAGGGGTATCCCTCTCCTATACAAGACTCCAAAACACTTCTCCACCACTGAAAATCCTTTGGATTTTAGTGGTGGTGAGAAGGTCAAAACAAGAAGGTTCCAAAGCTCAAAAGGGAAGGCACAAAACAAGGCCAAACAAGGCCTAAGAGGGGGTAGACTACCCCTAACCAAAAAATGGCCTTAAGCAATCATCTTAAGCATGAAAAATCAAAACTTATTGTAGTTTAGAGTTAAGCTTAAAACAACATGCAAGAGGGTCTAAAAGCTTAAGCCAAAATGGGGTTTTAAAAGGTAGAAACTCACCCTTGAAGAACACATTCAAGAACACAACTCCAGCACCCTTCTCTGAGCTTAAACCACTCCAAAAACTCCAAAACCAACTCCCTAGTATCTCAGCAACCAAGGGATGGTGTATTGCTAGGTGCTCTAGTATAAAAGTATGAACAAAATGCACTTTCAAGCACAAACACACACACAGATATAGAGAGAGTGAGATATAGAGCGAGAGTGATGTATGAGCTCTAGATCAATTTTTCAGAACCTCTGAGAAGGGAGGAAGAGCTCCATTCTTATAGGAATTCAATTCCAAAGCTTCTTGGAGAAGCTAGAATAAGGTGCAAATCCCTCCATACACGTGTATGGAGGATGGGAATTGTGCCCACCAGCTGTCACAACTGGCAAAAAATATCTGCAAAAAGCAGATGGAAAGGTCTCGGCTCAAAAATATGGCCGATCGACCGAACAAAGTGCTGATCGACCAAACAAAGTGCCGATCGGCCACCACTTTTGGCCGATGGAAAGAAAACATGGCCGATGGCAACATGCCTTAGCCGATGGGTTGAGGGGATGGCCAGCAAGCCACCATCTTCCCTCAAAAGCAAAAACACAAGTCCTTGGTCCACAACCAAGCACAAAACAGACAAGTTGAGAGATCCTAAGGCAAGGCACGCAGCCGAGACCTTCGGGAACTCAAAACAAACACAAGCATGGATGATCATTGAGTGTTCAAACGATGATGTCCGAGTCTTGAGGACGGTCAAAAATGGGGTGTCTACAGCAACGGGAAAGCTCCTTGCGACTGCGACCGAGAAATGAGCCCGACGCGACGCCGCAATAGTTGAGTTTTGCGGTTTTTGTGGGGAATAAACCAATGACGGAGGCGGACTCCATTGTTAACAACCCAGGTGTAGTAGTTGAGTTTTCTCGATAGATTTTTCCACCGGATGTCCAGCAGTCGATGGTTGGTCGATAGGATTTCAAAGTATTTCGAGAGGGCATCCATGGGGTGGTGAAAGGACTGTATACCGCTTATGAAGTCGGCATGCGCCTGCGCGCCGCCCGATGAGAAATAGAGAAGAAAGACGAATGAATTTGA
>NW_021027372.1:1073445-1088684 GCF_004153795.1 Camellia sinensis | reverse complement strand
TTATGTGTTCTTATTCCAGTTATTAGCCTAGAATTACTATGTTATGCGCACAGCAAACAAGTATAGACCAAATCGCCTAAATTGGAACAAAACATTTCATGTTTGTTTTTGAAAATGGTTTGCTACTCGCGAGTAGGCTAAAATGCAGATTTTGCCACCCTCAAGTGGGTTTTTGGAGAAGACGATTTTGCCACTATTTAGTGGGCTTAAAACTCACAGTTTTAATGCATTATTCCAATTTAGGTAATTCAACCTCCATCCACAGGCATTCAAGTAGTTATATCACATAAGCAGCTAGCCTCATGGTAATCATGCAATTATGGCAACACTCACACGCATGCGGCATGCTAAAGCATAAAAGCTCACCTAGTACTCCAAGTCAAAATAGAAACCAGTTAGTAATCATATGCATGATCCTAGTTCATATTTGAAATGGCTAATGCAACACATGCAAAGATGCAATCCAAACAGGCTCGGCTATCCTAAACATGGCATGTGAAATGCTGCAACTAACAAATACTCAACTTGGAATTGAAATACGAGTGCAGTTAGCATGATGTACCGAGCCTGGTTCATTCAAGACAAATGTATGGATGCACGCATGCTAAGCATAAGGTATGCTAATTTAAATATGCCCTAGTCTACCGTCATAAGCGGGTAAATAAAAGGGAAGAAAGATGTGGGGTTGGAAGACATACACACACTCACGCACACTTATTACACAATTGCCCTCACTCGGAGGGTCCGAAAGAATAATACAGTCCGAATAACAAATCAACTATCCTAGCTAATTAATTATTACAGACCCTTAATTAATTAACAAAATAAATGCAGAAAGAAGATGGCCGTAGTCGTGCCTCGGAATGCACGAATGATGCATGTTTGACTCGTCTTGCCCAGAAACTCGCTGCCATAGCACTACTGCCTCTGTTTACACTGCCCTAGCCCCTCTGAAGACTGCACAAGTCTTGGAATAGGTTCTCTGCACACTTTGGAGCACCACCGGCTAGGAGGAATGGTCACCGGCCGCAGGGAATGATCACCGGCTGCATTTTGATATATCGGCTGCAAATTCCTGGCCGGTCGGCACTATATGTAGCCGACCGGCCAAAACTTCCTGCAGAACCTGCAATTGACAGCAGCAGAGGGCAAGCAGTGTATGGCATGGAATTTTCAAAGCTATGTATGCATGGCCACTCTCCCAATCATGTAATGGAATCAAGGGAGTATGCCCCTCGACCCTCGGGCCATCAATTATGCATGATGGCCTAAGAGGCCAAGTTTTGTAACTTCGGTATCAAATGAAATGCAAGCACAAAACACATCAAAGGGCCCTAACCCCTATCATGATTGATCAAGAGGCAACGGATGCATGCTCAATGAAATGCAACCGAGGCATGGAGGCTAAGCATGCAACATGAACATGCAAATGAGCAATGTATACTAGGCGCGCAACCTAAACATGTAAGCAAACATGGCATGCAACAACATGCGATGATGGACTTAAACTAACATGGATAGCTCGCAAGCATGCCAAAATCAGTGGCCATTAGATGAAAATGACACACTTGAAATGCGTGCACGCATGCACGCAAATCGAGGACCGAACCTAAGGCATCAAATGCCACTCTACCAAAGCATGGCAAGGCATGGAATATGGTATGTAAACATGCAAATTTCAGAACTGAAATATGATACAAAATGTCCCGAATCATTGAAATATGGCACCCGATGCATGAGATGAGCCCTGAAACTCAAAACTAGGCACATATGATGGCTTACAGCTATACAAAGCATGCATTATTTGATCATGAAGCATGAATATAGAGTCAAGGCAGTCCCAAAACATGCATATTTCCAGTTTATGACAAGTCCCAAAAACAAACACAAGTAGGGCTAATCTATCATGCAAAAATGGCCCTAAAAGAGAGATAGAGAGGCAAGGGACAGCATCTGGCCTCAAACAGTGATGAGCCCTGCAACAAAGTTGAAGAGGGGCTCAAAATAAGACCCTTTACAGTTTACATCAAGCCACGAAAATTAGCACAAGTGAGGCTAAACTATCATGCAAGAAAGAGGCCTAAAAGGGGGATAAAGAGACAAGTGATAGTAGGAGACCTCAAACAGCAAGGGCTCCTTAATCAAACATGAAAGGAAGCTCAAAATATGATCATTCATAGTTTGGGTTGGAGCCCAAAAATGCTTGCAAGTATGGCTTATAGATGAAGCAAGAAAAGACTAGAAAAGGGAAAAGAAGAACTCACCCTTGTATAGCAGTAAACCAGCAGCTCTTGGACCAAGTTTCTGAGCTCTCAACCTCTTCAAATGGCCTCCAAGTTGTTGGAATGGAGTGTAGAGGTGTGGTGCTATGGGTTGTAGTGCAAAGGGTGCAAGAACCTTAGGGTTTGGAGGGTTGAAGGAGAGAGATATAGAGGGTGTATGTATCAAACCCTCAGCTGGTTTTTCTAACCCTTCAAATTGGTGGTGGAGGGCTGGTTATATAGAGGGAGAGAGGCTAAGGAAAGGGGGTGGAAAACAAATTCAAATTTCCCCCCCAAAAGGCAGCCCCTCGGACAGTGGGTTGAGTGGAGAATAGCTGGCACAACTGGCATCCATTCAATCTGTAGAATACTCCAGAAGGTCGTCGGCTATCAAAATTGGTCAGTTGGCTACTTTAACTAGCCGGTCGGCAATCTATTTGGCCGGTCGACCATCTATTTGGTCGGTCGGCCATCTGTTCTGGCCGGTCGGCAGGAAAAATCTGCTCTGCAGGTCTAACTTCAAATGGGCATAACTTCTTCATATGAATTCCTTTTCAGGTCAATCTTGTGTCAACATTGAAGCCCTGGAAGTCATCTTTCCAATGGAACCAGCCTTGCATCAAAATTCCAACTATGCAAAGAGGTATACGTGTTTTGGTAAAGGCTGCTCAGTTTTGGTCCAACCGTGATGATGTCCAACTTCAACCAATCATATCTCCGCCATCCAGACTCAGATTTAAGAGATTCTTGAGTGCAAAATGAAGCCCTAGAAGTAAGTTTCCGACGGTAGTGGCCCCATAGATAAAATCCAAGTATGCAGATTAATAAGCCTGGTTCAGCGAGGACTGCTCGACTCCCTTCTACCCGGATTCATGCCTGTCTTCTCCTCCAACTTGGTTTCTTCTCTCTTCCCCTCCTTTCTTCAACTTCAAACCCCTAAGCAAGGTGTTTTGAAAGATTTTTCAAATATTTCATCTCTCTTTCATTCATTTCCACTTTGTCCCTGCTCGGTTTACCGAAAAGCGCAACGTTTGACAAAATACGAGCCTCGGAACATCGCAGAAACTTTATTTCAAAACAGTTTTGAAAGAGAGGGTTTTAAGGTCTAAAAACCATCCAAAATAGCTTTGGTCCAAAACGGGGTGTGAATTTGAGACTTGTCTCTTTCCTTGCCGAAGAAACTGGATCTTTGCCCTACACACCTTTTATCACCAAGTAAACCGTCAATAATGCCCAAGTCTTATGGGCTGGCAAAAATGGGGTGTCTACAGTTGCCCCTCTTTGATAGAACTCAGAAGTCATAAGAATGACGGGAGTGAATGTCAAAACCCAGAGACGACCTATTTTTGACAAGGCCGATGACTTGGACAAACAAACAAAATACAAATGAATCAATGGTTGTGCTCGCAGGCTGCCTACGTATCCCTTTGCAAGGAATCAAACCAGCGTAGTTCAGGGGCAGGATGCAAATGATATGCAGGAAGACTTTGATAATTGGACTTCTACGCTACGCGAAGCCGGTTTGAACATTGGACTTATATGCTACGCAAAGCCGGTTTGTAATTGGACTTATACGCTTTCGCGAAGCCGGTTTGTAATTGGACTTATACGCTTTTGCGAAGCCGGTTTGATAATTCAAAACAATGCAAGTGGAATGTGTGTGACAACGCAAGTGAAGAGGCGTGCATGACAATGCAACCTAAGATGAATTCCAAACGCACTGAAATCGTGTGGGGAAATGGGACAGAGAGAAACATAGGGACATATCCAGTGTTTCGGAATGGTGTGAGCTTTGGAATGTATTCCGAACGCTTTTAACCGATGAGGGAGAGACATAGGGACGTATCCTGAAGATTAGGGACGTATCCCAAGGATTAGGGACGTATCCCAAAGGTTAGGGACGTATCCCAAGGATTAGGGACATATCCCAAAGGTTAGGGACGTATCCTGGTGTTTCGGTGAGAAAGAGAAACATAGGGACGTATCCCGTTGCTTCGGAATGGAAAGAGAAACATAGGGACGTATCCCGTTGTTTCGGAATGGAAAGAGAAACATAGGGATGTATCCCGACGCTTCGGAAAAGAGAGAGAAACGTAGGGACGTATCCCGGTGTTTCGAAAAGAGAGAGAAACATAGGGACGTATCTCGGTGTTTCGGAAAGAGAGAGAAACGTAGGGACGTATCCCGGTGTTTCGGAAAGAGAGAGAAACGTAGGGACGTATCCCGGTGTTTTGGAAAGAGAGAAACGTAGGCACGTATCCTGGTGTTTCAAAATGAGAGAGAAACGTAGGGACGTATCCCGGTGTTTCAGAATGAGAGAGAAACGTAGGGACGTATCCCGGTGTTTCGGAAAGAGAGAAACGTAGGGACGTATCCCGGTATTTCAAAAAGAGAGAAATGTAGGGACGTATCCCGGTGTTTCAAAAGAAAGGAGAAACATAGGGACGTATCCCGGTGTTTCGGAATGGTGTGAGCATTGAAACGTGTTCCAAATGCTCTTAACCAGAGAAGGTCTAACCCGTCACACGCGCGAGGAGAAAGAATGATAATTGCAAGTGAAAAGGTGCATAACAATGCAAGTAATGAGCATAACAATGGTAGATAGATGTGCAAAATCAATGCAATGAATGAGCGTAACAATGCTAGTGAAGTGGGTGCATAACAATACAATTGGAATGTGCATCACAATGCAAGTGAAGTGGGTGCATAACAATGCAATTGGAACGTACATCACAATGCAAGTGAAGTGGGTGCATAACAACGCAATTGGAACGTACATCACAATGCAAGTGGAATGTGCGTGACAACGCATATTTGAAACAAAATGCCAAATAAGGGAATACAAGCCTTAACAAGATCAATTCAAACATAACCTCCGATTTACCTCTCGGAGGGGTCACAATATATTTCAAAAGGATACACCTTGTGCATGCCAACTGACGATGAGCTATGTATCGAAGACATGAATTGAAAATTCCACAGAAACAATTTGAGATAAAAAGTGGATTTCTTTTGCTTATACTTCCAAAACGCAGTTACTACCTTTCTTTCCCGGCCATGTTCACAACTTTCCCTATTCTCCAACGGGGTGACAGACTAGGTTGGTTCAGTATCCAGAATTGAGGTGCATACACGCTATCTCAATCTATGGGGCTACCATACAGATTTCAAGCCGGAGATACACCCCTAGGTATTTAAACCAGACTTTAGTCTCGGAAATCCCGAACCTTTGTGTTCTAGGTAATAGCTGTTCGAACTCTAGTTTCCACCGTCGCAGTTGGTCTCCTAGGAACTCATTGTAAACATAACCAAGATGCCTCTGGCAGGAATTGGTTTTCTGAGGGAGCACTTTGATTGCCATTCTGGCTTGAAGCAGACCTAATCTTGAGCTTGAGGTAGAGGCACACTCATACTTTGGAGTAGTGACAAGGCCTGAAGAGGTACATCCGGAGTACAATCACGGAATTTGCTGAAGGTGAAACACACTCAGATGCTTCGATTTTCCCTCTTTTCTTTTACTTTGCAGTTCGGAACCTATATAGCTTCAGATAGATCCTGATTTTACTGTTCTCACATGACCTGGGTTGAACCTTGCAGTTTTCGAAAGAACAAATTCCCTTTTTTGCACAAATGTGGAGAATGGCACAGCACTCTGAGCAAACAACAAATCATTTTTTGAAATTGAGAAAATGAGTTCTCGACCAGGTATTGAGCCTATGATTGAACACAGCGAAAAAGACTCAACAACGAAAAACAAAAGGTAAACAACCTAAACACATCGAGACACGCTCGGAACGACTCAAATCTAGAATCGAGACAAACAAAACAAGAGACACGACACACAAACGTGTTACAAAGACGAGAGACCTCTCAGTGCACGAGGAGCCAGTTTCTCTGGGTATTGTTTCCCACCCTTTTCTCATTTGTGATTCTCACGTCACTCTGGCACTCAATCTCTATTTTTTTTGAAAAAGCCCTTTTCTCACTTTTTGTCTTAGCGCACATCTCTCTATTCTTCAATCTCTCATTTTTTATCCCTCCCCTAGGTAGTTGGTGGATAAACAAGGAGTTACGGGCTCTTGCCCCTAGCATTCTGCTAGATTCTCTTCTTTTGCTCACAACAGTGATCTTCTCCCACGGAGAGGTTGTGATGCGGCTGGATGTGCAGCAGATTTGCAATTGACATCAGTTGACGATGCTTTGCTGGGGAGTTTGGATGTGATCAGATCTGTCCAGATGAGGGAGTGGAATATCTTGATCCTTTCCAATTTGTGCTTCGCACTTGGCTCGATACCTCGTTGCTCAAAGGATGTGAGAGCTTTCTGCCCTTTTGTGGTCAGCTTCGAGGGTGCCCTTCTTGCAGGTAGAGTGCCCTTCTTGGCGAATGCATTGACAATGGGGGAAAGACAGGACACCTGACTCAACTGTGCCCCTAGTTTATCATTTTGACCATTTTTTGTTTTGGTTTTCTACTAAAACAATTTTGACAGATATGAGAGTTAGATTAACACACTTGTTCCATTTTTGATTTGAAATCATGCAAGTCAGGCTATGAGCACAGAAAATTTTCCTTTTTTGGGTCCAAGAAATGGTCCAGTTTTTGGAAAAGATGGAACAATTTTCAAGAAAATTAGTCAACTTTAGTAAAAATTCTCAAAAACTATTTTTGCAAACGGCCAATGCTTAACAAGCACGGAACCTACTCTTTGAGACGCACAACCTCGGATTTGGAGAAAAATTGCCCCTTGCTCGAAGAGAGCTGCATGGCAACGGAAAGTTGCCCCTTGTTTGAACGGCACCGCAGCGCATTGAATGGCAACGAAAAGTTGCCCTTGTTTGAATGACACCGCGGTGCATTGAATGGCAACGGAAAGTTGCCCCTTGTTTGAACGGCACCGCGGTGCATTGAATGGCAACGGAAAGTTGCCCCTTGTTTGAATGACACCGCGGTGCATTGAATGGCAATGGAAGTTGCCCCTTGTCTGAATGGCCCCGTAGTGTATTGTAATCAGTCCTCGGAGCGATGATTGCAACCGAACTCCCGGATACAGAAAAGACAAGGATGACTAGAACCATCACATGGACATAGTTGAATTTGAAAGTGTTTGTGGCTGGACTTCAGAATGAAGTTGCCTACGTATCCCAAAGATGGGAATCAAGCCTCACGTAGTTCGGGGTAAGGTACACTCGGGTATTATCCTCTCTTTTTTAGGCTCTAACTTTTGCCAAGGCGCCCGTTGCGGGTTTTCGACCTTGCGAGCTTTGTTCTTCTTTTCTTTTCAATTGTTTTAATTTCTTTCGCATTTCTTTTGCTTTTTTTTTTTGTATTTTTCTCTTGCGCTAACTTTTGCCTGGGTCACCCTTCCGGGTTTTTGGCCCAGCGAGCCTCTCAAAGGGTAAAAGTGTAACAAGTCCATGCCAAATGGTTTTAGGGTTTTGAAGCCATCCGTATCCAGGAGAGTGGCTGTTGTATTGATTTACTAAAGGATCCATCTTCGGCTCTTTGAGCATATCTGACATTTTTGCCCCTGGTTTGAGGGGGGGCTTCTGATCTAGCTTTACAAGCTTCCTTTGATCTGATCTTCTTGTTCTGACTTTGGTGCCTCTTGTTCGAGGGCTGCTTCAAAATGGCCACACAGGCCTCACGTTGTGGTTGACCGTTGAACGTTCTGAACTCAAGTTCAAGGTGTGAAAGTGAGGGGTCGAATCTCGACGCTGAGAGCGATCCTAAGCTGTTGTAGACACCCCATTTTTGACCGTCCTCAAGACTTGGACATCACCGTTTGAATACTCGGTGATCATCCATGTTTTTGTTCGTTTGGAGTTCCCGGAGGTCTCGGCTACGCGCCTTGCCTCAAGATCTCCGAATTCAACCGTTTAGTGTCTGGTTTTGCACCAAACACTTGTGTTTTGCCTTGGAAGGGCAGGGAATGCCTTGTGAGGCATCCCCACACACCACCGGCAGTGGCTATAGGTCACCGGCTGGTTTTTGATGCCATCGGCACTTTCTATTGCCGGTCGGCATTATTTGTTGCCGGTCGGCACTAAATTTTGTCAAAATGACATTTTTGGGCAGCCGACCACTGTTCATCTACTTTATGGAGATATTTTGTGCCAGCTGTGATAGCTGGCACCAACTCTGCCTCCCTCCATACACGTGTATGGAGGGATGTCCCTCTAAGCAAGCTTGTTGAATAAGCTTTGCAAGAGGGACTCCTATAAGAGGGAGGCTCTCCTCTTTGATCTAGGTTAGAGACTTTGAAGGCAAAACCATGGCTTATACATATAGATACACTCTCTCTCTATATTCCTCTCTCTCTCCTTCCTTGTGTGTGTTTCTTGGCCTAAAAGTGTGATTTTACCTTACTTTTGCACCAATACACACACTATTACACCTAGCTCCGAGATTGAGGACTTTGAGGGTTGATTCTTGAGTTTTTGGACTATTTTTGATCAAAAGAAGGAGGCTGCCTTGGTTGTTCTTGAAGAGTGCTTCAAGGGTGAGCATTTTACTTTAGTTTCCCCAAACTTGCACTAGTCTTTTACCTATCTTTCTTGCTGATTTAGTTTTTGTGCATAACATAAAAAAAGGCTTGTATTTTCATGCTTTAGAACTTTCATTAAGGGTCTTTGGTGGTTTGAGTTCGAACTCACCTTCTTAGGCTTCATTTGGCCTTTTTGTTGCCTCCTTGGTAAGGCCTCATTTGCTTAAGTGTTTTGGCCTTCTCACCACTGAAAACCAGTGGATTTTTAGTGGTGAGGAAGATGGTTTGAGGTCTTGCATAGGGGAGGGACACCCCTCTCCCTTCATTGTTTTATTTCCTTGCATTTTGGCTTAAAGGGTAACATGCATGCTTGATTGGTTTTAGCCCTTTTTCAGAGGTTTTTGGGTGTTTTTGGGCCATATGTGATCTCTGTTTTTGGCCGGATTTGTACTCATTTGCATGCTTAATGTACTTGCTTTATATCCTCCTATTTGGCCTAGAAATGTATCTCATGTTTAGGCCATGATTCTTGCATGTGTTGGCTTAGTTCCATGAAGATGTTGGCTTTGTTTTACCATGTTTAAGGTCTGTTGTCCCTTCATTTTAGTCATGCTTGCATTGTTTGATGTCATCCCTTTGTGTTTTGGCTTGTAAGCTTTGAGCATATCGACCTCCAGCATGCATAGCTTAGGCCCTCCTCATGATTTACCATCATTTAGGGTCGTATTTCAATCCAAGAATCATGCTTGTATGTGTGCATGTGTGACCTATTTTAAGCCTTGAGGGTGTGCCCTCTTATGCCTAGGAATGAGCTTCGGTGTATATGCCTCTTTGGAGCCACTTTAGCTGTCATTTTAGGAGGTTTTGGAGTCCCTCTTTGCGTGTAAAAATTCTTTTTTTTTACTTGTCTTAATCATGCCATGAGTGGTCGTGTTGGTGGGAGTGAAGTGCCTCCCTTTTGTGCCTTAACCTTAGGACCATTAGTTTGCTTGTTAGCATGAGCATTGGTCCACCTTTTGGACACTTTATGCCACTGTTTTAAGGTGGGTGAAGGTCTGCCCCTTTACCATTTTAAGCCACCATTGCATGATTGTTTCATGTTTGTTGCATGATTGGTTCATTAATGTGTTGTCCCATGCTAACTTTATGGAAAATTGGTCCATGTTTGCATCACATTTGCACCTTGCATGCTTAGCATTGCATGCTTGCCATATTAGTTGCATGACATTTGGCATGCCTTGCATTTCCATGTCATTGTTGCATTTTGAACCATGTTTGCATAACATGCATTGCATTATTTGGTTTGGGGTGTCAAACCAAGTGTGAGGGTCAAGGAACATTCATACTTCAAATGATGTAATGTGCCTTGATTCTCGGTCACCGGGGCCTTTGACTTCGACATGATAAGGCCTTGGCCCCCATTTGTGTGTCGCATGCATCTTTATATCAAGTGGCAAACTTGATCCCTTGGGCTATCATGCACCATTGATGGCTCGGGGATCGAGGGCCATGCTTCCCTGAGTTCACAGCATGATAGGAAGCATGACCATGCTCACATGTGCCTGAAAACCCCATGCCATATACTGTCTACTCTCTGTTGCTGTCAAAACTGTCTTCTGCAGGAAGCTTCTGCCGACCGGCAGAATTCAGTGCCGACCGGCAATCTTTGAATGGCCGGTAAATCCAAAAACAGCCGACGGAAATTCTGCACTGCCGGTGGGAATTTCCCCCAGCCGATGGTACTCTGCAGCATGCAAGGAACCTGTTCCAGGGCTTTAGCAATTTTCAGAGAGACAGGGCAGTATAAACAGAGGTGGCAGAGGTACGGTGCGGGTT
This sequence comes from Camellia sinensis, assembly GCF_004153795.1. Classification (NCBI taxonomy): domain Eukaryota; kingdom Viridiplantae; phylum Streptophyta; class Magnoliopsida; order Ericales; family Theaceae; genus Camellia; species Camellia sinensis. The sequence goes on along the minus strand of NW_021027372.1, from coordinate 1,078,102 downwards.
TTCCAGGCGGGCCGGGTTTCGAGCATGCATCATTCGCGCGTCCCGAGGCAGAGGCTGCGGCCATCGTCTTCTTTCTTTTGCATTCTTTCTATTAACTAATTAGAAATTCTATAATAATTTTATTTGCTTATCATTCGGATTGTAATATTTATTTGGTTCCTCCGGGCGAGGGCAATTATGTAATAAGTGTGCGTGAGTGTGTGTATGTCTTCCAACCTCACGTCTTTCTTCCCTTTTATTTACCTGCTTATGGTGGTAGACTAGGGCATTTTTAAAATTAGCATACCTTATGCTATGCATGCGTGCATTCATGCATTTGTACTGCATGCATTAGGGTCGGTACATCACGCTAACTGCATTTGTACTTCAATTCACAAATTGAATATGTGATAGTTGATCGCATTTCACATGCTATGTTTAGGTTAGCCGAGCCTGCCTAGATTGCATTTTTGCATGCGATGCATTAGCCATTCTTAACATGAACTAGGACATGCATGTTTGTTAACTAATTTACTGTTTTGGCACGGAGTACGATGTAAGTATTTATGTTTTAGCATCCCGCATGCGTGTGAGTGTTGCCATGACAGTATGCTTGCCATGTGGCTAAATGCTTATATGATAAACTGTTTGAATGCCTGTGGGTGAAGGTTGGATTGGTTGAGTTGGAAAAACTCATTGAAATCCGTGTTTTAGCCTACTTGCGAGTAGCAAATTCCAAAGCGTTTTCCAAAACAAACGGATCTGCAATGCTTGTTTCCAAATTAGGCAATCTAGTCTATACTTGTTTGCTGCGCGCATAACATAGTAATTCTAGGCTAATAACTGGAATAAGAACACATAAAGTTTTCAAAAATGGATATCATGTTTAGTAGAGGCCGGTCTTCGGACCGGGCGAGAGGGGGTGCTCATAGCTGACCTTCCCCAATCGTACCCTAGCTCCCGAGCCGAGACAACTCCGGTGATGACGGACACGTGGCCTTAGGCAAACGAGTCAAGGTCGGCACCGAGTTAGGGTTTCCTAAATTTCCCCATTAAAAAATATTTAGGTGGCGACTCTGTATTTGGCAAAGCAGTCCATGTTTGGCACTACTTTTTCAAAAATCTGTTTCTAAAACGATTTGCCGGATTTGGACTCTTTGGTTCAGATTAAGAACCGTGACACCAAAATCGAGTCCCGAACTGTAGCATGAGGCCCACGGGCGTGTATACAGCTGTACCAATCTCAAGAGCGATCCCCAAAGTCTTCGTAGGACCGCGCAAAATATTTTTTGAAATTTTTTAAGAAAGCGACAAATCGCTCACGCCGAAGACAGTGTAGAACCAATCTGGATCAAGCCAGGGTCCTTCTCAGTACTCACATTAACAAGCATGATCTCAATCATTAAGGGCTTAGCATGCCTCTCTTTCTCTCAATTGATCAAGTTTTGCAAAACCTGAGGAATTCCTTCCTCTTCGTTTTTTTTCACAATGTTTTGAAAAAAGTTTTTTGAAAAAAATTAGGTCATTACAATGACTTCAAAGGCACAGAAAAGGCAGGCGAAGAGCACTGTCATTTCATTCAAACTTCTGGCACAACTGGCACACGGCAGAAGCAAACACAAGAGTGTGAAATCACTGCTGTTCCATTCAAATCTGTTGCATAACTGGTCCAAGGCAGAAACAGACTCAAAAGAAAGCAAAAAGACAAACACAAAACAAGATAGTGATGTCTGAGGTAACACCCCCATAATCACCCGACTCCTACACAACAGGACTGCTCGATACGACAAGACAGACCTCGAAACAAAAGGACTGACTCAAAACAGACTCAAAACAACACAACAAGACTGACCCAATACCCAGTCAGAATGTACAAAACTAGCATTCACAAATGCTCAAAATAGTGTGTGCCATACACCACATCTGGAGTAAACTGAGTGCCCGCCGCAGGTGGTCCAACCTCTGATCACATCACATTATCCCCCCACAAGTTCACTGATCAAGTGCCAATAGACTTTGCAGAGCTTGGTGCGACGATGACCTCATTGTCGATTAGATTTTGTATCTCGTGGCGAAGACGGACACAATTGTCGGTGTCATGACTGGTTCGTTTTGTTGATGGAAGGCACAGTACTTAGCCGGGTCATGCTTTGCAGGGAGAGGATCAGGTAGGGGCCGTTGTTCTAACGGTTTCAGATGTCCTTTCCTGAGTAGGACCCCTAGAGCTTTAGACAACGGCATAAAGTGTGGGGTGAAAACCCTCTTACCTCGGGTAGATAGTCCGAAGTTCGGGGGTTTGAAGTGGATGCACCAACAAAGGGGGTGGCTGCTCTTGGTGTGGTGGTGGCGACCATGCCCACGTCTGAAGTCCTAGCAGCTGCATCACTGCTGGTGGTCGCATTCGAACTATGGGTAAACGCCCTCCTGGGCTGCTCCTTCTCCTGGTCAATGAGGCCCTGCTTCATAGCGTCCTCAATCTGTACTCCCATCTCATGTAGGTCTGAAAAGGTAGGGAAGGGGAGCACGATCATTTTCTGCATCAGTTTGAGTTGGAGGTTGCACACAAACCATCCTTATCTGGTCTTTGTCAGAAAGCCTTGTAGCCATCATCGAGGCCTTTGCTCTCCACCTCGCCACCAACTCTGAAAAACCCTCATTTGGCTTTTGGCGGGTGACTTCAAGATCATCAGTTGTGACCTCAATCTGTGTGTTGTACGAGTATTGATCACGAAGGCCTCAGCCATCTCTTCCCAATTCTGTTTCACAGAGTTCTTCAATTTCGCATACCAGATTGCGGCTATCCCAGACATGGTTCGACCGAATAGTGATAGCTTCTGGGCTGTGGTCAAACCCATTGGTCTCAGGATATCAGAAAATAGGTGGAGGTGCACCATCGGGTCTCCAAAGCCATCGAATCGATCGATATGTGGCATTTTGAACCGATCCGGTAATGTCACCACTGAGTCGGTATAACCATCCTCTATGTCCGGAATGGATTGAGCTCCTTGAGACTTCTTGAATAGTTTTTCCAATTTACTCACCTTTAGTGCTGTGGGGTCCACCCCAAGCGCAAAAGGGGAATTCGGTAGGTTGGTTTGTGCTTTGGAAAGCTGGGGTAGAACCGGGGGTGGAGCTAGCCCAACTGGAGTGTTCATATCATCCTGGACGTGGGTTGCCTCCCCGAGTATGGGAACTCTCGGTAGGGGAGGAGCCTGGTGTGAAGTAGATACCCCAGTTTGCTGCTCTAACCTGGCAATTGTCTCTGCCTATTGGGCTTGACCACGGCCTGTTGCTTGGCGAATTCTGCTTGACGGACAGCGTTTTGCTGCATGGCTTTCATACTATCCTAGAGTTGGCGCACCATCTCTTCCAGACTCGACATATTGTCCTGATCTAACTGAGCAACCGGTATATCTGTGTCTGCAGTAGGCTCGAAAATCTCAACCCGAATGCTCAAAGATCACTGATCTGGTAGCTGTTATACTGGTGGTCTGTGCCTGACTAGCCTTCTCTGGCCCTGATTACGCTTGAACTGAGTCTCCGACCTGACAGAGTCTATCAGCACAAATCCGATGAACCTCGGGGGATATTGGAGCCTTCGAAGCTATAGTTCCAGGACTACCTTGCAAAAGAGAAAGCAGACAGCAACTCAGCTTGATTTTATCGAAACAGATATGAGCACACTGAATGACTGCACTCTCTACTGAATTTTTCCCAAAATTCTGCCTGTAAACTGATACCCTCAGGTAAACTGAATCCCAAAATACTGAATTGGTGCCCGCAGGCCTGATGCCTAAACTTGCAAACTGATACACGCATTCCTGTAGAGACGCACTCTAAAGCACATAGCAAATAAGTGAGAGCCAAAACACCCCTATGTTGGGGTAGGGTTTCCCTGTCCTGTTTTGTCAGGAACTAGGGTTTCACTACGCACACAGTGGTTTCAAACAACCTAACATCGGTGAGCAACCTGTCCTAGTTTGGAATGGTCACTATGGATTTCAATATGCACTAGGTCGAATGGTCAAAAAGGGTGCCCCGGTAAAACCGGCGTTTGTGTTCCCATACTGTCAGAGCCCACAACCGGTCAGCCTTATGGTCATGTCATAACAAGACAAGCCTCCGACAAACCGTTCAAGAATGGCAGATGGCAAACACGGTGTCCTAGGCGCACCAATGCATATGCAATGCAAAGAGTCACATAAATGAAATCAAAAACAGGATATCACGAGTTCAAGTCAAGCTCTCTAAAATCCCCAGCAGAGTCGCTAGAAACTGTAGACGTCCCCGAACGCCCCGGGAGGGTGAGGTCGCGTTCCATTCGTTTTGCGGGTCTACTACAGTTCGGACTCAAATTGTCACGGTTCTTAATCTGAACCAAAGAGTCCAAATCTGGAAAATCGTTTGAGAAAATAGATTTTTAGAAAAAGAAGTGCCAAACATGGACTGCTTTGCCAGATACAGAGTCGCCACCTAAATATTTTATTTCGGGAATTTAGGAAACCCTTACTCGGTGCCAAAGGCCACGTGTCCGTCATCACCAAAGTTGCCTCGGCTCGGGAACTTGGGTACGATTGGGGAAGGTCATCTATGAGCACCCCCTCTCGCCCAATCAAAGATAGGCCTGTACTAACCGTGATATCTTGTTTTGAAAGCATTATGTGTTTATCTCTCTCTT
>NW_021027372.1:1058754-1069421 GCF_004153795.1 Camellia sinensis | reverse complement strand
AAGCAGGTAAGTAAAAGGGAGAAAGAAGTGGGGATTGGAAGACATGCACACACTCACGCACACTTATTACACAATTGCCCTCACTCGGCGGGTCCGAAAGAATAATACAGTCTGAATAACAAATCAATTATCCTAGCTAATTAATTATTACAGACCCTTAATTAATTAACAAAATAAATGCAGAAAGAAGGTGGCCGCAGCCGTGCCTCGGAATGCGCGAATGATGCATGTTTGACTCGTCTTGCCCGGAAACTCGCTGCCATAGCACTACTACCTTTGTTTACACTGTCCTAGCTCCTCTGAAGACTGCACAAGTCTTGGAATAGGTTCTCTGCACACTTTGGAGCACCACTGGCTAGGAGGAATGGTCATCGGCCGCGGGGAATGATCACCGGCTGCATTTTGATATATCGGCTGCAAATTCCTGGCCGGTCGGCACTATATGTAGCCGACCGGCCAAAACTTCCTGCAGAACCTGCAATTGACAGCAGCAGAGGGCAAGCAGTGTATGGCATGGAATTTTCAAAGCAATGTATGCATGGCCACTCTCCCAATCATGTAATGGAATCAAGGGAGTATGCCCCACGACCATCGGGTCATCAATTATGCATGATGGCCTAAGAGGCCAAGTTTTTCAACTTCGATATCAAATGAAATGCAAGCACAAAACACATCAAAGGGCCCCAACCCCTATCATGATTGATCAAGAGGCAAGGGATGCATGCTCAATGAAATGCAACCTAGGCATGGAGGCTAAGTATGCAACATGAACATGCAAATGAGCAATGTATACTAGGCGCGCAACCTAAACATGTAAGCAAACATGGCATGCAACAACATGTGATGATGGACTTAAACTAACATGGATAGCTCGCAAGCATGCCAAAATCAGTGGCCATTAGATGAAAATGACACACTCGAAATGCGTGCACGCATGCACGCAAATCGAGGACTGAACCTAAGACATCAAATGCCACTGTACCAAAGCATGGCAAGGCATGGAATATGGTATGTAAACATGCAAATTTCAGCACTGAAATATGATACAAAATAGTCCCGAATCATGGAAATATGGCACCCGATGCATGAGATGAGCCCCGAAACTCAAAACTAGGCACATATGATGGCTTACAGCTATACAAAGCATGCATTATTTGATCATGAAGCATGAATACAGAGTCAAGGTAGTCCCAAAAAATGCATATTTCCAGTTTATGACAAGTCCCAAAAACAAACACAAGTAGGGCTAATCTATCATGCAAAAATGGCCCTAAAAGTGAGATAGAGAGGCAAGGGACAGCAGCTGGCCTCAAACAGTGATGAGCCCCTCAACAAAGTTAAAGAGGGGCTCAAAATAAGACCCTTTATAGTTTACATCAAGCCACGAAAATTAGCACAAGTGGGGCTAAACTATCATGCAAGAAAGAGGCCTAAAAGGGAGATAAAGAGACAAGTGATAGTAGGAGACCTCAAACAGCAAGAGGTCCTTAATCAAACATGAAAGAGAGCTCAAAATATGACCATTTACAGTTTGGGTCGGAGCCCAAAAATGCTTGCAAGTATGGCTTATAGATGAAGCAAGAAAAGACTAGAAAAGGGAAAAGAAGAACTCACCCTTGTAGAGCAGTAAACCAGCAGCTCTTGGACCAAGTTTCTGAGCTCTCAACCTCTTCAAATGGCCTCCAAGTTGCTGGAATGGAGTGTAGAGGTGTGGTGCTATGGGTTGTAGTGCAAAGGGTGCAAGAACCTTAGGGTTTGGAGGGTTGAAGGAGAGAGATATAGAGGGTGTATGTATGAAAGCCTCAGCTGATTTTTTGTAACCTGGTATAAGGAAGATGAGAGCTTCCTTTATAGAGCCAAGAGACTAAAGCTTCTTTTAGAAGCTTCAAACCAAGAGCAAAGATCCTCCATTGTATGGAGGATCCAGTCTGTGCCCTCCAGTTGGCACAGCTGGCATCCACTCAATTTGTAGAATACTCCGGAAGGTCGTCGGCCAGCAAAATGCAATCTATTTGGCCGGTCGGCCATCTGTTCTGGCCGGTTGGCCATCTATTTGGTCGGTCGGCCATCTGTTCTGGCCGGTCGGCAGGAAAAATCTACTATGCAGGTCCAACTTCAAATGGGCATAACTTCTTCATATGAACTCCTTTTCAGGTCAATCTTGTGTCAAAATTGAAACCCGGGAAGTCAGCTTTCCAATGGAACAATCCTTGCATCAAAATTCCAACTGTGCAAAGAGTTATACTTGTTTTCGTGAAGGCTGCTCAGTTTTGGTCCAACCGTGATGATTCCCAACTTCAACCAATCATATCTCCGCCATCCAGACTCAAATTTAAGAGATTCTTGAGTGCAAAATGAAGCCCCGGAAGTAAAATTTCCGACGGTGGTGGCCCCATAGCTAAAATCCAAGTATGCAGATTAATAAGCCCGATTCAGCGAGGATTGCTTGACTCCCTTCTACCCGGATTCATGCCTGTCTTCTCCTCCAACTTGGTTTCTTCTCTCTTCCCCTCCTTTCTTCAACTTCAAAACCCTAAGCAAGGTGTTTTGAAAGATTTTTCAAAGATTTCATCTCTCTTTCATTCATTTCCACTTTGTCCCTGCTCGGTTTACCGAAAAGCGCAACGTTTGACAAAATGCGAGCCTCGAAACATCGCAGAAACTTTATTTCAAAAAAGTTTTGAAAGAGAGGGTTTTAAGGTCTAAAAACCATCCAAAATAGCTTTGGTCCAAAACGGGGTGTGAATTTGAGACTTGTCTCTCTCCTTGCCGAAGAAACTGGATCTTTGCCCTGCACACCTTTTATCACCAAGTAAACCATCAGTAATGCCCAAGTCTTATGGGCTGTCAAAAATGGGGTGTCTACACAGAGTCCTCCAGTTTTGCATACCAAATGGCCACTACACCCGACAGGGTCCGGCCAAACAGGGAAAGCTTCTGCAATCTGGAGAGGCCCATCGGCCTTAGTATATCCGAAAACAGCTACAAATGCACCGTAGGATCTCCAGACCCGTCGAAATGGTCTATGTGCGGCATTTTAAACTGATCTGGCAAAGTCACGGCCGAGTCGGTATACCCATCCTCAATGTTTGGAATGTACTTCACGCCCTGAGACTTCTTGAACAGCTTTTCAAGCTTGCTCACTTTTAACGCTATGGGGTCTACCTCGAACTCAAATGGAGAATCCGGTAGGATGGTAGGTGCTTTGGATAGTTGGGTTAAGATCGGGGGCGGTGCAGGCCCTGTTGGATCATCCATATTGTCCTGGACGTTAGCTGTCTCCCCAAGTATTGGAACTCTTGGTGGGGGAGGAACCTGGTGCGAAGCGGACGCTCCGGCTTGTTGTGGTGGTTGTTGTTGCTGCAGTCTAGCAATCAACTCTGCCAACTATGCCATAACCTCGGCTTGGCGTGTGGCAAATTCTGCTTGACGGGCAGCTTTTTGTTGCATGGTTTTCATACTCTCCTGGAGTTGACGTATCATCTCTTCCATTCCTGCCATAGGGTGTTGGTCTATCTGAACAACCGGTATATCTGTCCCTGCAATAGAAACTGAGATCTCAGCCTGACTGTTCATTGGTGGGGTACAGAACTGATCTGACGATTGCTGTACCGATACACTACGCCTTTTTGACCTCCATCTAGTAACCGGGGGTAAAGAAAGGAACACTGCTTATCCGTCTATCAGATCCCCGGATCGATTAAATCTACGACCTCTAACCCAGAGTGCTCGGGGAATATCTGCCTGGTCGGATGCAATGGTGCTAAACTACCTTGCAAAAAGATAAATAACGCATAATAAGGAAACAATGAACAGAAAAACGGACAACATAACAGCTTAAATAAAGACAACACACAGTTGGCAAATACAAGCTGGACGAACTGTTCTCAACCACGGATCACTGTTCCCAAATCACTGCCCCAAATCTGAATCTGATACCCGTAGGTAAAACTGATTCTTCGAATTTGATGCCCGCAGGCCTGATACCCAGACTTGCAAACTGATACGTGCATTCCTGTAGAGGCCAACTCTAAAAGCACATAACAAGCAAGTGAGAGCAAATACACCCCTATGGAGGGATAGGGTTTCCCTGTCCTATTTTGTCAGGAGCTAGGGTTTCACTACGCACGCAGCGGTTTCAAACAACCTATAATCGGGTAAGCAACCTGTCCTAGCTCGGAATGGTCACTACAGTTTCCGATATGCACTAGGTCGAATGGTCAAAAAAGGTGCCCCGGTAAAAATCGGGGTTTGTGTTGCCATCGTGGTAGAGTCCGCAATCGGTCAGCCTTATGGCACGCTTCTCGATGCGAGCCTCCAACAAACCGTTCAGGGATAGCATACGGCAAACACGGTGTCCTTGGCGCACCAATGCAAATGCAATGCAAAGAGACACATAAGTGTAATCAAAACAAGATATCATGAGTTCGTGTCGAGTTCTCTAAATCCCTAGCAGAGTCGCCAGAACCTGTAGACGTGCCCGAACGTCCCGAGCTCCGCGCGTGAGATGGCGCAAAAATCTGGGTTGATCATTAGGCTTACTACAGTTCATACTCAAATGTCACGGTTCTGAATCTAATCTCGCAAAGTGCAATGCAAGCCTGATAAATCACCAAAGAGTCCAAATCTGGCAAATCGTTTTGGAAAACTGATTTTTGTAAAGAAGTGCCAAACATGGACTGCTTTGCCAGATACAGAGTCGCCACCTAAATATTTTATTTTGGGGAAATTTAGGAAACCCTGACTCGTGCCTAGGGCCACGTGTCCGTCATCACCAAAGTTGCCTTAGTTTGGGAACTTGGGTACGAGAGAGGAAGGTCATGTAATGAGCACCCCCGCTCGCCCGATCAAAGGATCGGCCTTTACTAACATGATATCTTGTTTTCGAAAACACATGCGTTCTTATTCCGGTTTATTTGCTAGCTTTACTATGTGATGCGCACAGCATACAAGTATAGACTAGATCGCCTAAGTTGGAACAAAACATTTCATGTTTGTTTGTTTGAAAATGGCTTAGAAGGTGCTACCCGCAAGTAGGCAAAGACGTGGATTTGCCACCCTCGAGTGGGGTTAGAAAATATGATTTTGCCACCTCAAGTGGGCTTAAAACTCGCATTTTGATGAATTGTTCCAATTCAGGTAATCCAACCTTCACCCACAGGCATTCAGCCAGTTATGTCACTTATGCAATTAGCCTCATGGAAAGCATGCTATCATGGCAACGCTCACACTCATGCAAGATGCTAAAGCGTAAACACTTACAGTGTACTCCGAGCGAAAACAATAACTAGTTAGAAATCATGCATGATCCTAGTTATGTTAAGATGGCTAATGCATCACATGCAAAATGCAACTAGAAATAGGCTCGGATATTCTAAAATGGCATAGGAAATGCAACTTGATAAGATGTTGTTGAACACGTATTCAAGTAAATGTATTTAAAATACAATGCAGTTAGTACGATGCGCCGAGCCCGGTGCATGCAATACAGATGAATGAATGCAAGCATGCTATCGTAAGTATGCTAATCAAAACATGACCTAGAACTAACCATCATAAGCGGTTAAGTAAAAAGGAGAAAGACGTGGGGTTGGAAGACATTCACATACTCACGCACACTTATTACAAACTTCGCCCTCTCAACGGAGGGTCCGAATAAATAATACAAATCAACTAATTAACTAACTATCCAAACTAATTAATTATTACAAAACTCTTAACTAATTAAACAAATTAATTAAGTTACAAAACAGTTAAAGCGGCCTTGGGAGGAGGGACAAATGCATGCTTGATTGCCTCGCTCGGAAACCCGTTGCCATGCCTCATGTTGCCTCTGTTTGCACTATTTTGCACCGCTGAAAACTGTGAAAGTCTCTGTGATGCTTCTGAACCACCTCATGGCCATGCTGGGAGGCCATTGGCCAAAACATAGGGCCATCGGCCAAGGGAAATGGGTCATTGACCAATTGTGAGCCCATCGGCCAAACATCGTTAGTCGATCGGCACTGAAGATAGCTAATCGACTATCTCTTCCTGAAGACTGTTCCTCTTGCTGTAGCAGAGGACAAACAAGGGCATGGCAATACATTTGCAAGAAAATGTTGTACACCTACACCCCTTATCATGTTTGAGACTCAAAGGAGTGTAATGTTCAATCCTCGAGCCATCAATCGCGCATTTTGATGCATGATGGCCAAAGAGACCGAATTGCACAAATCAATATGGAATGAATGCACAAAAACACACAAATGCCTCACGCTCTATCATGTTGGATCAAGAGTGTCGGCGACTGAGGATTGAGACACGTTTCGTCACTTCAAGTACGAAACGTCCCTCGGTCCTCATGTTTGGTTTGACACCCCAAACCAAACACAATGCAATGCATGCAAACATGGAAAAGCTATGCAACGCAACAAGGCTAATGGCATGCAAACAAACCCAATGCAATATGTGTATGCAAGCAACCATGCAAACAACTCAAGCATGCAACAAGCATGCAATAGACATGCAACCTAAACATGCAAACATATAATGTGCCAAGCATGCAAAATGCAATGCCACCTAAACATGCAAACACGCAACGCAATAGGCATGCAACAACATGCAATGCGATAAGTATGCAACAACACACAAACTGCATGACTTATGGACTTATACTGAAAATGGATAGACCTCAGCCGTACCAAAAACAGTGGCCAAAGTGATGAATTGGAAACATGAAGTGAACATACAAGCATGCACATGTAATGGCCTAACACCTAGGCATAAGGACACAACTCTCAAACATGAGCAAGGAGTGACAAACATGATAATGTGACAATGCAATAAGCTCTGAAATTATGTGAGGAATGATGCCAAATCAACCAAACAATGCAAGTATAGCATGCAAGAAAGCTCAAGGCTTAAGGCTAGCAAAGGGGTTTAAACCAAGGCCATGCAAAGCAAGCCCCAAAGGGCCAAGGGCAACCAAAACAGTCCCAAGACAGGTCAAAACAAGACGAAAAACAAGCATGAACCTAGCCAACACGAGCTATAACAAAAGTCCAAAAGGCACGAGGCATGCAAGGCTAACAAAGGGGTATTACACTACACCTATTAAGACCAAACATGGCATGACTTAACCAATAAAAATCAGAGTGATGACATGTCAAAATAAGCCCAAAAACCCACTTAGATGGCATCCCAAATGCCTAAGCATGGTGGCATACACAATGATGCACTCTTAAGGCATAAAACACCAAACCTTCAAAGCATGGAAAAGGTGACAAATGTGAATGCATGGCCACACTATATGGACTGGAATCTCATTTGAAATGATGCCAAATCATGAAAAAGGTCCAAGCAATGCATGCTAATGACCTAGACACTCAAGGCCAACGAGCTAGATTGAACTAAGGCTACACAAAACAATGCATGCATGACTAAAACAACACCAAACATAGCTTAAACATGGTAAAACATGACTAAAAGTTCCTTTGGGTTGAGCCAAAATATGCAAGCATGATGGTCCGAATGCATGATGCATGTTAAGGCAAATGAGAGGATTGCAAGACAAGTGCTAGATGCATGCAAGAGGCTATCAAACCAACTTAAAATAGTGGTATAGCATGGCCAAATAACACCAAATACTTGCTGAAATGAGGTCAAAACATGCTAAGCAAACTTGCTACCAATATAAGCCATTTACACTAGCAAATGAGACACAAGGAGAGAGGGGTGTCCCTCTCCTATACAAGTCTCCAAAACCACTTCTCCACCATTGAAAATCCTCTAGATTTCAGTGGTGAGAAGGTCAAAACAAGAAGGTTCCAAAGCTCAAAAGGGAAGGCACAAAACAAGGCCAAACAAGGCCTAAGAGGGGGTAGACTACCCCCAACCAAAAAGTGACCTTAAACAATCATCTCAAGCATGAAAAATCAGAACTTATTGTAGTTTAGAGTTAAGCTTCAAACAACATGCAAGGGGGTCTAAAAGCTTAAGCCAAAATGGGGTATTAAAAGGTAGAAACTCACCCTTGAAGAACACTTTCAAGAACACAACTCCAGGACCCTTCTCTGAGCTTAAACCACTCCAAGAACTCCAAAACCAACTCCCTAGTACCTCAGTAACAAAAGGATGGTGTATTGCTATGTGTTTGCGTGACGCCCCGAATCTACACTATTGGTTGTAGTCAAAGGAGAGTCACTAATGAGTCCTATGGTCAATAACCAAGTAAGATCCCAGTTCGCCGGAAGAGTCAAATTAGCCTCCCTTATAAGTCCGACTTTCTTAGGCAGCGCACTACCTTTTTGCTAGATCTTAAAAGGCATTGACACAAGGTCTCATAAGCAACGATAAGGTTCAAACATATACGAAGAAAATAAATACATAACAACCACGAATATCCATAATTCAAAAGCTTGTTCCGTTACATTACATCCCAAGAAAATTTAAATCTTCCCTTGAGTCTTACAGAACAACAAAAGGAAATTTCTAACTTTACTAAGATAGCCAAAAGTCTTCAAAGGTTTCAGGCTCTTTGTCTCTAGCTATAAGTTCCTCTTCGTCACCTGGCATGATACGCCGTGAGCTTTGAATGCCCAGTAAACACACACACACCCCGTCATTTTTTTCCAGTCCAATACACAATCTCAAATATAACAAGAAGTAGTAAAGCATGGTACTCAAAATAGATAAACAAAGGGTTACAAGTTTGATGTTAGTAAACTAGAAATTCCCCAAAGAGATTTCATCCTCCCAACCACAAGAATCGGACGCGGATAATTCGGTATGCCCCATCTTTTGCTGCTTTGTTGCAGAACTAACCTCGGATGCCTACCAACGGTTATATACCGTGTAGCGCCAACCGCAGGGCCTCAAAAGAAATGGTAATAATGGGCCTTGCCCAAATCCCTTCTCACACCAAACCACCTAGGGTCCGAATACAACCACTCCGTTCAAGGGTTCCAAAAACCGCTTGCGCAAGACTTTAAATTCCAAATAGGGAACGCATCCCAACAATCCATACATCACATATCATCATCTTTTCATTACTCAAGTGATCGAAAACCCAATACCATCCCAATTAAGTTTTCCGTTGAGTTAAATGTTTTAAATCAAAGTTAGACCAACTTAACAAGATAATAATATCCACAAAAGCATGCATCATTAAGATGAAGAAGATAAAGAACATAACCATAACACATATAATATCATGCCAAGATATGATCATAAGCTAATAAGCGTCATCATGAATACTAGAGCATAAAACATCCATACACAACAGAATTTCTAGCTTCAATATCACATAAGGATTAGAATGAAAAGGGCTATTCTAGAATTTTTACCGGACTCGGCCTTCTTATGGTTCGTAGAAAATTTAATCTAGTTTCCAAAACATATTTCGGAAACGGGACAGCTTTTCTAGATTTTAAGTTATTTAGAAAACACTCCAGTGCTGTCCAAATTCGTCGACCATTACGAAAATTTGATTTTCTTGCAAACCGTTCACTATTTTTCAATGAAACCAATTTTAGTTGAAAGAAAACTCCTTAAGGAAGATTTTTACATAAAATAGAGGTCCAGAATAATTTTATACATTTATCTAGAAAATTTGAAAGTTGGCTATGAAAATAGATTCTATGGCATAATACCCAAAACAAGAACATTTGTGAGAAAAGGGACCCATTACGGGAAAATTTTCATTTCTTTCGTGATGAAAACATGCTAACTAACATAAATTAAACTCAGAAAATTTTCTTGAAGGTGCACCTTTGGAAAGTTTGAGAGATTGGTATGAAAATGATAGTTTTGTACCGAAATGAGGGAAAATACAAGAGAGATAGAGTCATGGCTCAAATTTTATCATTTTTAACACAAGTAACTCATCAATAACACATCTGAAAACATTATTTAGAACCCTTAGAAACATGTATTTGAAAAAGGAAAATGAAAGAGAAGGTTGTGTTGTGCCTTACTTGCTAACCGTTGAACAAAATGGCTCTCTTCTCCCTTCCTCTCAAGACTGCTCTCTTGTTCTCCTTCCCCTCCTCTAGCCGAAAGTGTGTGTGGGTGTGATGCTTGTGTTTGCCAAGCTAGGGAGTAGTGATATTTATAGGCAAATTGGGTGTAAAATGACATAGAAAATAAAAGCATAGAATTGAATGGACAAGCTAGGATTTACTTAGAGTTCAATGAATTAGGAGTGCTTAGGGAGCTTAACCTTGGGAAGTTCAATGAATATATTTATATAGATCTCAATTAATTGATGGTACTTATAGTATAAGGTACATGTACTAATTTTGGGAAAATTTTGAATTTAAATAAAGAAGTGAGGGCTTGAAGTTAAATTCATGTATTGGAATCATGTATTGGAACCTTACTTACGTAAACTAGGCTAAGGAACCTAATCTAACTAGGATATTCTGGTTTTGATAAAAAAAATGCTAACCGACAAGATTCGAAATAATTCAAGTAACTAAGGGCTTTAAGAAAATAATTTAAACACTAGGGTTTTTAAAGAGAAAGCATTTTTCAGGGGCTTCACAAGGTGAGTAATAAACATATCTTTATAAACATGGTTAATTATGTAAACTAATGCACAATTGACTAATCTCATTTCTATCTCACACCAAGCATCATCATACCAAGAAAGAAAACATACCATGAGTCCCCCATAAGAGTCCGAA
>NW_021027372.1:1025130-1037408 GCF_004153795.1 Camellia sinensis | reverse complement strand
GCTCCCCGCTCGAGCGTGAAATATCCCGCTCCAGTGAACAGCCAACTCTGCAAAAAGTGCTGGGAGCACGAAATTTACGCTCGAGCGTAGTTTCTCCCGCTCGAGCGGGCCTCAAAATTCTGGAAAACCCAGAATGTGTTCTTGAGCTCAAATTCGGTTTCCAACCAACATATCTTGCATGCAATGACTCAAATCTCAAATATAATTATACTAACATGATGTAAACCCCAAATCACAACCCAATGGAGCTCAATTCACAAATAATTCACATGCATGCCCCAATCTCCCATCAAACTCATTCTAACATAACAAATTCATACATTCAAGCTCATATCTTCATAAATTGTACATGCATGTGATGAATTAGCCACATTCTCTACTTACATAACACAAAGGGTGATCAAGACATGAGTCTCCTTTAATATTTCACATGGATTATACACATTTGTGCTCAAACATGCAATATCAAGGTGATTTCCTACATGCATGCACATATTAAGCTTCAATTCAACAATTACAACCCAATTTCATTTCAATCTTACTTTTGATCACCCAATTAGCTTGAACACACAAAATTACAAACTATAATCCAAGAATTACTCACCTAGAAGCTTTGATTCACACAAACTATAACAATTCTTGGATTATCTTCAAGGTTCCCAAGCTTTAAGCTACAATTTGCACAATTCTCTCCTCTCTCTCTCTCTCCACAGCCGACCCTCCTCCTTCTCTCAAGGTTTGATCAGCTAAAATGAATACATAGGAGAGAATGGGAAGTGTAGTGACCTTCCCCACCAATTCCCACTAACTCATGATAATAATAGTAAATAATTGGGCACCAATTTACCAATTTAATCAACTTAATCTGGTCCGAATCAATTTTTTAATTAAATTTCACCGTAGGCTGTAAAAATTATGCTAATCACAATGGCGTAATCAATTTCGGGTTCTGTGGCCGATAAGGCCCTCAATTAAATTTCCAAAGCTGATTATTCAAACAGATATTCCTACGGTGAACAGATAAAACTTCAAAATCACATATATTCACATAATGGCACATAAAATCATGGTAAACACATAATCATACTCAATTTAAGGACCAATTAGCATACTACGGAACAGGGGTATCACAGAAACGTACCTCAATTCTCGGTCGCCGACCCTCTTGACTAACACATGATGGAGTTTAGGCATTTATGTCTTCATATGTGCGTTCATTCCATATCAAGTCCTGCAATTTGACTCCTCGGCCATCATGCATCGAGACGCGTGATTGGTGGCCCGAGGGTCAAGGAGTACACTCCCTTGAGCTTGTGCAATGATGAGAGAGTGGTCGTGCACACATTTGTTGAAAATACCGTGCTATGCCTCTCTCTTGCCTTTGTTGCAGAAAAACCAGAACCCAGGGGCAGAAAGTGGTCGGCCGACCAGATTTTCTGGCAGGCTGACCACCCTTTTGGTTCTCCAACACAAAGGGTGGTCGGCAGGTGGTCTCTATAGCCAAGGGCTGGTCGACAGCCTTCCCACAGCCTTCTAGAGTGGAGTTTCAGCCTCTTAGAGCTCTGTGCAAGTTTCTGAAATCAATTGCAAACAAAGGCGAGTCGGGGGCATTGCGATGGATTTCCCGACAAAGGCGATTCGAGCATGCATGCATCCATTGTCATCCAAAATAGAGCCGAGGCAGTCACATTCATTTAGTTTACATGCTTACTTAGCTAGTTTGTTAATTAGTTAATATCGTGTAATAATTAGCTGTAGTTCGTTATTCATTCGGTTGTGTATTATTTATTCGGACCCTCCGAGGAGGGCAATGTTGTAATAAGTGTGCGTGTGTGTGATGTATGTCTTCCAACCCCACATCTTTCTCCCTTTTATTTACCAGCTTATGATGGTTAGTTTTAGGGCACGTTTAAACTAGCATCCTTATGCTCGTATGTTTGCATCCATTCATCTGTTTTGCATACACCGGGCTCGGCCCATCATACTAACTGCATTGTATTTTAATTCCAAGTTGAATACGTGCATCAATTGTTGCATCTCATATGCCATCTTAGAATAGCCGAGCCTATCGTAGTTGCATTTTTGCATGTGTTGCATTACGTATTCTTAGTACAGTTAGGATTCATGCATGATTTTCTAATTAGCTTCTTTCTTTAGCTCGGAGTACTCGGTAAGTGTTTATGCTTTAGCATCCTTGCATGCATGTGAGTGATTGCCATGATAGCATGTTTGCCATGAGCCTATGTGCTTATGTTATAACTGCCTGAATGCCTGTGGGTGAGGGTTGGGTTGGTTGAATTGGAATAAATCGTCGAAACCCGCGTTTTAGCCTACTTGTGAGTAGCAAACTTTAATCCATTTTCAAAATAAACGGATATGCGATGCGTTGTTCCAACTTAGGCAATCCAGTCAATACTTGTATGCTGTGTGCATCACATAGTAATTCTAGGCTAATACCCGGAATAAGAGCACATAATGTTTTCAAAACTCGATATCATGGTTAGTAGAGGCCAATCTTTGATCGGGCGAGCGGGGGTGCTCACGAAGTGACCTTCTCGAATTGTGCCCAAGTTCCCGAGCCGAGGCAACTTTGGTGATGACGGATACGTGGCCTTAGGCACGATTCAGGGTTTCCTAAATTCCCCCAAAATAAAATATTTAGGTGGCGACTCTGTATCTGGCAAAGCAGTCCATGTTTGGCATTTCTTTCTAAAAATTAGTTTTCAAAACGATTTGCCGGATTTGGACTCTTTGGTGATTTATCGATCTTGCATTGCACTTTGCGAGATTAGATTTAGAACCGTGACATTTGAGTCCGAACTGCAGTGAGCCCAATGAATAAAACGAGATTTTCTCGGGACGTTCGGGGACGCCTACACTTTAGCCCTCCAGCGGGTCATAAAATCGAAGAAACTCACCTTCGGTTCTTGCCTAGTGGTCTCGAGACCACGAGTTGTGACCTCAATCTGAGTGTTATAGGAGTATTGAGCTATGAAGGCCTCAGCCATCTCCTCCCAACTTCTCTTAACGGAGTGCTCCAGTTTTGCATACCAAATGGCCGCTACACCCAACACGGTCCGGCCAAACAGGGAAAGCTTTTGTAATCTAGTGAGGCCCATTGGTGTTAAGATGTCTGAAAATAGCCGCAGGTGCACCATAGGATCTCCAGACCCATCAAAGCGGTCTATGTGGGGCATCTTAAACTGGTCCGGCAGTGTCACGGCGGAGTCGGTATATCCATCCTCTATATTTGGAATGGATTTCACACCTTGAAACTTCTTGAAAAACTTTTCTAGATTGCTCACTTTAAACGCCGTTGGATCCACCTCAAACTCAAACGGTGAGTCCACTAGGTTGGTGGGTGCTTTGGATAGCTGGGGTAGAATTGGGGGTAGAGCTGGCTCCTTTGGTACGTCCGTATTTTCCTAGACATTGGTTGTTTCCCCGAGTATTGGAACTCTTGGTGGGGGAGGAGATGGGTGCGAAGCAGATGCTCCGATTTGTTGCTGTAGCCTGGCAATTAACTCTGCCTGCTGGGTTACTACTTCTGCTTGACGTGCAGCCACTTCTGCCTGGCGGGCAGCATCCTGCTGCATGGCTTTCATACTTTCCTGGAGCTAACACATCATCTCTTCCATATCCGCCATACTGTGCTGGTCTATCTGAACAACCGGTATATCTGCCTCTGCAGTAGAAACTGAGACCTGCCTGACTATTCAAGGACCACTGATCTAGCGACCTCTGTACTGATACACTGTGCCTTTTTGACGTTCGTCTAGTAACCAGGGGTAAAGAAAGAAACACTGCTTGTCCATCTATCAGATCCCTAGATCGATTAAGTCTTCGACCTCTAACCCAGAGTGCTCGGGGAATATCTACTTGGTCGGATGCAATTGTGCTAAACTACCTTGCAAAAAGATAAATAAAACATAATAAGGAAATAAACAACCAAAACGTGCAGTGTGCTATGTTATGAGCTGAATAAATTAAAGACAACACACAGTTGGCCTGGCAACCCACAGTTGGCACTTGTAAGCTGAACACACTGTTCTCAATACTGATCACTATTCCCCAAATTGCTGTCCCAAAACTAATACCCTTAGGTAAAACCGATTCTCCCAAAACTGATGCCCGTAGGCCTGATACCCAGACTTGCAAACTGATACACACAATCCTGTAGAGGTACACTCTGACAGCAAATATCATGCAAGTAAGAGCCAAAACACCCCTATGGAGGGGTAGGGTTTCCCTGTCCTATTTTCTCAGGAGCTAGGGTTTCACTATGCGCACAGTGGTTTCAAACAACCTACAATCGGGTAAGCAACCTGTCCTAGTTTGGAATAGTCACTATGCATTCCGATATGCACTAGGTCAAATGGTCAAAAAGGGTGCCCCGGTAACAACCGGGGTTTCTGTTCCCATCGTGGCAGAGCCCGTAACTGGTCAACCTTATGGCACACAACCTCAAGCTAACCGTTCAGGAATAGCAGACGGCAAACACAGTGACTTAGGTGCACCAATGCAAATGCAATGCAAAGAGACACATGAGTACAGACAAAACAAGATATCATGAGTTTGAGTCAAGTTCTCTAAGTCCCCAGCAAAGTCGCCAGAAACTGTAGACGTGCCCGAGGACTCCCGAGCTCCGCGCACGAAGGCGCGAAATTTGTTTTCTCTCTAACTACTACAAGTTCGGACTCATGTCACGGTTCTGAATCTAATCTCACAATGTGCGATGTAAGATTGATAAATCACCAAAGAGTCCAAATCCGACAAATCGTTTTGGAAAACTGATTTTAATAAAGAAGTGCCAAACATGGACTACTTTCCCAGATACATAGTCACCACCTAAATATTTTATTTTGGGGGAATTTAGGAAACCCTGACTCGTGCCTAAGGTCACGTGTCCGTCATCACCAAAGTTGTCTCGGCTTGGGAACTTGGGTACGAGAGGGGAAGGTCATGCAATGAGCACCCCTGCTCGCCCGATCAAAGATCGGCCTGTACTAAGCATGATACCTTGTTTTTGAAAACACATGTGTTCTTATTTCGGTTAATTAGCTAATCTTACTACGTGATGCGCACAGCATACAAGTATAGACTAGATCGCCTAATTTGGAACAAAACATTGCATTTTCGTTTGTGAAAATGGTTTAAAGTTTGCTACTCGTAAGTAGGCTAAATTTGGGATTCAATGAATTGTTCCAATTCAAGTAATCCAACCTTCACCCACAGGCATTCAGGCAGGTATATCAAATAAGCAGTTAGCCTCATGGCAAGCATGCTTTCATGGCAGTCAATAACACACATGCAGTATGCTAAAGCGTAAACACTCACAGTGTACTCCGAGCCAAAACAAAGAACTAGTTAGAAATCATGCATGATCTTAGTTCATGTTATGATGGCTAATGCAACACATGCAAAAATGCAACTCAGATAGGCTCGGCTATTCTAAGATGTCATGTGAAATGCAACTTGATAACATGTTGTTCAGCACGTATTCAAGTAAATGTATTGAAATACAATGCTGGCTCATATGATGCGCCGAGCCCGGTGCATGCAATACAGATGAATGAATGCACGCATGCAAGCATAAGGTATGCTAAATGAAATATGCCCAAAAACTAACCATCGTAAGCGGTTAAGTAAAATGGAGAAAGAAATGGGGGTTGGAAGACATGCGTCACACACATGCACGCTTATTACTAGTTGGCCCTCTCGACGGAGGGACCGAATAAGAAGCTAACTAACTAATCTAAGCTAATTAAACTAATTATTACAAAACAACGAAGCTAATTAACTAATCCTAGTTAACTAACTATTACAAAACAATTAAGCAGCTAAACACATTAACTACTTAAAGTACATAGTCCAAAGCGTAAACTAGCTAAGCAAATTAGCTAAGTAAAGTAGTAAAGCAAGGCCCTCAGAGGGAGAAGAGTGCATGCATGCACGGTCGCCTCGTTTGGAAATCCGTCGCGATGCCCCAATTTGCCTATGTTTGCAACTGCTCTCAGAAACTTGCACCAAGCTCCAGATAGCTTCTAAATCATCTTGGGGACCTGTGGGAGGGTGGCCAACCAGTTGTTGGTGTCTGCAGCCAACTGCCGACCAATTTTTGCTACTGCAAACCAAAAAACGTGGTCGGCCAGCTAGTTTTTCTGGCTGGCCGGCCAGTTGTTGCTGCATTCCTCCAGTTTGCTGCAACAGAGAGCAAGAAAAGGGCATGTCAACGTATTCGCAAGATATGTGTCCACAACCACCCTCCCTATCATTTCATAAGCTCAAGGGAGTGCGGTTCTCGACCCTCTGGCCACCAATTGCGCATTTCAATGCATGATGGCTGAGAGGCGAAGTTGCACAATCCAATATGAAATGAATGCACAAATAAACACATAAGGTCTAGAACTCTATCATGTATGATCAAGAGCATCGGTGACCGAGAATTGAGGCACGTTTCATCACTTCAAGTATGAAACGTCCCTCGTTTCTCATGCTCGGGTTAGCACTTAATCCAAATAACAATGCGACAACATGGCATGGCATGCACAATGCTATGCAACATGGAGTATGCAAAAATGCAATGCAACATGAATAATCTGACAAGGCTAATGTTATGCATACACAATGCAATGTAATATAAGCATACACAATGCAAATGACAACTTGCATATTCAATGCAATGTGACATGATCAACTTAACAAAGCTAATGACATGCGAGCAACACTAATTCATGCATGCACAATGCAATGCTACAAAGGCAACTTAGCAATGTTAGGAATATGCATACTCAATGCAAAGAAACAACTTGGCATGCACAATGCAAATAACCACATGGCATGCACAATGCAATGTAAGATGGCATACTTAATGCAATGACCAATAAGCATGCGAACAACATGTAAATAAACATGCTAAATGGACTTAAACCAAAAGGGGGGTAGACCTCAGTCATGCCCAAATCAGTGGCTAATGGTGATAAAATTAAGGCACATGAAGCACAAAGTAAATGCAAGCACAATGCAAAGGCCCATTGATCGGGCCTAAGAGCACAACTCTCAAGAGTGCTCAAAGAGTGACAAACATGGAAGTGTAACAGCACTAAATGCACTGAAATTAAGTAAGAAATGATGCCAAATCATTCAAACAAACACAAGTATAGCATGCAAAGGTCCGAAAGCACAAAGCCATTAAAGGAACTACACAAGGGGCATGCAATACATGGCACAAATGCATGAACCAATCATGGATAGAGTTTAACTAGGTCAAAACAAACACCAAAACATGCTAAGTTAGGGGCTCAAAGGCCTAGGCAAGATGGAATACATGCTAGGCCATAAGCTAGGCAACAATGCATAACTCTTGAACCACAATTAAAGAGTGATATGCATGAGAATATGACAATGTTACATGCTCTGAAATCAAGTATTAAATGATGCCAAATCATTCAAATAGCTCAAAGATAGCCTGCAAGTGGCATTAAAACACAAGGCTAGCAAGGCCAATTGCACTACAGCCATACAAAGCATGAAGGATATGGAAAGGCAACCCAAAACAGTCCTAGAACATGTCAAAATGATACTAAAACATGTATGGAAGGAAGCGAAAATAAGCTAGCATATAGGGCATAAGGCATGATGCATACAAGGCAAATAAGGTGGATTACAGTACACCTATGAAGACCAAGCATGGGATGACTTAACCAACAAAAATCAAAGTTATATCATGGCAAAATAACCCCAAATACACATTGAAATGATAGCTCACAAGCTTAGGCATGAAGGCATACACAATGGTTCATGTTAAGGCATAAAGGGGGAAACCCTCCAACGCATTGAATTAGTGATAAATGCAAGTGCATGAGCATGAAACATGGACTGAAATCACATAATAAATGATGCCAAATCATTCAAATAGTCCAAGTAATGCATGCCAATGGACTTAATGCACAAAGCTAACAAGCTAGATTGAACCATGGCTATACAAAGCAAGTCATGCATAGCCAAAAAAACCAAAATCAGAGCTAGAGCATGCTCAAACATGGACAAAAGCTTCTTGAAGTTAAGCCTAAAGCATGCTAGAATGACATGTTAAAGCATGATACATGTTAGGCTAATTCATGGAAATGCACTACAAGTGCATGGAGCATGCCAGAGGTGACTAAACCAATCCCTAATAGAGGTATGACATTGTAAAAAATCACCAAAAACATGCTGAAATGGACATAAAACAAGCTAGAAAGACATGCTCAAACATGAGGCACACAAAGCTAGTTTATGAGATTTACACTACAAGTGTGTTAGGCATGCATGGAGTGACAAAACCAAGTAAAAAAAGTTGTATGCCACAGCAAGATAACCCCAAATACAAGCTAAGATATGGCCAACACAAGCTTAACAAACATGCTCACACATGAGGCATTCAAGACACGTATTGAAGACACAAGGAGAATGGATGACCCTCTTCTTTTTGGGACCTCAAAACACCCTTTCCACCACTAAAATTCCTCTGATTTTCAGTGGTGAGAAGGCCAAAACAAGTTGGTCCCAAAGGCTCACAAAGAAGGCACAAAAGCAAGGCCAAACAAGGCCTAAGAGGGGGTAGACAATCCCCAACACAAAAGTGACCTTAAACAAAGATCTTAAGCATGAAAAAATAGAACTTTTTTTAGTTAAGAGTTAAGCTTAAATCAGCATGAAAATAAGGCTAAAAGCTTAAGAAAAAATGTGGGATTTAAGGGTTAGAAACTCACCCTTGAAGACCACCTTTAAAGCTTCAACTCCAGTAGGTTTTTCAAGCTCAAACCAACCCAAGAACACCAAAACCAGCTCCTAAACACCTCAACAACAAAAGGATGGTGTTTGAGTGTGTGTTTGTGTGCAAAAGTGAGACAAAATGACACTTTAAGGCACAAAACAAGAGCAAAAGTGAGATATCGATACAAGTGTGTATGTATTACTCAAACCACAAAATTCTGAAGCTAGAGGAGGGAGGAGGAGTCTCCCTCTTATAGAGGGCAAAAGCACAAGCTTCGTGAAGAAGCTAAGGCTCAAGGCCATCCCTCCATACACGTGTATGGAGGATGGTTCTTGTGCTCTCCAGTTGTGCCAGCTGGCCAAAAATATCTCCAAAAAGGTGTCAAAAAGCAGTCGACCACTTGAAGTGGTCGGCCAGCTACTTAAAGTGGTCGGCCGACCACTTTAAGTGGTCTCCCAGAACAAAAACTAGTTGGCCATGGTGGGAGAGAGTCAATAGCATGAAAACAAGCAAATGGTGTGGTGGCTGACCACTTTTGATGGTCCAAAGATCAGGGAGACTAGTTATCAGACCAGAAAACTGGCTGGCAGGACGAAAAGTGGTTTACGGGGAGAGAAACTGGTCTCCCACCCTTGTACCACCCTCCAAACAAGGAAAACAAGGTTTGTACCAAAAACAAACCAAAACGGATGCAAGACGAAAGGTCAAGAGGCAAAGCACGCAGTCGGGAGCCTCGAAAACTAGCTAACAAGCACCAAAAGTGGCTTACGACCACAAAAGTGGTCTCCCAAACCATAGTGGCCCTCTAGGACAAGGAAACAAGGTGTGGTTCAAAAACCACACCAAACGGAGAACGTTAAGCGGTCCCGAGACAAGACACGCGGCCAAAGGCTCTGAAAATCGAAAACTAGTCTCCAAACGGGAAAAGTGGTCTACGGCCACAAAAGAGTGGTCTACAAGACTTCTCCTTCCCTCAGGCGAGGAAAACAAGACTTGGTCCGCAAACTGAGCCGAAGCACAAAGAGTTCAGAGGCCCGAAGGCAAGGCACTCAGCCAAAACTCCGAAACCTCAAAACGAGCACAACATGCGCAGTCACCGAGTGCTCAATCGATGACGTCTGAGTGTTAAGGTCGGTCAAAAATGGGGTGTCTACACCCCTTTTGTCTCATAAATGCTTATTTTGTTTTGAATTGTGTCCTATAAATAGTTGTGTTGTGAGTGTTATTTTTTTTGTCTTTTCTTGCGTTGTTGCGTCAATTGAGTCTTTTCCTTTGAGTCGCTCTCGTGTACCCTCAGGTCTTCATCTTTATAAGAAAGTGGGAGTCAAGTTTTGATAATTTTATTATGCCTATAGGGATGCATGTGTGACCTTTTGCAAATAGAAAAAGGCTTTAAATTTGTTTTTGAATTTATTTTTTGAATGAGATTCTGTAAATAAGCTTGAGTATTGAGAATGGTCCCCCAAATGGTTTGAGTGAATTCTGACTTATCAGCGCAAAGTCATTCATGATTTCAAAAATTTTAAGCTATTTCATTTGCAAAACTTGCAAAGATAGGTTCAGAATTGTGCGTGGTATTTTACATTGTCCTAGGGATTCTCTTCGCCAGTAGGAGATCATTTTGGCAAGCACAAGGCGGCTTTCAAACTTGCAAGTGCAAGGCGGCTTTTAGACCTTATAATCATAGAATTGCTCCCCTGGTGTTTTCATTATTTCAAAGAGAAAAGGATAAAAGAAACCTAAAAGAAAAGAAAGAAAAAAAAGAAGAAAAGGAAAAAAAGAAAAAAAGAAAAGGAAAAAAGAAAAGGAGAAAAGAAAAAAGACAATCATCAAGCCAGGGGCATCCATTGGAATGAAATCCAATCAACTGTGAGAAAGCGAACTTCTGTCTGAATTCGGGGAAGCCAATGCAAGAAGGTGCCACATTGCAAGAAGAACTAACTCTGAAAATGGAGCAAAAGAAAGGAAGAAGGCATGCATAAAAGAATGAAGAACTAAGCTCAAGTCAAGGCGAAACCAATTCCAGTGTTAAGGTGTAGCACGTCCACGAGGGACCCCGCTACTACAGTTCGGACTCGATCTGTGTCACGGTTCTAAATCTGAACCAAAGAGTCCAAATCCGGCAAATCGTTTTGAGAAAATAGATTTTTTTGAAAGAAGTGCCAAACATGAACTGCTTTGCCAGATACAGAGTCGCCACCTAAATTTTTATGGGAGAATTTAGGAAACCCAAACTCAGTGCCAAAGGCCACGTGTCCGTCATTGCCAAAGTTGCCTTGGCTCGGGAGCTCGGGTACGATTGGGGAAGGTCAGCTATGAGCACCCCCTCTCGCCCGATCCGAAGATCGGCCTCTACTAACCGTGATATCCGCTTTTGAAAACGTTATGTGCCCTTATTCCAGTTATTAGCCTAGAATTACTATGTTATGCGCACAGCAAACAAGTATAGACTACATTGCCTAATTTGGAAATAAACAATGCATATCCGTTTGTCTTGAAAAACATTTTGGAATTTGCTACTCGCAAGTAGGCTAAAATACGGATTTCAACGAGTTTTTCCAACTCAGACAATCCAACCTTCACCCACAGGCATTCAAATAGTTTATCACATAAGCATTTAGCCATATGGTAAGCATGCTGTCATGATAGCATTCACATTCATGCGAGATGCTAAAGCATAAGTACTTACATCGTACTCCGTGCCAAAACAATAAACTAGTTAGCCAACATGCATGGTCCTAGTTCATGTCAATTTGACTAATGCAACACATACAGGATGCAATTAGAGTAGGCTCGGCTAAGCTAAACATGGCATGTGAAATGCAGTCAATTGATGCACGTATTCAATTTTGGAATTGAAGTACAAATGCAGCTAGCATGATGTACCGAGCCCGGTGCATGCAAGACAAATGTATGGATGCACGCATGCATAGCATAATGTATGCTAATTTTAAATATGCCCTAGTCTACCATCATAAGCAGGTAAATAAAAGGGGAGAAAGAAGTGGGATTGGAAGACATGCACACACGCACCCACACTTATTACACAATTGCCCTCACTCGGAGGGTCCGAATAAATATTACAGTCCGAATAATAAGCAAATAAATTATTACAAAATTTCTAATTTACTTAACAGAATGAATGCAAAAAAAAAAAAGAAAGGTGGCCACAGCCCCCGGCCTCGGGATGCGCGAATGATGCATGCTCGAACCCGTCTCGCCCGGAAAGTCCGTACCATACCACTTTCGTCTCTGTTTACATTGCCCTGCTTCTCTGAAAATTGCCAAAGTTCTGGGACAGGTCTCCTGAAAGCTGTGGAACACCATCGGCTGAAGGAAATATCCACCGGCCGTTGAAAATATCCATCGGCTGCTGATAAAGCTATCGGCCCAGGAAGGATTGCCGATCGGCACTGAACACTGCCGGTCGGCAGAAAGTTCCTGTAGAATCTGGTTTTGACAGCAACAAGGGCAGACAGTGTATGGCATGGAATTTCAAGCAAGTGTATGCATGGCTACT
>NW_021027372.1:885812-1018832 GCF_004153795.1 Camellia sinensis | reverse complement strand
TTTTGAGCCCCTCTTCAACTTTGTTGAAGGGCTCTCAGCCATTTGGGTCCAACAGCTACTACTTGCCTTTATATCCCACTTTTTGGCCTTTTTGGGGGGATCCACACTCCGACCCTTTTCCCCCATTTTCCCCCCTCTCGGGGTTGACTTTTCGATTGACTTTTCACATTCTTGCCCGGTTTTCGCACTTCTGGCCATTTTTGCACTCTCTTCGAGATGGAAGACGACATACCACAGGGTGGGGCTCCCCCGGAGATGGATGTGGATCCCGAGGTCGAGCTGAAGGTGCATAAACACATGTAAGTAAAGCATACGCGACAACGCATACAATCTGTGTCGCAAGAGAGGCATAAACACATGTAAGTAAAGCATGCGCGATAACGCATACAATGTGCGTAACAATGCGAGAATGTGCATAAACACATGTAAGTAAAGCATACGTGACAGCAGATATAATGTGCGTAACAATGCGGGAAGGTGCATAAACACATGTAAGTAAAGCATGCGTGATAACGTATACAATGTGCGTAACAATGCGAGAATGTGCATAAACACATGTAAGTAAAGCATACGTGACAGCAGATATAATGTGTGTAACAATGCGGGAAGGTGCATAAACACATGTAAATAAAGCATACGTGACAACGCATACAACATGTAGCAAGAGAGGCATAAACACATATAAGTAAAGCATGCGCGACAACGCATACAATGTTTGTAACAATGCCAGAAGGGGCATAAACATATGTAAGTAAAGCATACGCGACAACGCATACAATGTGTGTAACAATGCGGGAAGGTGCATAAACACATGTAAGTAAGGCATACGCGCCAGCGCATACAATGTTTGTGGCAAGAGAGGAATAAACACTTGTGAATAAAGCTTGCCCGACAACGCATACAATGTGTGTAACAATGCGAGAAGGTGCATAAACACATGTAAGTAAAGCATATGCGACAATGCATACAATGTGTGTAACAATGCGGGAAGGTGCATAAACACATGTAAGTAAAGCATACATCACAACGCATACAATGTGTGTGGCAAGAGAGGCATAAACACATGTAAGTAAAGCATGCGCGATAAGGCCTACAATATGTGTAACAATACGAGAAGGTGCATAAACATAGGTAAGTAAAGCATGTGCGACAACGCATACAATGTGTGTAGCAATGCGAGAAGGTGCATAAACACAGGTAAGTAAAGCATACGCGACAGCGCATACAACGTGTGTGGCAAGAGAGGCATAAACACATGTAAGTAAAGCATACGCGATAACACATAGAATGTGTGTGACAATGCGAGAAGGTGCATAAACACTTGTAAGGAAAGCATACGCGACAATGCATACAATGTGTGTAATAATGCGGGAAGGTGCATAAACACATGTAAGTAAAGCATACGTGACAACACATACAATGTGTGTGGCAAGAGAGGCAAAAACACATGTAAGTAAAGCATACGCGACAACGCATACAATGTGTGTAACAGTGCGAGAAGGAACATAAACACATGTAAGTAAAGCATGCGCGACAACGCATACAATGTGTGTAACAGTGCGAGAAGGAACATAAACACATTTAAGTATAGCATACGCGACAACGCATACAATGTGTGTAACAATGCGGGAAGGTGCATAAACACATGTAAGTAAAGCATACCTGACAACGCGTACAATGTGTGTGGCAAGAGAGGCATGAACACATGTAAGTAAAGCATGCGTGATAACGCATACAATGTGTATAACAATGCGAGAAGGTGCATAAACAAATGTAAGTAAAGCATACACGACAACGCATACAATGTGTGTAGCAATGCGAGAAGGTACATAAACACATGTAAGTAAAGCATACGCGACAACGCATACAATGTGTGTCGCAAGAGAGGCATAAACACATGTAAGTAAAGCATGCGCGACAATGCACACAATGTGTGTAACATTGCGAGAAGGTGCATAAACACATGCAAGTAAAGCTTATGCGACAACGCATACAATGTGTGTAACAATGCGGGAAGGTGCATAAACACATGTAAGTAAAGCATACGTGATAACGCATACAATGTGTGTGGCAAGAGAGGCATAAACACATGTGAGTAAAGCATGCGCGATAAGGGCTACAGTGTGTGTAACAATACGAGAAGGTGCATAAACACATGTAAGTAAAGCATGTGCGACAACGCATACAATGTGTGTAGCAATGCGAGAAGGTGCATAAACACATGTAAGTAAAGCATACGTGACAGCGCATACAACGTGTGTGGCAAGAGCGGCATAAACACATGTAAGTAAAGCATGCGCGATAACGCATAGAATGTGTGTAACAATGCGAGAAGGAGCATAAACACTTGTAAGTAAAGCATACGCGACAATGCATACAATGTGTGTAATAATGCGGGAAGGTGCATAATCACATGTAAGTAAAGCATACGTGACAACACATACAATGTGTGTGGCAAGAAAGGCATAAACACATGTAAGTAAAGCATGCGCGACAACGCATACAATGTGTGTAACAATGCGAGAAGGAGCATAAGCACATGTAAGTATAGCATACGCGACAACGCATACAATGTGTGTAACAATGCGGGAAGGTGCATAAACACATGTAAGTAAAGCAGACGTGACAACGCATACAATGTGTGTGGCAAGAGAGGCATAAACACATGTAAGTAAAGCATGCGCGATACTGCATACAATGTGTGTAACAATGCGAGAAGGTGCATAAACACATGTAAGTAAAGCATACGCGACAACGCATACAATGTGTGTAACAATGCGGGAAGGTGCATAAACACATGTAAGTAAAGCATACTTGACAACGCGTACAATGTGTGTGGCAAGAGAGGCATGAACACATGTAAGTAAAGCATGCGTGATAACGCATACAATGTGTGTAAGAATGCAAGAAGGTGCATAAACAAATGTAAGTAAAGAATACGTGACAACGCATACAATGTGTGTAGCAATGCGAGAAGGTTCATAAACACATGTAAGTAAAGCATACGCGACAACGCATACAATGTGTGTCGCAAGAGAGGCATAAACACATGTAAGTAAAGCATGCGCGATAATGCATACAATGCGTGTAACAATGCGAGAATGTGCATAAACACATGTAAGTAAAGCATATGCGACAACACATATAATGTGTGTAACAATGCGGGAAGGTGCATAAACACATGTAAGTAAAGCATACGTGACAACGCATACAATCTGTGTAACAATGCGGGAACAGAGAGAAGCACATATTCAACGGAAGCATGGTAAAGGCATGTCATTCGTGATGTTGAGATGCGACTTCAAAACAAGACAAGGCATTGTTCAATGCGAGACAGGTAACGAGCGCGCTTGTTACAGTCAAAACAAAGCAATGTAATACAACATATTTAAAGCAATTTGCGGAACTCACAAGATACAAAAGGTTACGAGAAAGGATACTCCTTGCGCGCACTGAGCATCACACACAGAAGACACGGCTCGCGGTCAACACGAAGGCCGGTTAAGGTTCAAATGCGTTCTTTCTTGCATTATCTTGGGAGATTAAGGTCCAGAACCACATAATTGACCCAACCAAGGGTGTGGAAGGTTCACCGACCACAAGGGGGGGGGCACTGGCCATCCATCGACCACAAAAGAAGGTCATCGGCCAACTATTTAGGCGATCGGCTAACAGTTTGGCCGACCAGCCAAAAATGGCAATGTCGGGGTAGTTTTGTCCTTTGGCTATGGGTCTTTAAA
This sequence comes from Camellia sinensis, assembly GCF_004153795.1. Classification (NCBI taxonomy): domain Eukaryota; kingdom Viridiplantae; phylum Streptophyta; class Magnoliopsida; order Ericales; family Theaceae; genus Camellia; species Camellia sinensis. The sequence goes on along the minus strand of NW_021027372.1, from coordinate 1,015,092 downwards.
TATAAGGTTCCAAACCTTAAATTTCCACTTCACCCTAGCTCGAAAATCCCTCTTCTCTCTCCCTAGGTGATTTTTCTTCCTTCGATCCGTGTTTTTCTCTTGTTTTCGACACTTTTCCAACGTTCGATTCGCGAAACTCTCCCCGTTTTGCACACTTTGAACCAAACAAATCTTGGTTTCGGTGCCCTTTTCTTGGTTTCCACCGTTTGGGGTTTGTTTTCCCCAAGTCATACCTTGATCTTTGTGCCTTTTCCACACCCCGACCTTTTCTCCCATTTTTCATCCTCTCGGGATTGACTTTTGGGTTCTGACTCGTTGCCTAAGGCCACGTGTCTGTCATCACCAAAGTTGCCTCGGCTCCGGAACTTGGGTACGATTACGGAAGGTCATCTGCGAGCACCCCCGCTCGCCCGATCAAAGATCGGCCACTACTAAACATGATATTTGTTTTTTGAAAACACATGCGTTCTTATTCCGGTTATTAGCCTAGAATTACTATGTGATGCGCACAACACAAAAGTATAGACTAGATCGCCAAAGTCGGAACACGACATTTCATGTTTGTTTATTTGAAAATGGTTTGATGGTGCTACTCGTAAGTAGGCTAAGATATGGATTTGCCACCCTCAAGTGGGCTTAGAAAAAGATTTTGCCACTCTCAAGTGGGCTTAAAACACACATTTTGATGAATTGTTCCAATTCAAGTAATCTAACATTCACCCACAGGCATTCAGGCAATTATATCACATAAGCAATTAGCCTCATGGCAAGCATGCAATCATGGTAACACTCACACTCATGCAAGATGCTAAAGCATAAGTACTTACCTAGTACTCCGAGCCAAAACAAGAAAACTAGTTAGAAATCATGCATGATCCTAGTTCATATTAAGATGGCTAATGCAACACATGCAAAATGCAACTAGAATAGGCTCGGCTAATCTAAGAATGGCATGTGAAATGTGACAACTCGATACACGTATTCAAGTTGGAATTGAAATACTATGAAATTAGTATGATACGCCGAGCCCGATGCGAGCAATACGAATGACTGTATGCAAACATGCTAACATAAGTATGCTAATTGAAACATGACCTAAAACTATCCATCAAGAGCGGGTAAGTAAAAGAGAGAAAGACGTGGGGTTGGAAGACATTCACACACGCACGCACACTTATTACATATTCGCCCTCTCGACGGAGGGTCCGAATAAATAATACAAACCAAATGATTAATCAACTATCCTAGCTAATTAATTATTACAAACCCTTGATTAATTAACAAATTAATTACAAAAGGAGGCCACCGCAGCTCCACCTCGGAATGATTGAATGATGCATGCTCGATCGCCTCACTCGAAAACCCGTTGCCATGCCATATGTTGCCTCTGTTTGCACTGTTTTGCTCCTCTGAAAACTGCACAAGTCCCAAGGATGTTTCTGAACCACTCCCCAAGCATTGTGGGATGTCACCGGCCAAGAGATAGGACCACCGACCATTGGAAAATGGTTATTGACCAATTGTAAGGCTCTTGGCCAGATTTTGGTAGTCAGCCGGCACTGAAGATGGCCGGCCGGCCATATCTTCCTGCAGAATTCTGTTTTTGCTACAGCAGAGGACAGACAGTGCATGGCAAGGCATTTACAAGATAATGTGTGCACAACCACCTTCCCTATCATGCTATAAACTCAAGGGAGTATGGCTCTCGACCCTTGGACCACCAATCACGCATTTCAATGCGTGATGGCCCAATGAGCCAAGTGTGCGAATTAATGTGGAATGAATGCAACAAAACACATGAATGCCTAGAACTCTATCATGTTGGATCAAGAGTGTCGGGGACCGAGGATTGAGGCACGTTTCATCACTTCGAGAACGAAATGTCCCTTGGTCCTCGTGTTTGGTTTGACACCCCAAGCCAAACACAATGCAATGCACGCAACCAAGTACAATGCAACATGGGAATGTAAGGCAATGTAATATGAGCATGCCAAGTGCAATGAGATACAACCTAACGTGCAAACATCATGGCAATGCAACAAGTATGCAATACTACAATGCGACCTAGATATGGAAATACACAAAGTGATAGGCATGCAACAATGACACCAACCATAAGGATGCAACAACATGTAATGCGATAGGCATACAACAATAGACAAATGCATGATCCATGGACTTACACTTAAGATGGATAGGCCTCAGCCGTACCAAAAACAATAGCCAAAACACCCAAATTAAGGTACCAAAAAAAAGGGAGACATGTAAGCACATACATGGATCCTTAAGCTAGGCAATGATGCACAATCCTCAACCACGAGCAAAATGGGATAAACATGAGAACGTGACAATGCAATGGGCTCTGAAATCATGTGAAGAATGATGCCAAATCATATACGCAAGTGAAGCATAGCATGCTAATGGGCTCAATGCCCAAAGCTCGTCACGGGTCTCTCACCATGGCCATATCAACCAAGCCCCAAAGGGCCAAAGTGACCTAAGACAGTCCTAGGGCAGGCCAAAACAAGGCTAGAGCATGCATAGAATGAGGCCAAAATATGCTAAAAAAGATGAGCACAAACAAGGGACATGCAAGGCTACAAAGGGAGCATTACACTATGCCTATCACAACCAAACATGGCATGAATTATGCAATGAAAAACAGAGTTATAATATGTCAAAATAAGCCCCAAAACCCAATGAGATGGCATCCCAAAGACCTAATCATGGAGACATACACAATAATCCAATCTTAAGGCACAAAACAACAGCTCTTCAAAGCATTGAAAAGATGGCAAACATAAGTGTGTGGCTACACTACATGGACTGCAATGTGATTTCAAATGATGCCAAATCATGAGAATAGTCAAAACAATGCATGCTAGCAACATGGTGCACAAAGCTTAATAAGCTAGGATGAACTAAGGCTATACAAAGCAATGCATATATGATCAAATCAACACCAAACAGAGCTTAAACATGGTGAAACATGACTAAAAGTTCCTTGGAGTTGAGCCAAAATATGCAAGCATGATGGTCCAAACGCAAGATACATGTTAAGGCAATAAAAGGGATTACAAGGTAAGTACATGGTGCATGCAAGAGATCAATAAACCAACTTAAAATAGAGGTATATCATGCCAAGATAACACCAAATACTTGCTAAAATGGGGGCCAAAACATGCTACTATGGTGAGCCAACAATGCAAGCAAATGAGACACAAAGGGAGGGGAGTGCCCTCCCCTATTCAAGACTTCAAAACCACTTCTCCACCACTAAAAATCCTCTCGATTTCAGTGGTGAGAAGGTCAAAACAAAAGGGTTTCAAAGCTCAAAAAGAAGGTCACAAAATGAGGCCAAACAAGGCCTAAGAGGGGGTAGACAACCCCTAACCCAAAAGTAACCTTAAACAAACATATTTAGCATACAAAAACAGAAATTTTTTCAGTTGTACACTAAGCTTAAAATAGTATGCAAGTATTGCTAAAAGCTTACGTAAAAATGGGGAATAAAAGAGTAGTTTCTCACCCTTGAAGAACACTTCAAGAACACCAACTCCAGCACCTCCTTCTGATCAAAACCAACTCAAAAACTCTGAAATCAACTTTTTAGCACCTCAGTAACTAAGGGATAGTGTACCACTAGGTTCTTGGGTGCAAAAATATGAACAAAAACACCATTTAGAACACTATTACACACACAACTATAGAGACAGAGGAGATATAGAGAGAGTGATATATATCTTCTATATCAGTTGGCTGAACCTCTGGAAAGGGAGGGGGGCTCTTCTTTTATAGGAAGTCCAATTCAAAGATTCCAAGAGAGGCTAAGTGTTGGTTCAAATCCCTCCATACACGTGCATGAAAGGCAAAGTCTGTGCTCACCAGCTGGCACAACTGGCATGCACAATGCCCGAAAAAGGCAAAGGAAAGGCCTCGGCTAGAAAATGTGGCTGATCGACCAAAACTATGGCCGGCTAACCAAATACAGTGCCGATCGGCCAACACTTTTAGCCGATAGCAAGAAAATAAGGCCGGTGGGTTAAAGGGATGGCCAGCAAGCCACTTCCTACCCTTAGGTGCAAAAACCACAAGTCCTTGGTCCACAACCAAGCACAAAACAGTCAAGTTGAGAGATCCTAAGGCAAGGCGCGCAGCCGAGACCTTCGGAAACTCAAAACAAATACGAGCATGGATGATCATCGAGTGTTCAAACGATGACGTCCAAGTCTTAAGGACGGCCAAAATGGGGTGTCTACAGTTGGCCCTCTTTGACAGAATTCGAAAGTCATAACAATGATGGGAGTGAATGTCGAAACCCAGAGACGACCCATTTTTAACAAGGCTGAAGACTTAGACATGCACACAAGACGTGAAAGATATGCACCCGTAGGCAGGGGCAAAATGCAAAGGACAATGCGCGGTGCCGAACGTAACCTATGGTCATGCAAATAAAGCTGTAACGAAGCATATCATGCAACAGTTTTAAGCAAGCATATACAAATCTAACTACATTTCATGTAGAAAGGATGTAAGAGAATTATACAATTCTCGCTACATCTTACGCGGTGTACATACAATACCGTCTGGTTCGTCTGGTCGTGCCAGCTTCAAATGAACCGTACATACAATATCGTGCCTGCAAAAGAAAAAAACTTAACAGGTACAATATCGGTCGAAACATGCATAGCAATGCAAGTGAAAAGTGCGTGACAACGCAATTGAGGGGGATGCAAGACAATGCAACCTAAGTGCGATGCATAACAATGCAAATTGAAACAAGTATAACAATGCAAGGAGGTGGCATGCGCGACAACGCAAGTCGGGTAGGAAGCATAACAATGAAATTTGAAACATAAACACAACTAAGTAAAGCATATGCGACAATGTATAACAATGTGTGAAGCAAGAAAGCATAAACACATGTAAGTAAAGCATGCGCGACAATGCACACAATGTGCAAAGCAAGAAAGGCAAAAACACATGCAAGTAAAGCATGCGCGACAATGCACACAATGTGTGTAGCAATGCCAGAAGGTACATAAACACATGTAAGTAAAGCATACGCGACAACGCATACAATGTGTGTGGCAAGAGAGGCATAAACACATGTAAGTAAAGCATGTGCGATAACGCATATAATGTGTGTAACAATGCGAGAAGGTGCATAAACACATGTAAGTAAAGCATACGTGACAACGCATATAATGTGTGTGGCAAGAGAGGCATAAACACCTGTAAGCAACGCATGCGCGACAACGCATACAATGTGTGTGGCAAGAGAGGCATAAACACATGTAAGTAAAGCATGTGCGGCAATGCATACAAGGTGTGTAACAATGCGAGAAGGTGCATAAACACATGTAAGTAAAGCATACGTGACAACGCATACAATTTGTGTGGCAAAAGAGGCATAAACACATGTAAGTAAAGCATACGCGACAACGCATACAATGTGTGTAACAATGCGGGAAGGTGCATAAACACATGTAAGTAAATCATACGTGGCAACACATACAATGTGTGTGGCAAGAGAGGCATAAACACATGTAAGTAAAGCATGCGCGACAACACATACAATGTGTGTAACAATGCGAGAAGGTGCATCAACACATGTAAGTAAAGCATACGCGACAACGCATACAATGTGTGTAACAATGCGGGAAGTAGCAGAAACACATGTAAGTAAGGCATACGTGACAACGCATACAATGTATGTGGCAAGAGAGACATAAACACATGTGTAGACGTCCCCGAACGCCCCGGGAGGAACGAGTTCCCGTTCTGTTCATTTTGGGGTCACTACAGCTCAGGACTCTCATGGGGTGTCTACAACATGTAAGTAAAGCATGCGCGACAACGCATACAATGTTTGTAACAATGCCAGAAGGTGCATAAACGTATGTAAGTAAAATTTACGCAACAATGCATACAATGTGTGTAACAATGCGGGAAGGTGCATAAACACATGTAAGTAAAGCATACGCGCCAGCGCATACAATGTGTGTGGCAAGAGAGGCATAAACACATGTACGTAAAGCATGCGCCACAACGCATACAATGTATGTAACAATGCGAGAAGGTACATAAACACATGTAAGTAAAGCATACGCGACAACGCATACAATGTGTGTAACAATGCGGAAAGGTGCATAAACACATGTAAGTAAATCATACGTGACAACACATACAATGTGTGTGGCAAGAGAGGCATAAATACATGTAAGTAAAGCATGCGCGATAAAGCATACAATGTGTGTAACAATACGAGAAGGTGCATAAACACATGTAAGTAAAGCATACGCGACAACACATACAATGTGTGTAGAAATGCGAGAAGGTGCATAAACACATGTAAGTAAAGCATACGCGACAGCGCATACAACGTGTGTGGCAAGAGAGGCATAAACACATGTAAGTAAAGCGTGCGCGATAACGCATAGAATGTGTGTAACAATGCGAGAAGGTGCATAAACACATGTAAGTAAAGCATACGCGACAATGCATACAATCTGTGTAATAATGCAGGAAGGTGCATAAACACATGTAAGTAAAGCATACGTGACAACACATACAATGTGTGCGGCAAGAGAGGCATAAGCACATGTAAGTAAAGCATGCGCGACAACGCATACAATGTGTGTAACAATGCGAGAAGATGCATAAACACGTGTAAGTATAGCATACGCGACAACGCATACAATGTGCGTAACAATGCGCGAAGGTGCATAAACACATGTAAGTAAAGCAGACGTGACAACGCATACAATGTGTGTGGCAAGAGAGGCATAAACACATGTAAGTAAAGCATGCGCGATAATGCATACAATGTGTGTAATAATGCGAGAAGGTGCATAAGCAAGTAAAGCATGCGCGACAATGCATACAATGTGTGTAACAATGCGGGAAGGTGCATAAACACATGTGAGTAAAGCATACGTGACAACGCATACAATGTGTGTGGCAAGAGAGGCATGAACACATGTAAGTAAAGCATGCGAGATAACGCATACAATGTGTGTAACAATGTGAGAAGGTGCATAAAGAAATGTAAGTAAAGCATACGCGACAACGCATACAATGTGTGTAGCAATGCGAGAAGGTGCATAAACACATGTAAGTAAAGCATATGCGACAACGCATACAATGTGTGTCGCAAGAGAGGCATAAACACATGTATGTAAAGCATGCGCGATAACGCATACAATGTGTGTAACAATGCGAGAATGTGCATAAACACATGTAAGTAAAGCATACGTGACAACAGATATATTGTGTGTAACAATGCGGGAAGGTGCATAAACACATGTAAGTAAAGCATACGTGACAATGCACACAACGTGTAGCAAGAGAGGCATAAACACATGTAAGTAAAGCATGCGCGACAACGCATACAATGTTTGTAACAATGCCAGAAGGGGCATAAACATATGTAAGTAAAGCATACGCGACAACGCATACAATGTGTGTAACAATGCGGAAAGGTGCATAAACACATGTAAGTAAGGCATACGCGCCAGCGCATACAATGTGTGTGGCAAGAGAGGAATAAACACATGTGAATAAAGCATGCCCGACAACGCATACAATGTGTGTAACAATGCGAGAAGGTGCATAAACAAATGTAAGTAAAGCATATGCGACAACGCATACAATGTGTGTAACAATGCGGGTAGGTGCATAAAAACATGTAAGTAAAGCATACGTCACAACGCATACAATGTGTGTGGCAAGAGAGGCATAAACACATGTAAGTAAAGCATGCGCGATAAGGCCTACAATGTGTGTAACAATACGAGAAGGTGCATAAACACAGGTAAGTAAAGCATGTGCGACAACGCATACAATGTGTGTAGCAATGCGAGAAGGTGTATAAACACATGTAAGTAAAGCATACGCGACAGCGCATACAACGTGTGTGGCAAGAGAGGCATAAACACATGTAAGTAAAGCATGCGCGATAACACATAGAATGTGTGTGACAATGCGAGAAGGTGCATAAACACTTGTAAGGAAAGCATACGCGACAATGCATACAATGTATGTAATAATGCGAGAAGGTGCATAAACACATGTAAGTAAAGCATACGTGACAACACATACAATCTGTGTGGCAAGAGAGGCATAAACACATGTAAGTAAAGCATACGCGACAACGCATACAATGTGTGTAACAGTGCGAGAAGGAGCATAAACACATGTCAGTATAGCATACGCGACAACGCATACATTGTGTGTAACAATGCGGGAAGGTGCACAAACACATGTAAATAAAGCAGATGTGACAACGCATACAATGTGTGTGGCAAGAGAGGCATAAGCACATGTAAGTAAAGCATGAGCGATAATGCATACAATGTGTGTAACAATGCGAGAAGGTGCATAAACACATGTAAGTAAAGCATACGCGACAACGCATACAATATGTGTAACAATGCGGGAAGGTGCATAAACACATGTAAGTAAAGCATGCCTGACAACGCGTACAATGTGTGTGGCAAGAGAGGCATGAACACATGTAAGTAAAGCATGCGTGATAACGCATACAATGTGTGTAACAATGCGAGAAGGTGCATAAACAAATGTAAGTAAAGCATACGCGACAACGCATACAATGTGTGTAGCAATGCGAGAAGGTGCATAAACACATGTCAGTAAAGCATACGCGACAACGCATACAATGTCTGTCGCAAGAGAGGCATAAACACATGTAAGTAAAGCATGCGCGATAACGCATACAATGTGTGTAACAATGCGAGAATGTGCATAAACGCATGTAAGTAAAGCATACGCGACAACACATATAATGTGTGCAACAATGCGGGAAGGTGCATAAACACATGTAAGTAAAGCATGCGCGACAACGCACACAATGTTTGTAACAATGCCAGAAGGGGCATAAACATATGTAACTAAAGCATACGCGACAACGCATACAATGTGTGTAACAATGCGGGAAGGTGCATAAACACATGTAAGTAAAGCATACGCGCGAACGCATACAATGTGTGTGGCAAGAGAGGAATAAACACATGTAAGTAAGGCATGCGCGACAACGTATACAATGTGTGTAACAATGCGAGAAGGTGCATAAATACATGTAAGTAAAGCATATGCGACAATGCATACAATGTGTGTAACAATGCGGGAAGGTGCATAAACACATGTAAGTAAAGCATACGTGACAGCGCATACAACGTGTGTGGCAAGAGCGGCATAAACACATGTAAGTAAAGCATGCGCGATAACGCATAGAATGTGTGTAACAATGCGAGAAGGTGCATAAATACATGTAAGTAAAGCATATGCGACAATGCATACAATGTATGTAACAATGCGGGAAGGTGCATAAACACATGTAAGTAAAGCATATGCGACAATGCATACAATGTATGTAACAATGCGGGAAGGTGCATAAACACATGTAAGTAAAGCATATGCGACAATGCATACAATGTATGTAACAATGCGGGAAGGTGCATAAACACATGTAAGTAAAGCATATGCGACAATGCATACAATGTATGTAACAATGCGGGAAGGTGCATAAACACATGTAAGTAAAGCATATGCGACAATGCATACAATGTATGTAACAATGCGGGAAGGTGCATAAACACATGTAAGTAAAGCATATGCGACAATGCATACAATGTATGTAACAATGCGGGAAGGTGCATAAACACATGTAAGTAAAGCATATGCGACAATGCATACAATGTATGTAACAATGCGGGAAGGTGCATAAACACATGTAAGTAAAGCATATGCGACAATGCATACAATGTATGTAACAATGCGGGAAGGTGCATAAACACATGTAAGTAAAGCATATGCGACAATGCATACAATGTATGTAACAATGCGGGAAGGTGCATAAACACATGTAAGTAAAGCATATGCGACAATGCATACAATGTATGTAACAATGCGGGAAGGTGCATAAACACATGTAAGTAAAGCATATGCGACAATGCATACAATGTATGTAACAATGCGGGAAGGTGCATAAACACATGTAAGTAAAGCATATGCGACAATGCATACAATGTATGTAACAATGCGGGAAGGTGCATAAACACATGTAAGTAAAGCATATGCGACAATGCATACAATGTATGTAACAATGCGGGAAGGTGCATAAACACATGTAAGTAAAGCATATGCGACAATGCATACAATGTATGTAACAATGCGGGAAGGTGCATAAACACATGTAAGTAAAGCATACGTCACAACGCATACAATGTGTGTGATTCAACGGAAGCATGGTAAAGGCATGTCATTCGTGATGTTGAGATGCGACTTCAAAACAAGACAAGGCATTGTTCAATGCGAGACAGGTAACGAGCGCACTTATTACAGTCAAAACAAAGCAATGTAATACAACATATTTAAAGCAATTTCCGAAACTCACAAGATACAAAAGGATACGAGAAAGGATACTCCTTGCGCGCACTGAGCATCACACACAGAAGACACGGCTCGAGGTCAACACGAAGGCCGGTTAAGGTTCAAAAGCGTTCTTTCTTGCATTATCTTGGGAGATTAAGGTCCAGAACCACAAAATTGACCCAACCAAGGGTGTGGGAGGTTCACCGACCACAAGGGGGGGGGCACTGGCCATCCATCGACCACAAAAGAAGGTCATCGGCCAACTATTTAGGCGATCGGCTAACAGTTTGGCCGACCAGCCAAAAATGGCAATGTCGGGGGCAGTTTTGTCCTTTGGCTACGGGTCTTTAAATATAAGGTTCCAAACCTTAAATTTCCACTTCACCCTAGCTCGAAAATCCCTCTTCTCTCTCCCTAGGTGATTTTTCTTCCTTCGATCCGTGTTTTTCTCTTGTTTTCGACACTTTTCCAACGTTCGATTCGCGAAACTCTCCCCGTTTTGCACACTTTGAACCAAACAAATCTTGGTTTCGGTGCCCTTTTCTTGGTTTCCACCGTTTGGGGTTTGTTTTCCCCAAGTCATACCTTGATCTTTGTGCCTTTTCCACACCCCGACCTTTTCTCCCATTTTTCATCCTCTCGGGATTGACTTTTGGGTTAACCTTTCGCATTCTTGTCCATTTTTCACATCCTTGGCCATTTTCACTCTCCGTTTGAGATGGCGGACGACATTCCACGTGGTGGCACTCCCCCGGAGATAGACGTGGACCCCGAGGTCGAGCTCCTACCTCTTCACATCCGGCCGTTCGATCCAGCGACTTATAGGCCGGCGATACATGTGTTGCCTCCCGATGGCATCCGCCACTTCAGGAGCTATGCGTAGGGTGCGCCACTAGAGCTTTTGTTATGCGAGCCAGAGTCACATCTGTCTTACGGCGCCGCTGAGGTATATTCTTCCTCTATTTCTATTTCTGCAATGTAGAACATATAACTGCGATAGTCGATTCTATTTTTTAACTTCTTAACTTAGACGTACTGATACATCACATGTTGTATTTCACCGTGAGCACACCCACACCCGGTATCTGTTTAAATCTGAACACACGCACACACGCTGCATCCTCAACTGAACAATTCAAACACACTGATACATCAAATGCCATAGTTTACTGTGAGCACACCCGCACCCAATATCTGTGTAGACTCGGACACATGCACACACACTGCATTTTCATCAATTCCGAGCGCATTCAAAACTGTATTTCTAACACTGTTTTGTGACTGTTTGTTTTGAACATAGGGAGATTCCTATGCCTTCCGGGGGTATGGGAACACTGCCACCTGAGGTTGGTATATGGAGCTACCCAACGCGGTTCGTCATAGTGTCGATCAGGCCGGTTTTGGAACCTTCTGCATGGGACTCTCGCGCCTCACTACGAGTAGGCCCCTTCTTGCTGCTCTGGTGGAGAGGTGGTGGGACACCACCGACTCCTTCCACCTTTCTGCCACCGGGGAGATGACGATGACTCCTTTTGACTTCTCTATGCTCACAGGCATTGGAGTGGGGGGTGAACCGATCCCCTTTGACATAGATATGGATAAGTGGGATGCCGCTCAGCTATACTTGCTCGACACTCAGCCACCTCTTGCCCGGGCAGGATTTGTGAGGTACTCATGGTTCGAGGATCACTTCCGGATCCAGGCACCTACTACTTGGGAGGAGGAGGAATAGTGTGCTCGTGGCTTCATTATGTTCCTGCTGGGGACCACACTCTTCGCCGACCGAGCGAACACTGTCGCCCTCTACCTACCGAGCACATTAGTGGACGTGACATGGATCCGCCGCTACGACTGGGGTGGCGCGGGCTTGGCCACTCTTTAGGGATATATGAGCTCATCCTCCCGCCTCAGCGGGCAGTTGCTTTGAGGCTACTAGCGAGCCTGGGAGGTACATGTTCCCTTTTCTGTCTTTTCAATTCTATTTTTCATTGTCTGTACATCACACACACTACGTGCACGCAATCTGCTTTACACTGTTTGTACACTACACAATACACTACACGTACCGCACTCTGCTTTATCAGTATACTGCTTTGTCTGATAAGCATACTCATATCTGTTCTGTCACACTATACAGTTGTGGGTGCATGCCTGCTTCCCTAGGCTTGCCTCAGTGCCAGATGAGGAGATTCCTCTCGGTGTTCCATTTTCTCACCGCTTTGATGTAAGATGCGAGCGGAGGCCACGGGAGTCCTTCATATTCTTCCGCCGCTACTTTGACACCATCACCGTAGCCGAGGTATGTCAAACATTTCAGTTTATTTAAGCTTCACTTTATTTTGTACTTTCAATATCAGTAGATAACAAACTGTGTTTTATTTGCAGATCACCTAGCAGCCTTGGGCCCCGTTGCCTGACGCAATTCGAGAGCGGTATGCCGGTGCTCGAGAGACTGCTCGTTTCAGAGTTCTGCTAGAGGGCCCAATCTGCCACGCTTGGTACTTGGGTGAGCGCTTCTTGCGCCAGACCTTCGGCTTACCAGAGCAGGTAGTCCCGAGGCCGCCTCTCACCTATATGAGGCATACTGAGAGGTATACCTTTGAGGAGATGATGGATTATATGATCAGTTGGGACTCGAAGCGCTTTAGAGACGAGGGCGATTACCCCGAGTTCATTCAGGCTTATCTCATGCGGCCTTTGTCCGGTGCTTACCGAGTTAAGCGCCAGCAGCAGTAGGAGCATCGAGGGCGACTCAGGCCCGTTGCAGGAGTGGATCTCGGAAGGGACGGGGTGCTGAGTGGCCAGCACTGCCTACGATGATCACATGCCGAGGGCAGGGTGGGGAGACTTATCAGATCCCTTTCGCTCCTTCTCCTACTAATTATGAGCTTGTCGGAGTCTATGGATCAACCCCGGTATGTACTGCTAGACTTTGCATTCTGTAAAGTCATTTCAATTCATTTGATATCCCACAGAATACTAATGACTTTAACACTTTCGCAGGCTTCCGTCGAGTACACTCGCCAGTCCCTGGAGTTGACAGCCTCAGCGGTAGGGATGCTGTAACGGTGCATCGACTTGTTGACCATCTACAATATCCCGATAAGTTCTTTCAACCGCAGTCTCAAACTCTACCTAATCTGTTTCATACATAATCTGATGCATCACACTATCAACACGGCACTTGATTCACATCACTCACGACACTGATACACTGTAACCCACATACTGTTCACAGCGTTGCTCACAGCATTCATACATTGTACTCATACACTGCATTTTGTACTAATATACTGCTCACAGCATTCATATATTGTTTTGCGTTACATGACTGATGCATTTGCTATTTGTCCTTTCCAGGCCCCATTCCGGATTCTGGCTGCGGGAGGTGCTCCAGCTGAACCATTTATTCCTGCTCGAGGAAGAGGGGGAGCCAGGCGAAGGATGACTATCCACAGCCGAGGCAGACATAGGCACACCCGTGCTGAGAGCAGTTCACGGGAGCCTTCCCCCGATGATTTTGACAAGGAGGCGGCGTCGTCCCAGGGCGATGCCGGAGACGGCTCAAATTCAGACTATGGAGCTAGCAGCGGTGATCCTGGACCCTCGTCCAGGAAGAGGACCAGGACGGACTCCCGTGCTCGGGATGACTGATACTGATCCAGACATTTGCTGCTTTTTGTCTTTTTTGTTTTGCTTTATTTTTCTTTTTATTGGTAGTTTGAGCACATTGTACTATCTCAAGCAGGTTTTACTTTCTCAAAACTATGTACTTTTTGCAAAAGACATGATGAAATGAAATGGATGTTTTGTTCAAAAAGTGTTACATTTGTACATTTTATGCATCGCATCGCATCGCATTACACAACAATGTAAACGAGATTTGAATTTTTGTTTGAAAATTAAGCATTTGCACCGTAATAATCAGGTAATGAACCGAGTAACGACAAAAAATAACTCGATAATCAAAATAAAGAACTAGATAAGCTAACCAAGTGTAAATACAACTCGATAAGCAAAGCAAAGACTTAAAGAATGTGAAATACAACTCGATAAGCAAATGTACAACTCGATAAACAAATTGCAGTAACAGGCGCAACTTCGCAAAATCATCACCGAAAGGCATCGGAAGTGGAATCAGTTACAAGTTCTCAGCATGTTCCATACATAATCAGCTTAGGGAACAAGAAGGAAGGCCATCGGCCAAAGGGAAAGCCCACCGGCCATAAGAAATGGCCATCGGCCACAATTTTTAGCCGATCGGCCAAAAGGGATGGTCGGTCGGCACTAATTTTGGTCGATCCGCCAAAAATGGCAAGCACCTCCAGAATGTTGACACCTGTCTTCCACTCACCACCTTATCCTCTACAAAAGCCTCAGCTTCATAGTTTTCCTTATTTCAACACTATTTTACATAAAAATGGAGGCATTTCTCATCCAAAATCTAACAACTTGGATTGCCACCATAGACGGCTCGGAAAAGTTGAACTTTCGAGGCCTCGGCATTAATGCACTATTCACGCTGAGTCGCACTCCGCTGCACCTTCCATTTCTCTATGCCGCGGCAAGGTTTTGGAACCGGGTAACACACGTCTTTAGTTTTGGCGAGCAAGAGATGTGTCCTACCTTTGAAGACTTCCAAGCTTTGATGGAATCCGAGCGTAACGAAGAAATCTTGCCCCAGCTTTGTTTCAGCCAGGCCCAAGCCTTAGGACGAATGTGTGGGCTCATTATGTACGATGCTCGATCATTGATTTGTGACGGAATACTGGATATTCTGAGTTTGATTCGTCGGTTTTCCGATGCCAGTGACCGTGGTGACCGTCATTGGCAGGGCTTTCGGCGACATGCGCTTTGCTTGTGCATGTTGTCCCATTTCTTGCTTGCCCCAGGCTCGGGAGGGTTTAGCACTCGTTTGATCGAAGTTACCCAAGGCTTAGAAGAGGGCAAGAGCTGCATTGCCACGACACTGGCCGAGACATTGATAGGCTTGGACGCTTTCCATCGCCGGGAGACGACCAGATTCGCAGGGAGTCTGCTACTGTGGCAGGTAATGTTTCCCACCCTGTCTCACATATATATTGCTCACATCACTCGGCCCTCGGGCTCGATTTTTCTCTCAATACCCTTTTCTCACTTTTCTCTCATCGTACATTTCTCTATTCTTTAATCTCTCATTTTTTATCCCTCCCCAGGGGTGGTTGATGGATAAGTTGCAGGTTGTGGACTCATGTCCAGCGTATTCAGCTCGCGACTATTTCTTCCGACGACGTCTGGTCGATGCCCTTGATGAGGGATGGTGGTTCAATTGGATGTATAGTTTGTCTGCAGACCGTATTGTTTGGCATTGTCCTTGGCTCAATCTACCGGTAATGAGCTACAACATGTCTCGGCAGACTGGGATTCAGTTGATTGGCCTGACACACTGCGTGTTCTACTTTCCTTTTTGGTTCCAGTGCCAGTTTGGCCATGATCAGATTTGCCTGACAGAGGGGATAAAGTACCCAGTTGCGTTTCTGGTCCGAGGCGCACAGCTAGCTCGGTATGCCGCTGCATGGAGGATGAGAGAGCTTCTGGCCCCCGCTCTCACTTTTAGTTACACCCTTTCTGATGAGTGCATAGATTGGCTTAATGAAGAGGCACAGATAGAGCCCACTTTGGCATCAGAGGCTTCGACCTGCTCTGGGAGGGGACGCGGGAACACCTAACTATGCCCTAGATTTATTTGCCTTAATCAGAAGTTTCAAGTTTTCTTAATGAATGTAATGAAAAGCAACTTCAATTTGTATGCAAGAGCAGGAGAACTCTGTATTGAAATCAATAAAATTGAAAGTTATGGGTACTAAAAATTTCCCATTTGGTCCAAAAATGGTCTAAGTTGTAAAAGACTAATTTGAGCAAAATCAACTTTTATTAAAACTTTTCAAAACCATTTTCGATATGGATCAGAACTGGACACGCCTGAGATCTGTCACTGAGATGTACAACCCCGGATCCCAGCAACTGGAAAGTTGCCCTTAATCTGAGTAGCACTGCACAGGAGATTACAACCGAGCTTTTGAATACTGAATAAACAAAGATGACCAAGGCGATCACATGGGCAAAGTTGATCGGGGAAGTGTTTATGGCTGGACTTTAGGATGAAGTTGCCTACGTATCCCAAAGATGGGAATCAAGCCTTACGTTGTTCGGCTAAGGTTCACTCGTGTATTAACCCTCACCTTTGACACTCTAATTTTTGCTAAGGCCGCCCTTTGCGGGTTTTCAACCTTGCGAGCTCAGTTTTCATAATATCAAATTTTTCTATGCTCTAACTTTTGCCCAGGTCGCCCTTTCGAGTTTTCGGCCAAGCGAGCCACTCAGGGGTAATATTTCTCCAACTTGTCATGTTGATCGGCTGTGAGAACTCTAGGCCATCTAGGTCCATCAGAACGACAACTCCACCCGAACAAATAGACTTAATGATGTAGGGACCAGTCCATTGGGTCTGAACTTGCCCCTGGGGCCATGGATGGGAGCTCAGTTGTCTTTGAGCACCAAATCTCCTTCCTTCAAATTCCTGGACTTAACCTTCTTGTTGAAAGCGCTGGCAATTCATCATTGATAACCTTGAACATGGTACAGTGCTTTCAGCCTTCTCTCATCAAAGAGCATGAGTTCCTCAAATCTACTCTGCTGCCAATTTGCCTCAGCTATCTGACACTCAACCAGTACTCGTAATGACGGAACCTCAATTTCAATAGGTAGAACGACCTCCATCCCATAAACCAATGAATACGGAGTCGCTCCAGTAGAAGTTCTAATTGACGTCCGGTAACCCCACAGAGCAAATGACAGCTTATCTGGCCAGTCCCAGTAGGTTTCCACCATCTTCTGTAAAATACGCTTGATGTTCTTGTTGGCGGCCTCAACTGCTTCGTTGGTCTGCGGCTGATACGTAGATGACTTATGAAAAGCCACATTGTATTTTTCCAACAAGTCGATCACTTCCTTCTTGAAGTGGGAACCATTATTTGAAATGATCTCGTTCGGGACCCCATAACGACAGATGATGTTGTTCCTGATGAACTTTGAAACATGTGAAGCCTTCAACACTGCATAAGATTGGGCCTCAACCCACTTTGTAAAATAGTCTATCGCGACCAGAATGAACTCATGCCCATTGGACCCCTTCGGAGTGACAACCTTGATCACATCGATTCCCCAAACTAAAAATGGCCATGGCGAAGTCATATTGTACAGCTTCGATGGCGGGATGTTCATGCGGTTTGCATGGATCTAACATTTGTAGCATCGCCAAACAAAGCTGATACAATCCTCCTCCATGGTGGACCAGTAGTAACCCTGTCTAAGGATTTTTCAGGCCAGCATCACCCCGTTCATGTGCGCTCCACACTCTCCTCCATGGATGGCGTCCATTAGGCGCTTTGACTTTTCAGCCTCAACACACAGCTTATGCATTCCCAGATAACCTCTCTTATACAGTTTACCTCTGCAAATGATGAACTGAGTAGCCATTCTTCTGATTGCCCTTTTATCCTTCGCATTTGCCCCTGGTGGATATGCTTCTTTCTCCAGGAAGTTCCATATATCGTGATACCAGGGATTCTCATCTTGAACCTCATCCATGGCAGCAATCATCTCGTAAGCCGGCACAAATTTCTGGTCAATGATGATCGGACGCATCCGGACACCAAAAGGGATGTCTATCATAGAGGATAGAGTTGCTAGTGAATCTGCGAATCTATTGTTCTCTCTTAGTAAATGAGCGAAGTTCAGCTTCTCAAATCGAGGAATCAGCAAGTCCAAGGTCTGGTGGTAGATTCTTATCTTTTCTTCTTTGACTTTCCAATCTCTTTTTGCTTGAGATACAACAAGGTTCGAGTCCCCGGTGACGTCCAACTGTTTTGCCCCTAGTTCCAGAACTGCTTCTAGTCCAGCAATACACAATTCATACTCTGCCTTATTTTTCGAGACTTTGAACCGGAGTTTGAATGCTAGAGGAATACGAGAATTATTGGGTGCTATCAGCAACACCCCTATCCCATACCCGTATTGGTTTGACGCTCCGTCAAAGTACGTCGTCCAAAATTCTTCTTTGACATGTAGAATGGCCTCGTCTAGGAATAGGTACTCAACTGCTTCATCCCCTTCCACTGGGTGATCGGCTAGGAACTCTGCTACCGCTCTCCCCTTCACTGACTTGCGCGTCATATACTTCAGATCGAATTCGGAAAGCAGAAGCAACCAACGAGCTAGCCTACCCGTAAGTGCCGGTTTCTCGAAGAGATATTTGATGGGATCTAATCTTGAAACCAACATTACAGAGTGAGCTAACAGGTAGTGCCGCAGCTTCCTGGTAGCCCATTCCAAGGCTAGGCAAGCCTTTTCCAGCGGAGTGCAACGGGTCTCGTAATCCAGCATCTTCTTGCTTTGGTAGTAGATAGCTCTCTCCACTTTGTCCTCAGACTCCTGTGCGAGCATGCAGCCCATTGTAGTTTCAGTTACTGAAAGGTACAAAATCAACGGTTTTCCCGGCTTAGGCAGTGACAACGCGGGCGGGTCCTGTAAGTATTGCTTGATCTGTTCAAAAGCAGCTTGGCATCGGCCGTCCCATTAGAACTTCGTTCCTTTCTTTAGGAGACCAAAGAGTGGTTCACAAGTCAAGGTTAATTTAGTAATAAATCGTCTTATGAATTGCACTTTACCCAGAAAGCTTCGCACCTCCTTTTCAGTCCTCGGTGGTGGCATTTCTAAGATGGCCTTGATTTTGGAAGGGTCGACTTCGATACCTCTCTGTGTAATCAAGAACCCCAACATTTTCCCTGCTGTAACACCGAACGTACATTTCTGAGGATTCAACCGCAACCGATATTCCCTGATCCGTTGAAAGAATTTCTGCAAGGCGGTGTAGTGGCCCTCTCTTTCCTTGGACTTAACAATCATGTCGTCCACGTACACCTCAACCTCTATGTGGATCATGTCATGCAATATCATGGTTGCGGCCCGTTGATATGTAGCTCCAGCATTCTTCAGCCCAAACGGCATCACTTTATAACAGTAGGTCCCCCACGGGGTGGTAAAAGCAGTCTTCTCTCGGTCTTCGGGTGCCACTACAATTTGGTTGTAGCCTGAAAAACCATCCATAAATGAGAGCAATGCATGCCCCGCTGTGAGGTCCACTAACTCATCGATATGCGGTAGAGGAAAGTCATCCTTCGGACTGGCTTTGTTCAAATCTTTGAAATCTACGCATACTTGAACCTTGTCGTCCTTCTCCGGTACTGGAACTGTGTTGGACAACCAAGTTGGGTACTCAGATACCAGCAGGAACCCTGCATCAATTTGCTTGGTGACCTCTTCTTTGATCTTGATAGCCCAGTCGGGGTGGATCCTTCTGAGCTTCTGTTTGACAGGTCGGGCCTTTGGGTCAAGAGGGATCCGGTGCTGTACAATCTCAGGATCGATTCCAGGCATGTCTTCGTAGGACCACGCGAAAACATCTTTGAAATCTTTTAATAAAGTGACTAAGCGTTCGCGCTTCTCCGAAGACAACATGGACCCACTCTGGACCAGCCGTGGGTCCTTCTCAATACCAACATTAATTTGGATGATTTCGTCAACCAAGGATTTAACAAATCTCTCCTGCTCTTGATCAATTAAATGTTGTAAAACCGGAGGAATTTCTTCCTCGTCGTTTTCATCAGGTCGGGCCTTTGGGTCAAGAGGGATCCGGTGCTGTACAATCTCAGGATCGATTCCAGGCATGTCTTCGTAGGACCACGCGAAAATATCTTTGAAATCTTTTAATAAAGTGACTAAGCATTCGCGCTTCTCCGAAGACAACGTGGACCCGCTCTGGACCAGCCGTGGGTCCTTCTCAAAACCAACATTAATTTGGATGATTTCGTCAACCAACGGTTTTACAAACCTCACCTGCTCTTGTTCTAGCAAATATTTCAAAACCGGAGGAATTTTTTCCTCGCCGTTTTCATCGAAGTTTTGAAAGTCTGAATTAATCCAATAAATCAAGGGCACCGAAAAGTACTCAAAAACCACAACCATTCCATTTTCATTAATCATTTCCAAGTCGCCTGATTCCTCTGTTACAACAGACTCAAAGGAAAAAGAAAAGGACGACCTAGACAGGACTGTGGCATCCGAGCTGTCACCCCCAGGAATATCGGACTTAGACTCAGACTAGCTGAAACCTGATTCCGACCCTACAGACTCGGTAGAATTAGATTCTGGCTCACTACCTGACCCGGTGCTGCTCGATAAAAAGCCTTCCTCGTACTGCTAGATGAGGGAAGGTGCAGTGGATGCATCCAAAATGTTTGAAAGTGGGCTCACAGCCGTTTCATTCCCAATCATGGACACTGAGAGATCATCCCCCAAGCACTCATGTACAATCGAAGGATCTGAAAGTAGACTAGCCAGTGCTACCCCCATTTCAATCTCGGTGCTCTCGAAATCCACTTCTTTACACTGCTCAACCTCAGCTGATGGGTCTGTCTGCTCCTCGGCAACATCATCCCTGGACAATTGCAAGTCAAAGAAGATCTCAAATCCCCACAGACGCCTCTTCTCGGCACTCAACCATGGCTTTGGGAGGCCGCAGAATGGAAAGTCTTTCCCCCTCCCGGACAAAGCGTCCGTTCAGGGTACCCTGAATAGGTTGGTGCATCAACTCAAAATGCTTCCCTGCCTGCGTAGCTCTGGCTCTCCCAGCCATCTCCTTGCCTTTCCTCACCCAATCCTTTTTGGTGGGCGGATAACCCAGACCAAAGGTATGCGGGTTATGCGGCACTTCGACCGATACTACAATGCCTTTCCGGCTGTTTTTTCCTAGTCCCATTCCAGGGATATGCTAAAGCTTATTCATGAGGTACACAGACTGTGCACTGACATGTAACCCCTCATCAACAGCTAAGATGTTCTGAACGACCCGGGCCTCGGCTAGGGTAAAACCTGATAGGAACACATCCTCCGTGCCATGCTCGATTTCCAAAACCGGTGTAGACATTTCTGGCGGTGGATGGATTGATAAATTCCCAAAAACTATAGCCACCCCCTTCCTGTGGGGGTATTTTAACATCTGATGCAGGGTGGAAGAGACTGCCTTTACCTGGTGCTGCCAAGGTCACCCCAGGAGTAGATTGAAGGTTGCGGGAACGTCCAAGACATGAAAGTCAATCTCATGTTGTCCTGGACCAACCTGAGTGTGAATCCTCACGGTCCCCATCGCCTTTCTACTTGTATTGCCATATGCCCGTATCACCTGGACAGTTGGCTCAAAGTCCACGGGCTTCAACCCGATTGCATATGCTATCCTTGATGGGCACAAGTTAATAGCGGATCCCGTGTCGACAAGAACTACTGGTATCCATTTGTTTCTACACTCCACAGAGATGTTGAGCGATTTGTTATGGTTTGTGCCCTCATGCGGCAGTTCCTTGTCATAAAAGGTTGACGTCGGGGAAGATCCTCCCGGAAAAACCAATCCTACCAGCTGCTCAGGCGTGGTGTCTATTCAGAGTTTGGCTTTGTCCATTGCAGATAAGGTAGCTTGTCTATGTACTCTTCAAGCCATCAGCAGTCCCCAGACGAAGATGTCTACTTGTATTTTCTTTAGCTGTTTTAGCACAGCCTCTTCTTCGAGTAGCTTTTCTTTCTGCTTGTCTGCCTCCCTGTCCTTCCCAGACGCCTCTGGTTGATCTAGGTGTGGGGGTTTGAAATATCGCCCGCTCCTAGTCATGTGATCAACTTCGCCAATGTACCAGGTATCATCCGGCTGGTTACTCCCGTAGTCTTCATCTGTGTGGGCAAGACATAGATCATCATCTTCCCACCACATGCCATCGGCGGTCGATAGGCACCTGTCCGGCTCCATCACAACTATTCTTGTGCTCACAGCACCTTCTGTTCTCGTGCCCGCAACATGCTCTGCACCTATGCACACATCACGTTCTGTCCCAGCAGGGGCCTTGGCCTTTCTGACCCTTTTAGAATCTTCGATCCTTTCCTGCTCAAATTGCTTCAGCGCAGCTCGTTGTTCAACATCTCCTATATTCAAATTGCCCGGATCCCGCGCGAAATTCTTAACACCGGCGCTCTCCGGTGATGCATCCAGATTCTCGGCCCTTCCGGCCACAGTTGATGTCCCCGTCCTTAACGGACCTTGTTCTAGTTAAGCTTGTTCAAAAACATCCGGCTGGTCGTCAAGCCACCGAGTAGACTCCGCTGCCCTATCCGAATCAAACCTATTGACTGTTACGTCTGCCGAGTCTTGTTCGTTGAAGAATTGAAGGTTCGCGATGTCCTCCTCCAGATCTGCTAAGTCATCTAGCCCCTGATTGAGTCCATCCTCCCGGACTACACAAATCCCTGCCCCTACTGGCAATTCCACATTCGGCCTAGCCTGGCCTGCTGATGTAATGTAACTGCTCGGGTTATACATGATGCTTGTAGACCTCTCAGGCTTTGTATTTGCATTCTCATATGCCTCCGTAATGGACCCACTTTTATCTTCGACAGCTACCACCACCATTTCAGGTTGGGTTTGGGAGATGTCCAACATGTACAAATCAGTGCTGTCAGGAATGAACACCTCCGACTTAGGTAGGTGAGAAGGGGTGATATATATACTAGGGTCGTATGGCACAACCCCAATTTGGATCATATTGATGCATTTGGGAGGTAGAGCTTGGTTATGTGGTGGGAGAGGGTTGGTTGTGACATTCGGTTTCTCCGGAGGCATGATCATCCCGTTGTCGACGAGATCCTGAATCTCATGACACAATCTATAGCACCGATCGGTGTCATGACCATGTTGTTGGTGAAACGCACAGCACTTCACCGGGTTATGGGTGGGGGAGAAGTTTTTCTGGCAATGGCCGCGACTCTAGGGGCTTCAAGTGCCCGTTTCTAATTAAAACCCCCAAAGATTTGGACAGGGGCATATATAGTGGAGTGAAGGTTCTTTAGCCTTTAAGTGCGTATCTGGTTGTTTGCGAGCTACTACCGGACGCACCAGTGAATGGCGTAGCTGCAAGGGCTCTTGGGGTAATGGTGGTGGTAACCATACTCACATCTGAAGATCTAGCAGCTACAACACTGCTCGTGCCTGCATCCGTACTGCGGTTGAATGTTCTCTTGGGCTGTTCTCTCTCATTATCAATGAGGCCCTGCTTTATAGCGTCTTCAATCTACACCCCTATCTCATGTAAATCTGCAAAGGTAGAGAGGGGGAGAACGACCATCTTCTACATAAGCTTGGGCTGGAGGTTACGCACAACCATTCAAATCTGATCTTTGTCAACAGGCCTGATGGTCATCATCGAGGCCTTCGCCCTCCATCGGGTCACAAAATCGGAGAAGCTCTCCTTCGGTTCTTGCCTGGTGGTCTCGAGATCACGAGTTGTGACCTCGATCTGTGTATTGTAGGAGTATTGAGCCATGAAGGCCTCGGCCATCTCCTCCCAGTTTCTCTTGACGGAATCTTCCAATCTTCTGCAATCTGGATAGGCCCATCGACCTCAATATATCTAAAAACAACCGTAGATGCACCATAGGATCCCCAGACCCGTCAAAGCGGTCGATGTGTGGCATTTTAAACCGATCTGGCAACGTCACGGCCGAGTCGGTATACTCATCCTCTATATCTGGAATGGACTTCACACCCTGGGATTTCTTGAACAGCTTTTCAAGCTTGCTCACTTTTAATGCTGTGGGGTCCACCTCAAACTCAAAGGGAGAATTTGGTAGGTTGGTAGGTATTTTGGATAGTTGGGGTAGGATTGGGGGCAGAGCCGGCCCCATCAGAATGTCCGTATCTCCCTGGACATTTGGTGTCTCCCCGGGTATTAGAACTCCTAGTGGGGGAGGAACTTGGTGTGAAGCAGATGCTCCGGTTTGCTGCTGTAACCTGGCGAGCAACTCTGCCTGTTAGGCCATGACCTTGGCCTGTTGTTTGGCAAATTCTGCTTAGTGGGTAGCATCCTACTGCATAGTTTTCATGCTTTTCTAGAGCTGACGCATCATCTCCTCCATTCCTGCCATGTTATGCTGATCTAGCTGAATAACTAGTATATCTATCCCTACAGTAGAAACTGAGACCTCAGCCTAACTGTCTACTGATGGGGTAAACCACTGATCTGGCAACCGCTGTACCGATACACTGCGTCCTCTTAACCTCCGTCTAGTAACCAGGGGTAAAGAAAGGAACACTGCTTGCCGTCTATCAGATCCCTAGATCGATTAAGCCTACGACCTCGGACCCAAAGTGCTTGGGGGATATCCGCCTGGTCGAAATCAATGATGCTAAACTACCTTGCAAAAAGATAAATAAAGCATAATAAGGAAATAATGAACAGAAAAACGGGCAGCAAATATAAACTGAACGGACTGTTCTCAACCACTGATCATTGTTTCCAAACCACTGCCCCAAATTTGAATCTGATACCCACGGATATAACTGATTCTTAAAACACTGATGCCCGCAGGCCTGATACCTAGACTTGCAAACTGATACATGCAACCCTGTGGAGGCACACTCTAAAAAGCACATAGCAGGCAAGTGAGAGCCAAAACACCCCTATGGAGGGGTAGGGTTTTCCTGCCCTAGTTTCGTCAAGAACTAGGGTTTTACTACGCACGCAGCGGTTTCAAATAACCTACAATCGGGCAACCAACCTGTCCTAGTTTGAATGGAATGGTCACTATGGATTCCGAATATGCACTAGGTCGAATGGTCAAAAAGGGTACCCCGATAAAAATCGGGGTTTGTGTTTCCATCGTGGCAGAGCCCGTAACCGGTTAGCCTTATGGCACGCTTCTCAAAGTGAGCCTCTAGCAAACCGTTCAGGAATAGCAAATGGCAAACACGGTGTCCTAGGCGCACCAATGCAAATGCAATGCAAAGAGACACATAAGTGTAATCAAAACAAGATATCATGAGCTCGAGTCAAGTTCTCTAAATCTCCAACGGAGTCCGCAGAAACTGTAGATGCGCCCCGAGGGCTTCATGCTACTACAGTTTGGACTCAAATGTCACGATTCTGAATCTAATCCCGCAAAGTGCAATGCGAGACTGATAAATCACCATAGAGTCCAAATCCGGCAAATCGTTTTGGAAAACTAATTTTTAAGAAAGAAGTGTCAAACATGGACTGGTTTGCCAGATACAGAGTCGCCACCTAAATATTTTATTTTGGAAAATTTAGGAAACCCTGACTCGTTGCCTAAGGCCACGTGTCTGTCATCACCAAAGTTGCCTCGGCTCCGGAACTTGGATACGATTACGGAAGGTCATCTACAAGCACCCCCGCTCGGCCGATCAAAGATCGGCCACTACTAAACATGATATTTGTTTTTTCAAAACACATGCGTTCTTATTCCGGTTATTAGCCTAGAATTACTATGTGATGCGCACAACACAAAAGTATAGACTAGATCGCCAAAGTCGGAACACAACATTTCATGTTTGTTTATTTGAAAATGGTTTGATGGTGCTACTCGTAAGTAGGCTAAGATGTGGATTTGCTACCCTCAAGTGGGCTTAGAAAAAGATTTTGCCACTCTCAAGTGGGCTTAAAACACACATTTTGATGAATTGTTCCAATTCAAGTAATCTAACATTCACCCACAGGCATTCAGGCAGTTATATCACATAAGCAGTTAGCCTCATGACAAGCATGCTATCATGGTAACACTCACACTCATGCAAGATGCAAAAGCATAAGTACTTACCTAGTACTCCGAGCCAAAACAAGAAACTAGTTAGAAATCATGCATGATCCTAGTTCATGTTAAGATGGCTAATGCAACACATGCAAAATGCAACTAGAATAGGCTCGACTAATCTAAGAATGGCATGTGAAATGTGACAACTCGATACACGTATTCAAGTTGGAATTAAAATACTATGAAATTAGTATGATACGCCGAGCCCGATGCGAGCAATACGAATGACTGTATGCAAGCATGCTAACATAAGTATGCTAATTGAAACATGACCTAAAACTATCCATCAAGAGAGGGTAAGTAAAAGGGAGAAAGACGTGGGGTTGGAAGACATTCACACACGCACGCACACTTATTACATATTCGCCCTCTCGACGGAGGGTCCAAATAAATAATACAAACCAATTGATTAATCAACTATCCTAGCTAATTAATTATTACAAACCCTTGATTAATTAACAAATTAATTACAAAAGGAGGCCACCGCAGCTCCACCTCGGAATGATTGAATGATGCATGCTCGATCGCCTCACTCGAAAACCCGTTGCCATGCCACATGTTGCCTCTGTTTGCACTGTTTTGCTCCTCTGAAAACTGCACAAGTCCCAAGGATGTTTCTGAACCACTCCCCAAGCACTATGGGATGTCACCGGCCAAGAGATAGGACCACCGGCCATTGGAAAATGGTTATTGACCAATTGTAAGGCTCTTGGCCAGATTTTGGTAGTCAGTCGGCACTGAAGATGGCCGACCGGCCATATCTTCCTGCAGAATTCTGTTTTTGCTACAGCAGAGGACAGACAGTGCATTGCAAGGCATTTACAAGATAATGTGCGCACAACCACCTTCCCTATCATGCTATAAACTCAAGGGAGTATGGCTCTTGACCCTTGGACCACCAATCACACATTTCAATGCGTGATGGCCCAAGGAGCCAAGTGTGCGAATTAATGTGGAATGAATGCAACAAAACACATGAATGCCTAGAACTCTATCATGTTCGATCAAGAGTGTCGATGACCGAGGATTGAGGCACGTTTCATCACTTCGAGTACGAAATGTCCCTTGGTCCTCGTGCTTGGTTTGACACCCCAAGCCAAACACAATGCAATGCACGCAACCAAGTACAATGCAACATGGGAATGTAAGGCAATGTAATATGAGCATGCCAAGTGCAATGAGATACAACCTAACGTGCAAACAGCATGGCAATGCAACAAGTATACAATACTACAATGCGACCTAGATATGGAAATACACAAAGTGATAGGCATGCAACAATGACACCAACCATAAGGATGCAACAACATGTAATGCGATAGGCATACAACAATACACAAATGCATGATCCATAGACTTACACTAAAGATGGATAGACCTCAGCCGTACCAAAAACAATAGCCAAAACACCCAAATTAAGGTACCAAAAAAAAGGGAGACATGCAAGCACATACATGGATCCTTAAGCTAGGCAATGATGCACAATCCTCAACCATGAGCAAAATGGGATAAACATGAGAACATGACAATGCAATGGGTTCTAAAATCATGTGAAGAATGATGCCAAATCATATACACAAGTGAAGCATAGCATGCTAATGGACTCAATGCCCAAAGCTAGTCAAGGGGCTCTCACCATGGCCATATCAACCAAGCCCCAAAGGGCCAAAGTGACCTAAGACAGTCCTAGGGCAGGCCAAAACAAGGCTAGAACATGCATGGAATGAGGCCAAAATATGCTAAAAAAGATGGGCACAAACAAGGGACATACAAGGCTACAAAGGGAGCATTACACTACGCCTATCACAACCAAACATGGCATGAATTATGCAATGAAAAACAGAGTTTTAATATGTCAAATAAGCCCCAAAACCCAATGAGATGGCATCCCAAAGACCTAATCATGGAGACATACACAATGACCCAATCTTAAGGCACAAAACAACAACTCTTCAAAGAATTGAAAAGATGGAAAACATAAGTGTGTGGCTACACTACATGGACTGAAATTGTGATTTCAAATGATGCCAAATCATGAGAATAGTCAAAACAATGCATGCTAGCAACTTGGTGCACAAAGCTTAATAAGCTAGGATGAGCTAAGGCTATACAAAGCAATGCATATATGATCAAATCAACACCAAACAGAGCTTAAACATGGTGAAACATGACTAAAAGTTCCTTGGAGTTGAGCCGAAATATGCAAGCATGATGGTCCAAACGCAAGATACATGTTAAGGCAATAAAAGGGATTACAAGGTAAGTACATGGGGCATGAAAGAGATCAACAAACCAACTTAAAACAAAGGTATATCATGCCAAGATAACACCAAATACTTGCTGAAATGGGGGCCAAAACATGCTAAGCAAACATGCTACTATGGTGAGCCAACAATGCAAGCAAATGAGACACAAAGGGAGGGGGTGTCTCTTCCCTATTCAAGACTTCAAAACCACTTCTCCACCACTAAAAATCCTCTGAATTTCAGTGGTCAGAAGGTCAAAACAAAAGGGTTTCAAAGCTCAAAAAGAAGGTCACAAAATGAGGCCAAACAAGGCCTAAGAGGGGGTAGACAACCCCCAAACCAAAAGTAACCTTAAACAAACATATTTAGCATACAAAATAGAAATTTTTTCAGTATTACACTAAGCTTAAAACAGTATGCAGGTATTGCTGAAAACTTAAGCAAAAATGGAGAATAAAAGAGTAGTTTCTCACCCTTGAAGAACACTTCATGAACACCAACTCCAGCACCTCCTTCTGATCAAAACCAACTCAAAAATTTTGAAATCAACTCTTTAGCACCTCAGTAACTAAGGAATAGTGTACCACTAGGTGCTTGAGTGCAAAAATATGAACAAAAAC
Organism: Camellia sinensis; assembly: GCF_004153795.1. Classification (NCBI taxonomy): domain Eukaryota; kingdom Viridiplantae; phylum Streptophyta; class Magnoliopsida; order Ericales; family Theaceae; genus Camellia; species Camellia sinensis. The sequence goes on along the minus strand of NW_021027372.1, from coordinate 986,087 downwards.
ACCCTTTAGAACACTATTACACACACAACTATAGAGAGAGAGGAGATATAGAGAGAGAGTGATATATATCTTCTATATCAGTTGGCTGAACCTCTGGAAAGGAAGGGGAGGCTCTCCTTTTATAGGAAGTCCAATTCAAAGCTTCCAAGAGAAACTAAGTGTTGGTTCAAATCCCACCATACACATGTATGGAGGGCAGAGTCTGTGCTCACCAGTTGGCACAGCTGGCATGCACAATACCTGAAAAAGGCAAAAGAAAGGCCTCGGCCAGAAAATGTGGCCAATCGACCAAAACAATGGCCGGCCGACCCAAATACAGTACCGATCGGCCAACACTTTTAGCCGATAGCAAGAAAATAAGGCCGGTGGCCTCAGGCCATGGCCGGTGGGTTAAAGGGATGGCCAGCAAGCCATTTCCTACCCTTAGGTGCAAAAACCACAAGTCCTTGGTCCACAACCAAGCACAAAACAGTCAAGTTGAGAGATCCTAAGGCAAGGCGCGCAGCCGGGACCTTCGGGAACTCAAAACGAACACGAGCATGGATGATCATCGAGTATTCAAACGATGACGTCCAAGTCTTAAGGACGGTAAAAATGGGGTGTCTACAAGGGCATAGTGTATCAACATTGTTTAAAGGTGCTTAGAGAGATAATCAATGCAAAGGAACTTCCTGCACAATACATACTCAAACGATGGACTAAAAAAGCAAGGACTGAAAGTGTGAAAGATAGGCGCGGGTATGACGTCAAGGCCGATGTGAAACTACATCAAAGCGACCGATATAGGTCATTAATGAATATGTTTAGAGCAATAGCAAGTAGAGCCGTCGAAAGTGAAGAAACTTATCATTTGTCACTTGCAAAAGGTGAAGAACTGAGTGTCATGGTTGAAGACAAATTAAGTGTGCACACTTGTGGTCAAGTGGAGATCACCGAATTGAGAAATTCCTCAGCTAACACATGCCCACAAAGTGAAGAAGTAGATTGTCCAATCCAAGCCAAGGGACTGAAGAAAAGACAAGAAACTAGTAAAGGAAGAAGGAGGATCAAGGGCGGGATGGAAAAATCTATTGCAAAGAATAAAAGAATGCAATCTAATCAGATAATTACACAAAATTGTTGCATATGATTAAATGATATTTTGCATGTGTGTTGGGAAACAAATGAATTAAAGAAATTGGTCATTTGTAGGGTGATGCTTTTTGTACTCCCGAAAATCAATCTGAGCCTCGTACCACCATGGGTAATAATTGTATTAAGGTAATATTTACTTTGTGTGCAACCTTGTATTAATCTTGTTGGATTGGTTATTCTTGTAATCTGGTACGGTGATATTTATCATTTTGGTATTTTTTTATGCATGTAGGATGGTTCTTTTTGTGCTTCCCAAGGTCAATCTCAACCTTCTTCGGCCATTGGTAATCATTCAATACAGGTAAACATTTTGTGCTTCCCATGCTTTGAGTTAGTTGCTTATCACATATTTTTTATTATGAGAATTGTGTAATTTGGAAGTGATTTTTAGATTCTTCTTATAATATGAAATCATGGGTTTGTTCAGTTTTGTGTAGTATAAAATTTCATATTCTTTTTTCCATCTTACATGAATGGATGCTATACTGGTTTAAGTCAACATGCTTCAATGATGTTATCCAAATACCTTTTTCTTCTATTGGGGAAGAATGAGTTGAATCATCATACATTGTATACTTTACTGATGTTGTTTTACTTTCCTACATTGGTTGTATAGGGTGTTATTGTTTATACTCCCCAAGTTCAATCTCAATGTCCTTTGGCCATTAGTAATCATTCAATACAGGTAAATTGAACCTTTGACATGCATAGACCTTAGGGAAATTGAACCTCATACGAAACCATTGTTTTACTTTATTAATGTTGTTTTACTTTCCTGCATTGGTTGTATAGGGTGTTATTGTTTATACTCCCCATGTTCAATCTCAACGTCCTTCGGCCATTGGTAATCATTCAATACAGGTAAATTGAACCTTTGACATGCATAGACCTTACGGAAATTGAACCTCATACGGAACCATTGTTTTACTTTCCTACATTGGTTGTATAGGGTGTCACTGTTTATACTCACCAAGGTCAATCTCAACCTTCTTTCATCATGGGTAGTAATTATGTTGAGGTAATGATTCATATTGTGTGTTTTTTTAAAATGAAAATGCATTAATGATTCACATATGCTTATTTGCTTTATGTTGGTTTATTTTAGGGTCATCCTCATGGTGTCTATAGTTCTCAATCTCGACCTGTATGTCAATCTCAACCTCCCATGGTTCGCTCAAGTGTTCATCATGTCACGTATCCTACATATGATGTGAGTTATAATTGCTTACATACTTACTTTGAAATGGTAGTACACATTGTATCAATATTTTAATAAATTTAGCACTATTGCAGGGAAGTAACACGCCTCAGTCAATGCCTTCAGCCTATCCCAGTCAGACATCGTTTCAGGAGTTGCTTTGAGGCACTACAGTTCAACACTTTCCAGTCCAAATGTCACAAGCCTCACATAGTCCTGCTAATAGTCATGTACATGGACATCCTTGAACGAACGATGATGTTATTATATTTTTTAGATTTGGGTGTATTTTTTTATGTTGTTCAAATTTGGGTCATTATTGATGTTATTTTTTGCAATGAGAACAATGTTTGGAAAGGATATGTTTGGGAACAATGGAAACAATGTTTGCAATGGGAACGATGATGTTATTTTTTTATGATGTTATTTTTTGTGTTTTGATTATGCACTGTAATGGACAAGTTACACTTAGTTTCTATTTGATTAGACCCTGTAATGAACAAATTATGCTTATTTCCTGTTTTCATTACACCCTTGAATGGACAGATTATACTTATTTTTTATTTTGATTACACCCTGTAATGGATAGTTTGCACTTAGTTTCTATTTGATTACACCCTATAATGGACATATTACACTTATTTCCTGTTTTTATTACACCCTGTAATGGACAGGTTGCACTTAGTTTCTATTTGATTACACCCTGTAATGGACAGGTTACACTTATTTCCTGTTCTGATTACACCTTGTAATGGACAGATTACATTTATTTCCTATTTTGATTACACCCTGTAATGGACAGATGTTAGGAGAGGTTCAACATAACCACAACCATACAAAGTGAACAACATAACCGTACAAACTGATTACACAGATTACACAACTCTGCTGGACAAAATGAATAACTTAACCATATAACCATACAAAATTAACAAGTCCAGTTAACTATACAAAAAAAAAGTTTACAAACATAACCACATAACCATACAAACTGCCACCACCTCCCATGGGTCGCAAAGATTACAAAACTATTGCATTTTTATAACTAACACGATACCAATTACAAGCAAGATACACAACCCATAAATACGACACGAATTTTGATTTATGTATGTTTCCAACTTAAGCATCTTCGCCCTCATATACGACACGAATTTTGATTTATGTATGTTTCCAACTTAAGCATCTTCGCCCTCATAAATTGAAGTTCTTCGCTTTGAAATCGAAGTTGTTCGGTCATAAGTCGAAGTTGTTGTTCGGTGACAATTGACATATTTTCCATTTGCACTACTCCTTCACCTTTAGCTTGTGAATTTGTAGGCAAGCACCATCCAATAAAATCGCCGCAATTTTGACAACAATAAAATAATTTGTTTCTGTTTTGTTTCGTCTTCGAAATTCGAATAGTTGCTTTCTTATGACATTTAGGACAATTTCTGTTGCAATACGTCAACTGATCTGAGGTACCTCCATTAACACTTGAACTTGACATCTGCAAAATTATACACACAATTCATAGGTAAAATTATATACACATTCAACTTCAATCATATCATTCCTACATACTGCTATGTAAATTGGTCTATGTTACACATGATAGATTGATAAGCCTTTTATCTACTCTTGTTTCGATTATAGTTCCAACTCAAAACAAATTGCTTTATAAACAAATTGGTTTCGTTACATTCGCAACAGTTCTTCTTCATGCATATGATTATAATAAACATCAAACAAAACAAATTTGAAAATCACCATAACCATAAATGTTAACAATTCCTGAGCGACTTTGAAAGCAAAAAAAGGGCCGATCAAAATCACATTGAAACAAGAAAGTTTCTAGTGGCAGCTCATCTTTTCGATTGAATGAGTCTTCAATGGATTTGAAATCAACAACATCTGATAAATTTTCTATGTATATATGTACATTCATATATACATACCATTCTGAGAGAGATGATTATAATGAACATCAAACAAAACAAATTTGAAAATCACCATAACCATAAATGTTAACAATTCCTGAGCGACTTTGAAAGCAAAAAAAAGGGCCGATCAAAATCACATTGAAACAAGAAAGTTTCTAGTGGCAGCTCATCTTTTCGATTGAATGAGTCTTCAATGGATTTGAAATCAACAACATCTGATAAATTTTCTATGTATATATGTACATTCATATATACATACCATTCTGAGAGAGAAAAAAGAGAGAGATTTGAGTTTGAAAAATAGGGGTCTAAGTCTTGAATCATCTCTCCCTTCTTACACCATACAAAGTCCAAAGTCCAAATAGTTTTACTTGTATTGCAGTCCTATAAATATGTTGTTTTACATGCTCATTTAAGTAAACATATGGGCATGCTTCTTCAATAAGTTCATCTACAATTCAAAGTAAAACGAAACTTAGTTCAACTATTTAGTGGCTGATCTGTTCAAAGGAATCTGGCATACACCCAGATACTTGCACCATACACCCAGATTTTCCAAACTTAGTTCAACTTATGAATGTCTTGTTTATTAGCTTTTTCCAAAGGAAGAAATTCTGTTCTCAAGTAATTCTGTTCTCACATTCACAAAACAGATGTCTGCAGCAATCCAGCATTCACACATGAAGAATATTTGAAGCCAATTAACTCATCACAAAGATTTTCCAAAGCTAATTCTATTCTGAACTAGAAGAATATTTGAGAATTAAATTTAAGAGAACCAAAGGGATTAAGGATCACATTCTATCACATTCACAAAACAGATGTAGGGATCTATCATTTGGAGTTAGTCAAATGAGAATTGGAATTATGCCAAGCAGATGTAGGGTGTTCTCTGTGTCCATTTTATTTGGCTAATGATCATCATCTGTTTTATATGGCATTACATGGAAAGTTTCAAACTTTAACATAATATTCTCTTTTCTAGTAAGTGTTTTCCTACATTTTCTCAGGAAACAAACAGAACAATAGAAACCAAACTATTCCAAATCTCTCCATTCAAAGAAATCGAGTACAAAAAGTTAAATACAATTCTCGTTTGACTAACTTCAAATTCAGAATGTGGCTGGTCATTACACAAATTTACCTCGTCACCCGCTCCTCGTCTCTCGCCGACTCTGTCAGTTAGTCTCTCATGCTCTAGTCGCCTCACCGCCGTCTGTCCTCTATCGCCTCTCCAATCGTCGCCTCGCCTCGCCTTGCCTTGCCTCCGTCGCCTCTCCGTTCGTCGACTCAGACTCTCGTCCAAATCATCGCCTCCGTCGGTCTCTCGTTCAAATTCGTCGCCTCCGTCGATCTATCTAGGGTTCAAAATAGGAACGAGGAAAGCAAAATAAGAAACGAAGGAGAAAGAAAAAAAAATACAAAATGCCGTCGTTTTGTAGTGCGGCAGGGAGGGCCGCAGGCTTGTGCGGCCGAGGATCCAGACTCATAAATGGAACTTATATTAGACAACTTATCTAGTCTAACTCGTGCTTATCATTTTTTATTGGAGAGAATCCAACTCCTCTATATATATATATGGGTGTGAAAACCCAACTTATGTAAGAAGATTGCACCTAAATATGTGATAAGTTTTGAGACTAGACTGTCTCTGGTCCATTATCAAACTAGATTGTTCAATCCGGCCAATTAGGCTAATTTTTTAGCTCCGTTTCAAAAATTTGAATCGTTCACATTTTAGGATTCATCGAATACATCATTCTTGTAAAAAATCAAGTCGATCAGATAACGGAAACTATGTGTTCGGATTAATTTTATATGAATCGTTTATTTTCTCACCGTCTATTTTTTTTCCTATAAAATTGATCCGAAAACATGATTTTCTTTACTGATTGACTTTATTTTTTGTAGGGATGATGTACTCAGTAAACTGTAAAATGTGAATGGTTCGAATAATCGAAATAAGACCCAAAAGTGAGCCCAATTGGCCTAACAGTACCTCTCCAGTTTGATTTGAGACTAGAAAGAAGCCAAGCCCATAAATTTTTCTGTTTTTAATTTTTTTTCAAAAACATATATTACCCATTAAAAAATGTAGGGAGAAATACAAAACAGTGGTACTTTTAAAAAATTAAATTACAAAATCATGAAAAGGTTTAAATTTTTAATTATTAATATTTATAAGATTTACCATTGATTTGTAATAGTTTTTAAAAATACCATTGATATGATATTTTCCAATATATATATATATATATTATATTAATGATTTTTTTTTTTAAATCACTAGACACAAAAATAATGATGTTGACATTAAGAAATATATGTGAAATCTCTTTTTCTTTGTCTAGTATTAAAAAATTTTAATTTAATTACTATTATTATATTTAAAAACACACATTTGTAAATAGAACAACAATGTACGTCACACACATGCGTGTGCACAAACCTAATTTATCTATTAACTTTGGGAATGTTTATGGAAAAATAAGTATGTGAACAGTTATTGGCATGAGATGGTGGTGAATGGTCAATGCATAGGTGTAGACATTTTATTTTGATCAGTGTTACCATTTGGGCCTTTTTTTTCCAAACATTTGATGACCAAGTTAGAATGTGCTATCTTACGAATTCCTTATCAGGAGAGTCAGGTTCAAACTTTAATCCCAACTTTATACCCGGTTTGTTCAAACTATTTTAGACATTTTTAAAAACCTCTTTCAAAATATTTTTTTTGTCGTGTGGAGCCAAACATTTCTACAAAATTTCGTGACCTGCAGTTTCAAAATTCAAGTGTTATTTATTTATTTATTTGTTTTTCAATAAATTGAGTAAGGACAAAGTGGAATGAGTGGAAGTGTAGACGTCCCCGAACGTCCCGGGAGGGAGAACCCCCGTTCTGTTCAATTAGGCTCACTACAGTTCAGGACTCTCAAATTGTCACGGTTCTTAATCTGATCTCACAATGTGCAATGTGAGATTGATAAATCACCAAAGAGTCCAAATTCGGCAAATCGTTTTGGAAAACAGATTTTTGTAAAGAAATGCCAAACATGGACTGCTTTGCCAGATACAGAGTCGCCACCTAAATATTTATTTTGGGGGAATTTAGGAAACCCTGACTCGTTGCCTAAGGCCACGTGTCCGTCATCACCAAAGTTGCCTCAGCTCGGGAACTTGGGTACGATTGGGGAAGGTCAGCTATGAGCACCCCCGCTCGCTCGATCAAAGATCGGTCTCTACTAACCATGATATCGAGTTTTGAAAATGTTATGTGGTCTTATTCCGGTTTATTAGCCTAGAATTACTATGTGATGCGCACAGCATAACAAGTATAGACTGAGTCGCCTGAATTGGGACAAAGCATTGCATATCCATTTGTTTGGAAATCGGTTTGAAATTTGCTACTCGCAAGTAGGCTAAAACATGGATTTCGACGAGTTGTTCCAACTCAAACAATCCAACCTTCACCCACAGGCATTCAGGCAATTATATCACATAAACAATTAGCCTCATGGTAAGCATGCTGTCATGGCAACACTCACACGCATGCAAGGATGCTAAAGCATAAGCACTTACCGAGCACTCCAAGCCAAAGCGCCAAGCATAAGCACTTACCATAGGGTCATCGTCATCTTCCCTATGGGGAAGAAGTAGAAGGAGTTGGTGGTGTCCCACTACCTCTTTACCAAAGCGCCAAGTAGGGACCGACTCACTTGCAATTGTGAGAGCCCTGAGAAAAATAAGTCGAAGCCTGCCTCATCAACCAACTCTCAAACTCTGGCAGAGAGCTCCTGGTACCAATCCCTCGCCGTCACCGTCCTATAGCCTTTCCAGGCAAGAGCATCATCCTCTGTTGAAAGAGGAATTTGTTAAAATGCATGGCAGGTGAAAGATTGTAATGCATGTCAAAGAAAGCAAAGTGCATAAAAGAAGCAAAGGTCCTTACCTTAAAGGCATCATGGGAAAGATGTAATGCATGCTCCCTCAAGAGAAAGTCCTCAGGCGCACCCCTAGCAAACTCTTCGAACGACAACATGCTATCGAAGCCATTGCGTGTGTGCATGGATGGTAAGTGGCTGGGTCGAAAGGCCTCACCCTCAACGGCGATAGCTCGGGCTCAAGCTTTGGAGGGTAGATCTCCTCTACGGCAATGTCAGTGGCAATGTCTCTTGCCGTTCCGTTCTCCTCCTCAATCATCGGCTCCCCCACACCCATAGCGATTGGAAGCATCGGCACCTCGGGAGGGGCACCATTATGTGGGATATCGTTAGCCATAAAGAATATAGTGGGTGATAAGAGAAAAGCAAAAAATGAGGGAAATGGGCGAAAACACCAAAACCCAAACCCTAGGAGAGAGAGAAAAAAAGTGGAAAAAGTCAAAACTCGGAAAAGAGTACAAAAAACCAACAAAATTCATGAGAATGAGCCAAAAACAATGAGAAACCCAAAAAACTCAACCAAATCAAAATCTAATCGTTTCAAAATGTAGAGGGCCAAATGGGTTTCTTGAAAAAAGTTTGCATGGGTCGTTGGGTAAAGCAAGTAGGATGAAAATCTAAAGAGAGAGAGAGAGGGAGGGGGTTTTCAAAAAGTGTGTATGTGAAATGAGGGCCCAAAGATGAGTTTTAAAGAGCCACAAGTTGAAAACCTGTAAATGCCCCCGACGTCGGCATGTTTGCCCCGCCGGCCAATATGTTGTATGGCCGACCCCTTTGTTTGGCCGGCCGGTTCTTCAAGTGGTCCTGATGTGTTTTTTGATGAGATCTTGCTTATTTTGTGCATATTTGATCCTATATCCATCTTAAAAGTAGAAGAATTTGGGTTTGGTTCAATTACAAAAAATTCTAAAATGTCATTCTAGATGCATCGTTCTAGGTCTCGTCACTTCTCTAAGGTATGAATGTGTCTCGACCTCGAGTTCGAAGCAAGTTTTATCCTCTTTTCAGTATGTGAGAACTTTTGACTATGAGTTGAAGATAGGAGTTTGAAAAAAAAAATTAAAAAAGAAGAGAAAGATCTTCGGCAGAACAAGGTTGTTCATCGCCACTTCCCTCATGAGGTGTTTTCAAAACCACCGCTTTCTATTTATCTTTTCGATTATGTTGCATGAAACATGCATTGCATAGTATTTCGCATTAACTACAACAATTATATCACGTCATGTTGAATCCATGTGCATCATGCCCATTCATCTCAATATGTTTATCCTTATCACTCGACGGTGGATTTGGCTAGTTGCATGCTTTAAGCTTGTTCATCCTTTCTATGCGAGGCATAGGTTGGCTTTTACTCCTCCTTTTCATATCTCTCTACGTGAGACGTAGTTTGGTTTGCACCTTTTCATCCCTCTCTATGTAAGACGTAGTTTGGTTTACACATTTTCATCCCTCTCTACGTGAGAGGTAGTTTGGTTTGCCCCTTTTCATCCCTCTGTACATGAGACGTAGTTTGGTTTGCACCTTTACCCTCTCTACATGAGACATAGTTTGGTTCGCATTTTCATTACTCTCTACGTGAGACGTAGTTTGTCTTGTTCCTTTCCTATTTACATGAGACGTAGTTTGGCTTGCATCTTTAATCCTCTCTACATGAGACGTAGTTAAGATTGCCTTTCTCACACCCACTCTACGTGAGACGTAGCTAGGACTACATCTTTCACCAACTCTCTACGTGAGACTTAGTTTGGTTCGCATCTTTCATTCCTCTCTATGTGAGACGTAGTTAGGATTGCATTTTTCACAACCTCTCTGCATGAAACGTAGTTTGGCTTGCATCATTCATCTACGTGAGATGTAGTTCGGTTTAAACCTTTTCTCTCTCTCTACGTATGAGATACAGGTAGATATGCCTATTGGTTACACCATCTTTCCTCATTTCACATGAAACGTGTTGGGAATTGTTGTTTGCTTACTCCTTTCATGCGAGACACAATTAGACCTGTTTTGCTTTAAGCTCGAGGCTTGTTTCATTCATATGATGTCATCTTATTGCATATGTTGTCATCTTGTTATTACTCATTGCATTGTCTTACATGATTATGGGTTTTCAAAATAATCGACTTCGCAAAGCGTACAAGTCCAGCTTCTAAGTGTAGTCTTGAGCATATCATTTGCATCTTGCCCTTGAACTACAGTAGTTTGATTCCTTGCAAAGGGATATGTAGACAACTTTCGAGTTCAACCAATTGCATTTGCATTTTGTTTGCTTGCCCAAGTCTTACGGCCTTGTCAAATAGGTCATCTTCGGGCTTTGACATTCACTCACGTCATTTCATGACTTCGAGCTTTGCTAAAGAGAGGCAATTGTCAACACCCCATTCTGACCATCCTTAAGACTTGGGCACCTCACTCTGAACGCTCGATGATGAAATGTTACGCTACGCAATCGTTTGAAACTTTGGCAAAATGATTCAGTTTCAAGCTTTAAAACCTAAACCTTGTACCCCCTTTGAAACAAAACCTTATTCTTTTCTAGCCTGATCACTAAGAAAAGAGATGGCCAAACAAATGGCCGGCATGCCATTTTTAGAGGGCCGGTTGTATAACCTCATGGTCGGCCGGCCATGTTTAGCATAGGCAAATATTTTACAGTAGCCAACTGTCCCCATGTGCATGCTTTACACCAACTATCTCTTTGTTGATATTTCCGACGTGAGAACATGTTTTTCTATAAATACAAGGCCCTCCCTCATGGTTTGGGGTTAGAAAATTTTGCCAAGAGCTATAACTTGTCCAACACACTTCCCTCATCTCTTGCAATATACATACACTACACATACATGTTCTAAGCTTAAACTTGAGGCTTTTGCTGAGATTCTTGAAGATAATTTCAGATCCTAGAGAGTGTTAAGCTTACGGTTTGCCAACCAAGAAGAACATCCTCTCTTTAAAAGGGTAATCTTTAAACTCTTTAGCCATCTTTTCTCCCTCTTTTGTTGTATTTTTATACTAATTTCAGAGCTATTTTAAGCTTAAAAATGTGATTTAAAGTCATAAAAAGATGAGGGGTTAGCCACCATTCCTTAGGCCTTGTTCTATAGCTTGTTTCTTTGCCTTTTTCTACTTTGTTTCTTTTAGTTTTGGCCACTATTTTTTGGAGTTTAGGGGCTGTTTAATATGTTTATTTAATTTATGCTTTGAATATTATACTTGTGTTGTTGTAAGTCCTCATGGGTTTGGTGCATAGGGCATAGCTTCCAATCTATTTGAGTTGATAGTCTTTTCTTTCTCTTGTTTATAGCTTTCATATATATTTCATGTTTTTGTAATCACCCACTTTTCATTCATAATCTGCAACCTCCCTCATTTCTTTGTTTCTTTTGATTAAGAGTTGTATTTGTTTGTGTACTAATGTAGTGGTATTAGTTAGTTAAGACTAAATCTATAAAATTACCTAAAAACCCTCTGCACATATAGTATAACTACTGTATGCCCATGCCTGAAGGCACGGTATAAATAATGTTAGGATCAAAATGCAATTGTAATTTATACATATCATGTTGAAATTTGTGAAGTTTGTCATTTTTTGATAAAGATACTGAAAAAATTATATTGAAATATTTTTCTTCTTAGAGAACTTGTAACAATTTTACTTGTATTACTCGCTCTACAAAACTCAAATAAAATAACAACTCTCCCTAACCTTAATGCAAATTAAGAGACAAACATATAGTATTTATAATGTTCACCAATATTGCAAATCAAAATATAAGAGCAAGTAAAAAAAATTGTAAACACTGAACAAAATACAGAAATCAAAAATATTGTATACTTGTTAATGTTGTATAACAAAAAGAAAAAAAAAAGTACTAAATACCACATAAAGCACATCAGTAAGTGCTCTGCGATCTTAATAAATTAAATTGAAAATTAAACATCAACCAATGCATACTAGCATGTACTCTACAATTCCGAACAAATCAAATATAAAAAAAAATTAAATATCAAAAAATGCACACCAGCCAATGCTCTACAATCTAAAAATAAAATAAAATTGAAATACACACCAGTTAGTACTATTGTTGCCAATCAAATTATAACTACATATGAAAAACAAACATTATATTGTCATACACTAAAAGAGTGGGTTAAAACTTTACAAAAAGTGGGTTAAAGTTTTCCAAAATATGTATGCTTTACAAAAGATGTGTCAATAATATATCTTCAAACATGTGTTTGCCCAAACTTCATCCTCATTACTTTCCAAAAAGTCTTTGTATCAACTTGTATGTATCCTCAATGAGGAACATGCACAACAATCTGGTAATTTGTGGAAACAAAAAAAATATAGATTAGTACATTTGTTGGGAATATATTTTACCTTGTTACATGTCTTTAACAATTTGTGTCATCTTCTCCACTTTTGCTTGTATTTTACCTTATTACATCCCCATCAAAGCAAGATGGTCGTATTTCTCCTTTTAAATTCCATAGATTTTTCGATCCAATTCTACAAAAATCCATATTTCCAATTATTATTAAATTGAAATTTTATAAAAGGTTACATAATCAATAGAAATAAATCTAAATTGTTACCTTTTGATAAAACGTGATTTAATTTACATGGAACACTACAACAACATTTCAGGATAAACAATATTTGTAGAAGAATCCAAACTATCTTTAAGAAGGAGAATACTTATACGATCAAAGGATGTACATCTAGACAATGTCACATATAATTGCCTATGGCTAAACATTTGTATGCGCAAATCAACCCCAACAAATTTCACAGATTCTCCTTGAGATTTATTAATGGTCAAGGCATATGCTAATCGAACTGGAAATTGACGTCTTGTCATTTGGAAAGGCATTTTTGAAGAAGATGGTGTCAAAGATATCCTTGGTATGAATACCAAATTGCCAAACTTTTCTCTAGTTAAAATTTGAACTTCAATTATGCAAGTGTCGCACCTAGTAGCCATCAATCTTGTACCATTACATAGTCCATCTTTCGGTGCAATATTTCTTAACAATATTATAGGACAACCCACTTTTTACTCTAACTTAAAAGTTGGTAGCCCAGAAGGATCCAATGAATTTAAATATTCATTAGGATATCTATTTGTAATTGTAGGATCAATTTCATTATCTTCAGACATTTTATCTGCTACAACATAAGTATATAATCTCCTTGGAAAGATATTCAACGTAGTAGTATTAATGTCATTGACATCATCGTTACGCGCAGATAGAATTGTGCGTTCAGTTAAAAATGTTGGGGTCAACGTCTTTATCATATTCAACTGTGGGTAAACTATAGAGAGTAATTCATTCAAATCTTGACATTTGTGTATTGTTGGTGGAAGGTTAACGATTTCTTAAGGATTGGTCTCAATCTAAAAAAAGTGGAATCAATATAAAAAAAAATTAAAAAATTAAAAAAAAAAGTGTAAACACAATTTTTTAATTTAAAATAATTTATATAATAAAGAAAAAGGTTAAAGTAGTGTTACCTTTATCAAGAAATTTACAGAGTTTGCATTTTCATGGTTTCCATGGTTCAAGCGTATATTCAAATCCAAAATTAAGATATGTATATGTTTCCATAAAACAGAGTGTCTTAATGATGAATTCACAATTTGCTCATGAACTCTTTTGGGTATAACTGGTGAAATTTGTCGAAAGTCTCCACCAAGAACAACAATAAGATCCCCAAATGGCTTTTCACTATCACAAATATCTCTCAATGTGCGATCAACCCCCTCAACATAATGTCTATGTTGTATAGGAACTTTATCCCAAATTGTGAGTTTTGTTTCTCTAAACAACTTAGCTTGTAATGAATATTGTTTGCTAAACCCACAAAGTGAGTTTTCCAAGACATCTAATGGCATGGAAAATGTTGAATGTGCAGTGCGACCTTTTACCAATAATAATGACGCAATTCCATGTGAAGCCATAGTAACAACGATATGTCCAAGGCTGCAACATTGTGAATGGACATTCATCTTCACTGGCAGCATAATATGCAAAAAAACCAATAAGAGTTGACATTTGTGGACCAACTCTAGATTGAATCATTTCTAATGACTCTTCTGGATTAAAAACAACGCAATGCATTCTAGGTAAATGAAGTGACAATCGTACAATTGTTGGCATCTCTGCATGCAAATGATGAGCAAATATTCAGCTTCTAGAGGTCCAATATATCTTGCATCAAGATATTGTTAAATCTCATTTATCATTCCCAACACCATCGTTGTACGATCATAACTCTTGTAAATGTACTTATGTATATACTTGACACATCTCATTCCAACACAAACTTCTACATTTATATAACAGTTGAAAAGTTTAGAAAGATATGCATGTATGGTACGACATCCATGTTATCAACTTCTTGTCCCCTTACAGTATGTAATTGACCATTATTGCGATGACAATAGATAGGGTATCCATCTTGATCCATAATTGTTGTTTCTGTGAAAGCTCGAGGGCATCTCTTACTGCATCTATCATTTTCCATACATGGTGCTTGTGGATTTTGGGCACCACATGGTCCATATACCATACAACATTTGACAGTTTTAAAAAGTATAGGATCATCTTTTGGGTCTGAAAATTCTGTACAGACCAATTTGTCTGCTTGAGCACATGTCCGAATTTTGTCTGGACCCTTAAGAAATCAAAGTGCATGCATATAAGGGAGGCCTCGTTTTTCAAATTCAATTGTAAAAACATGCACAACTTTATTTCCAAACATTTTATTTGTTTCTATCTCCTTCATCAACACTTTCTCTTCAACTTCAAAACACGTGCAATTAAATCAGTACGATCAATAGGTTTTTGATGTGGTAATAATACTGAAGTAATTGCTGGCCAATTAGGATTTGCAATCATGGTAAGACAAATATATGGGTGTCGGTTGTATAGGACTACCAGTAAATGAAGATGACACAACAAATCTTTGACCAATTTGACTAGGTCGCACATTTTAGTCTTAACTAACTAATGCTACTATACTAGTACACAAACAAATACATTTTATCTTATATCTCTAACCTAATACCACTATATTAATAATCTCTTTACTCAAACCTACTATACTCATAATTCTATTCAACCTAATCCGCCAAACAAACGAAACCTTATTAATGTTCTAAAGCCTTCTATCCTTATGCTGCTAAGTGTCCGTTCTATTAAATAAAATAAAATAAAAAAGTAACTAGATGGGAGATATGAGACTCAAACTTTGAATCGTCGATTAAATAAAAAAATATTCTTATTACATAATTGATATAATATATAATAAATATTTTATTTATTTATTTATTTTTTTAAATTGTACAAAGTTTACGTGGCATTTTTGGGTCATGTAATCAACAAAGATGGCATATTAGTGGATCCACAAAAAATTGAGGCTATGGTTGATTGACTAAGACCAACCAATGTGTCTTTTTTTTTTGCTCAAAGGAAAAATATGGGCACGTACTTGATGGTGGAACCTAACTCTGAATGCACAAAGGGAGAGAGGGAGAAGAGCGAGAGAGTGAGAGGGGGGAGTCAACTCCACTTAATGATGTCATATCTCTAATGACAGAGAGAGAGAGGAGAGGAGAAGGGGAAAGAAGTCAACTCCACCTAATGATTCATATCTCTAATAAATCTGACTACTACTCATCTTTAAATCACTTTCTTTGTGGAATTGCTTTCAGTTCAAATGCTAAGAAAAATGCTAAAGCTCACTTGCACTAGGAGCCCTTGACTGAGAAAGAGAGAGCGATAAGAAATGCAAACTCAACTATTATTATGACAGAAACCTTGCATTTTTAATTGTTGATTTGATGTGAGCTATAAAATAATATTAATATTAATAATTATAACAAATTACACCATTCTTCCTAAGATTTAAAAAAATTATATAATAAATTTTATAATTTTAATATAATTAAAATCTATATTACATAAACTCAGGTATAGGAGTCAGTTGCAGATATATATTTAGAAGTTGAACTCATCAAATCATAAATTTAAAGGTACACGGGCTCAGCAAAAAATATCATATTTTTAATTAATATGTGAGATAAAATGATATTGTATATAACTTACAATGTCAAAAAAAAATATTTATATCAATTATACAATAATATGTTAATATAATAGCAGCATTATATATAATTATATAAGAAGTATCCATTGAAAGGTACTGACACATAATGTATACCCTCGTCTGAATGTTGGGTGTCCGATATAAATATTTAATTTATTTTTAAAAATTCATGTAATATAGATTAAAATTTTATTTTTGAGATCGCGACCCATTGCGGATCACTTTCTCACTGATTTAGTGAGATTAGTGTTAAGAGTATCTGGACTATTGATGTTTTTTCAAGATTGCTTGTATACGAAAACATAATTGGAAGAAATAAGGGTTGAGGTTTTGATCGCTCACACAGTAGTTGTACTTAAAGAAAATATCATCAGCAATCCAATTATGATTTGGGGGCTACATCAAGTGTCAATTAAATAATTAGGAATTGCCTCAACAAAAATGGATGGAATTGCACTATTTGGAAGGCAGTGGACTTAGCTTCCAAACAAACCTAGAAATGAGAGGACTCTTTATTCTTTCTTGAACTATATGATAAACAAATCTTCACCCTTCACATTATTTGCATTAGTTTTGATACTTTTAATTTATTAAAAAATTAGTATAATTAGATTAAAATTATGAGACTGTTTGCATTTTCCTTAAACTTAAAAAAATAAAATAAAATAAAATAAAAATAAAAAATAAAAAATTAGTGTAATATACCTCTCATATGCATATATATATATATATATATATACATATAGAATTCAAATGCATACAAATTTAAAGTTGGTGTCTTATGAACAATACCTAGTAAATCCATATTTTTAATTTTGAACAATTTTTTGAATAATTTTTTTTTTTTAATACGCTGCGTTGCTAACAAAAATGTCACCCTTTGTAGAAATGATCATTAGAGAGGAGACAATCAATGGAGTTTAATATAATTTACCTAATACAAATTTAAACTTAGTGTATTGTGAACAACACCCTCATGAATTGGATCCATATTTTAAATTTTGAACAATTTTCTAAATAATTTTTTCTTAGTGTAGCATTGCTGACAAAGATGTCACCCCTTACCTAGGTACTTTTAACAATTTGTCAATTTGAAACGTATTTTCCACTTAATAATTCCTATAAATTGTGTATAGATCATGGAAGATTTTTTTTTCACTGTTTTTTTTTCACTTAAGAAAATATAAATGAAAATTTTTTTCACTGTTTTTTTTTTCTTTTGTTTTTTTATTTATTTATTCACAAAACACTACTCAAATCCTAGATCTAAACAAAAGTTTGAATGAGACATCAAGTCAATAGAAAAATCAAAAATCAAAAAGCTAATATATATATATATAGCAACAATACATGAAAAAATCTAGATTTACGGTATTCAATATGGGCAAGCAAAATAGAGGCAACTATCATGGTGATGGGATTATCACAAATTCACAATCTTATGTACAAAGAAAAAGGAAAAAAAGAAAGTGGGATTTTAAATTTCCAAAAATAGATCCCTTGGAGGTGAAAGAGCAAAGACTATTCACCCAAAAAAAAAAGAGCAAAGACAAGGTTGGAATGCCAAGCTAAAATTAGGAAGTGAATTGGTATATTGCTTCCATATATAGTTAATATTCTCTCATTATCCAACGTATACTTACATGGGTTAACTTCTTTTTTTCTTTTCTTTTTTTTCTTTTTCCATGAACGTAAATTATTAGATGGTGGGAGCTTTGTTGGAATTAGCAAGAAAATGGGCACACAGACAGTCCCCATTCATATTGGTTTTAGCTTTTACAAGTAAAAAAGGGGTCACTTTGTGATAGAGAAAGTGGCCTCAAAAGAAAATGTCATCTTCAACCAAAATGTCAAACTGGGTTGGCACCGGCCCCAAACAACACTACCTGTTGTTTCCATTGTAAGCAAACCACAATAAGTCTAACATTCCCTCTCCTAAAAAAAAATTAAAAAAAGGAGAGAAAATAATAATACTATGCTTGTAATGCACTTCTAATTGTGTGCAATGTTGTGAAGATTTCAAAATATGAAATTCTCAATACACAATCATGCCAAGGCTAATAGTGCATTGGAAGAAAATTACAAATTTTAAGAATAAAGAATCACATCCATGCCCCGCAACGGCTAAGGATTATTTGTTATCAAAAATTTCTCTCTACTTCTAATACACTAGATGAGAAAATCTCAAAATATGGTATATCGATGTACAATTGTGAAACTAAGAATGCATTGGGAGAGAACAAGAATTTTAGAGACAGAATTTCATCTCATGTTTTATTACAATTAGTGATTCTCTCTCCCCAAAATCCCAAGATTAAACGACCGCAAGTCCATAATGTTAAGTTTTCACGAAAGAAAAGTGTAGCATATGCAAATCATTCAACTTTTATGAACAAGCTTCACCATATCGTACAAACAGAAACCCTAGGATTTCAGAAAAATTGTCCATAATTTAGCTATGAATTTTATTGTGAGGTTTTAGATTCAATTTTGTATAATGGAGCCCACACTTGACATAAATCTCCACCATCCAATGCTTACCTGGGTAAATAATTCCAGGACCCTGGCTACTATGATCATGCAAAACAAAAGGACAAAGGGTACTACAAGTGAGGCTCTTTTGTTTTATTTCAAATAGTTTCTCCAAAATTGTGACCAGTGAAGGTTTGGGAACTAAATTGAGTTCAAACATGAGTATCTTTTTGTACCGGCTTAGGCAGTGCATTGCCTTCACATTTTTGAAAGGTGAGGAAAGAAAAAACAGAAACTTAAGCCAATCATAGCCATTTTTTTGATTTTCAAAATCACATTCGACACATCTGTTGACGAGGAGAGAAAGTGAGTGGATGAAATTGATGTCTAGTGAAGAAACATAAGTTAAAGTGGACCTTGAAAAACTGGTGTTGGAACTAATGTTGGAACAGCTTCCTCATGATATGATTTTGTAAAAGAAATGATGGAACCAACGGGTCTCGAAGATAGGTTGCATAAATCTTATCCTCTTCAGATATGTTTTAGTTAGAGTCTTGTGTACTGAATCGTCTTTTTTATCTGATGATGACATCAGATCGTGTAAATAAATATCAACAAAAAGGAAACCATCAAAATTATTTTCAAACCAGAAATCATATGGAACAAACAATAATTCCCATTAATCACACGGGTTCTAGCATAAAACACGACAAGATCTTGTGGAGAAAAATTTAGCATTTGCAAGTCATCTTGAATTGATTAGCAGATCGCAGATGTTTATTCACAAACTGTTAATTGTCCCCATCACCATCACCTGTAAAACCACGAGCTTCTGTGGCGAGAAACATCAAAATCAGCTTATGATTGATTGATACTAGAATTTCCCACCATTTTTAAAATCAACCATTTTTTGGAGACCCCCACAACTCCCAAAAGGGATTGTGGGAGTCTTCAAAAAACAGGTGCCTCAACCATTTTTCTTTTAAAATTATGTATCAACACTTAAAATGAGAAGTTTTCATTCTAAACTAAGACCTCGTTTGGAAACAAACTTTTTTAGTAACTTTTTGGTTTTTTTGTTAAAATATGATGTAAAAAAAATTAACTTTTTAACTTTTTACGAAAAAATGTGCAAAAAGTAGAGAAAAGAAATCTTTGACTTTTTGGTATGAGTTGTTGACTTTTTGATTTTTTTTACTAAATTTTTAACTAAAAAAATCACTTGCCAAACGAGGCCTAAGCTAATAACATGTTCTGGTTATCCGAGTAGCAGGGGCAAAGGCATTTTTACTTTTATTTTTTATTTTTTGACTCCGTTGGGGCAAAAATTTACCTAGAGATATAAACAGAATTTTTTTCATTTTTTGTTTTTAATTTAAAACAATGATACATTCCTCTAAATTAATGACCTTTAATGAGCTCTAATGACATGAAAAGTTAAAAATAAAAATAAAAAATAAACATAAGACACAAACATCACTATCAGAGTGAGACCCACAATCCATTAGAGTTATTAGAGCTCCTTTATTAAAGCTCCAAAACATTTTTGTTTAATTTATTACAATCTCGAAGTATTCCAAATCGATCAAAACAAATTAACATAAAACAACACAAAAGAGAGGGTGATGATGCAATTTTTGATGGTAGGACAGGTTGGACTGATCCACGCTCCTCAAGCCTAATGTCCGAATGACCAAGCCCACCAAAGAACCTGCACAAGAGTTCAACGGGGAACGGGGAGTCCCCCAGCGAACCCTCCGACGAGCAAGTTAGAGAGAGAGAGTGGAATATGTAAATAGATTAAAGTTAGAAAAGCTTAACCTTCTTCTTGTCTTCAACGTTTGCTTATATCCTTTGGTAATCATTTCGTTGTCCCTTCCAACCTGTCACCTTAGCCAAAAGTCTATGCTGTAACTTACCTTGTTCAGGGTGAAAGCGTGCTGTCCCGACGGAGAGGTGTTGTCATAATAAATGCAGTGAGGGGTTGCATTAATGGTGATCTACAGTGGCAATAACTTTGCAGATCTTTGTCTGCTGATGTGGCTTGCCCTTTACCTGCCACGTGTCTGAATATCATTGGTCCTTCATGCCATGTTGACTTCCAGATGGTGCTGGGCCTTATCAGTTGGGTTATGTATTGGGCCTTATCAGTTGGGTTATGTATTGGGCCCTAAGTGGTAGGCTTGGGTTGTTCATAGTGGGTTATGGTCTTTATGGGCTTACCCATGTCAGTAGTCCCCCATTCCCAAGTGCAGCTTTAATTCAACGAAGGGAATAATGAGAAAGATGAGGGTTGAAGGTCGAGGGAAAGGAATGACCGACCAGAAGTGGCCGAGTGGAGGGACCGACCGTGAGGAGGGCCGACCGCAAAGGGTGACCAAGTAGAGGGACCGATCATGAGGAGGGCCGATCGCGAAGGGTAGCCGAGTGGAGGAACCGACCATGAGGAGGGCCGACCGCGAAGAGTAGCCGAATGGAGGGACCGATCATGAGGAGGACCGACCGCGAAGGGTGAGGTGACGGGGTGCGGGGCTCTAGAGGCGGCGCGTCACGTGATGACTTGAAGTGGAAAAGACAAGGTAAGGGAAGGGGACAGTGAATCGTGGTCATACACGTGGCAGCATCTCGTGGTGGGCGAGGTTAGGCGTTGGGCCAGAAATGAAACAATAGGTCATTATAGAGTGTTGAAATGAGAGTTTTGGCGGTGTTTTGAAAATTTTTCAAACTGGCAAAATTTAATAGGGACCCTTGGAATACGGGCAAACCTTGGGCCTTTGGGATTATTCGCTTTACCTAACTTTGTGCAAAACATCAAAACATTCCAAACGTAAACTCCTTCGTTGTAACGATACGCCCCTGCAACACTTCTTGAATTTTCTTGCGCCTGCATCCGAAGCTATTCGAAGATATACGAGAGATGGCACAAGAGGAAACAACCACTGCAAGGGTTGATCCCCTAGGGGATGATGGCGCGGTTGACCTGGCGGAACAATATAGGAGGGAGAGGCAAGTGGAGAAGTCAGGGGAGCTGACGGGTTTACCTCGTCCGTTGACAATAATAGCGGCTCCGAAGCCAATTAGCCAGGCCGAGCCAGATCACTGGCATACGAAGGCTGACAAGTCAACCGTTACGGCGGAGGAATTTGAGGGTATGCGGAAAAAATACCAGGTGCCTGAACAAATAGAGTTAATATTATTGACAGCAACGGAGAGGTCATCCGACGCACGGCCAGGGGAGTTTGCCCTCTACGAGGAGGTGTTGAAGAGAGGGTTGAGGTTGTCGGTTCCACAGGTGGTAATGGATGTCCTCAATCGACTGGAAGTAGCGCTAGGCCAACTAATGCCCAACGCATGGAAGATTGTATTGGCCTATGCAAATGCATGGCCGAAGGCGAACGAGGGGGCGGCCATGACGGTGGACGAGTTTTTTGCCTGCTATAAGGCCTCGGGCCAGCAAGAAACTTGGGTCACTTTGTAGGCGGCGGCAGGAAGGGGTTTGGTGGCGGGGTTGCCGTCATCAATTAAGGGATGGAGGCCACGGTGGTTCTACGTATCCGCGAACGGCGGAGTTGGAGTACGCACGGTGTGGAGAGTACCCACTAAGTCTATGGAGCCAAAGCTGGGGGTGGGCGCAGAGGAGAGGGTGAAGAAGGTGAAGGCATGGAGGGAGAAGGAGGGCGTCAGATGGGATGACCTCGTTCAGCCGTCAGCTTTGTTTGCCGCAGGATTGGGCCCTCAGCCGACCGGTGGGGATCTGGCACCGGCAGAGCTTGAGGCGAAAAGGAAAGCGCAAGAAGTGGAGAACCGTACCATTTTTGCCAAAGCTAATAAAGTTCAAAGAAGTGCAATTAGGCCACCCACTAAAACCGATCGCAAGGTAAAGAATTCGACCACGCCCCAAGCCGCTGGGGGAAAAAGACTTGAGCAGTTTTGAGCCACAACCGCCCCCCGTTGATCCAGTGAAAGAAAGGGCAAACAATGAGGGGGAAGTTTTTGATGGTAGGACAGGTTGGACTAATCCACGCTCCTCAAGCCTAATGTACGAATGACCAAGCCCACTAGAGAACCTGCACAAGAGTTCAACGGGGAACGGGGAGTCACCCAGCGAACCCTCCGACGAGCAAGTTAGAGAGAGAGTGTGGAATATGTAGATAGATTAAAGATAAAAAAGCTTAACCTTCTTCTTGTCTTCAACGTTTGCTTTTATCCTTTGGTAATCATTTCATTGTCCCTTCCGACCTGTCACCTTGGCCAAAAGTCTATGCTGTAGCTTACCTTGTTCAGGGTGAAGGCATGCTGTCCCAACGGAGAGGTGTTGTAGTAATAAATGCAGTGAGGGGCTGCATTAATGGCGATCTGCAGTGGCAATAACTTTGCAGATCTTTGTCTGCTGATGTGGCTTGCCCTTTACCTGCCACGTGTCTGAATATCATTGGTCCTTCATGCCATGTTGACTTCTAGATGGTGCTGGGCCTTATTAGTTGGGTTATGTATTGGGCCCTAAGTGGTAGGCTTGGGTTGTTCATAGTGGGTTATGGTCTTTATGGGCCTACCCACGTTAGAGGGATAGAAATTTGAGACGGAAACAAAGAGTAAGGATAAACAAATAAATACAAAATACAAAATACAAAAACATTGTACAACTCCAACTGCCATCGCCACTAGAGGCAGAGGCACATGAGGACAAAAAGGGTCACCTGTCCCTTCAATTTTTGAAAATTATACTTTTAACCCTAATAATAATAAAAAGTTCAATTTAATCCTTTCAATTATGTTCTTAAAATTTAAATCATTTACCTTTTTTTCAAAAAAAAAAATTTAATTTGTTATTTTAAATGTTTAATTATTCTATTTTTTTTATAAATTTTATATTCCATAAATGCCATGTGTCACCAAATTTTTTGTTTGTTTTATACCACCTCTTGTATGAATACTCATAATTATCATTTGTTTAGTATAATTATTAAACAATCAATGACAACTAATAATACATTATCATGTAATTCAATGATAAAGAAAAAAGAAAAACAAAAAAACAAAACAAGTGATATATAGCAATCTCTTTGTCTTATTTATTCACATTCTCTTTTTTTTTTTTTCATCTATTCCTATATACATCTCTTTTTGTATGTGCAAATTGATATAATTTTATTTTCATATTTTATGAGGCATGCGATTGTTTCTTGAACCATGTGATCATCCTACCTAAAATCAAATTTTAAAAAATGATTATGATTGGTTAACTCAAGCTTATATGTAAATATAACTTTTACATTCCAGTAATTTTTATTCTTACCACAAAAATTGGGTTAAGTTGGATTGTGATTTTTGTTAACACTTCAATTCAATAGTGCCCTCTCTGAGCCAAAATCATAACTCTACCATTGATCGCCACCATTCCCACTCACCACTCAACAACGCGCTACCACCCATGCCACTGTTGGACTGTTATCCACCACCCTCCAAGCTTCGATGAACCTTTCCAGTCTATCTCTATCCACTACAGCAACCTCCATCGCCATCTCTCTCTCTCTCTCTCTCTCTCTCTCTCTCTCTCTCTCTCTCTCTCTCTCTCTCTCAATTTTGTGTGAATGAGAATGCAATCGTGACCACAGAAGGTTAGCGATGATGGCTACCTACCCACCCTCATGATCATCATCACTACAACAGTGCTTGTGATCTTTCCAGATTCCATTCGACAACCTAGGTCCGAACCACCACCATTTGTTCAGTGGTCTACATCCAAACTACCACCATTTGTTCGGTGGTTTAAACCTAAAGCTCCACTGTTTTTCAGTATTAATTTTCCGAACCTAGCGCTACGATTTCAAATAAAGAGGAATCGAACATGATCATGGCGAGAGAAGGTCCTAAGGTAGTTGATAGGTGGCGACGACTTCAATGGCTGAGATTAGTGAAATGAGAGATTTGGGTGAAAGAAATGAGGTGGAAAGGATCACCAGTAGGAAAGGAAAAATGAGAGAAACTAGGGCAATGGGTCGTCGAATGAAGGGAGTCATTGGTAAGGATTGGGGGCTGAGGAAGGGTCTACAGTTAATGAGGGCGGTTGAGAAAGGGTTGTCGGTGAGAAAGGGGGCTGAGGATGGGTTGCAAGTTAATGAGGGTGGTTAGGGAAGGGTTGCCAGTGAGAGAGAGGGGTTGCTAGAGGAAAAGCATGCAGGTAACGGTTCAAAGAGTATATTAGGGATTATGGTGAGAGTCCAAAGAAAAATGAGAAGTGGAGCAATTTTGGTGGTGGGGATGTAAAAAAATTATTGGAGTGCTATTAATAACACTCAAAATTTAAGAAAGAATAAAAATTTCAAGAAATAAAATGAGTGGGTGAATTTTGATTTATGCAAAAATAAAGCCTTTGATTGACAACTTTTTATTTATATTTATTTTTAACTATTATACATGCTTTCAAATTTAATGGGGCTAATAAGAAATAATTCTAAAAATTTAGTGGGAAATTTTTTAAATTTCATTGGGAGAAGTTTAAAAAGTAATCCTAAAAAGGTAATAAACATTAAAAAAAATTCAAATTCAGTGGGACCAACTGCCTCCATTTTCAAATAAAATAGAACATTTGGTTCATAAATCTAAATTTAGATTTTCTTTACTCAAAAATTCACTCTAAAATACATTGTCCATAAGGACAAGCTCCTATAAAATGACCAAACTACCCTAGTATACATATATACATCTTATACAGTGCAAAACTATCAAACCATCTATATTCTCTTTCTCTCTCTCTCTCTCTCTCTCTCTCTCTCTCTCTCTCTCTCTTCATCTCTAGCACCAACACCACCGCAGCAACACCACCGTTACCCTACCGTTGCCTCTTCCCCATCTTCTTCGTCTCTCTTCTCATCTTCTCTCTCTATCATGTGTTTTGTGGTTTGTGGAGTTAGGGTTTCAGCGACGATGTCTAACACTGCTCTAGCGAGTACCAACATCGAGCTGAGACTGAGCTGCATTTTCTGTGTCTCCAGATCAAGCTACGATCAGAGATCTTGTCAGACTTGTGCTACCAGATGCTCTTGGCACCACCAGATGCTCTTCCTTCTCCGTTACCGAGAAATCGTCCCCGATCTCAGCGGCTACGACGACACCGATGCTCCGCCTTCCACCACCAACTACATCGTCCTCTACATCATCGGTGATCTCGTCTCCCTCCTAGACGCCTTGGATCTCCACTAGATCTTCCTCATCGGTCACAAAACTTATCTTTACCGTTGCCGAAAACCTCTTCCATCTCGAATCTAACCACCACTAGGCTAGATTTCCCAAGAAAATATCATTCCTCTATATCGTTACTCTGCTACGCTGTTGTACCTATCAACAAACATTTCGCTCTCGTTTTCTCACTGTCAAATCCAATCTCACAAATTTTTCAACAACCAAATATTTGCTAAGAAGTACTACTTTTCATGCGCAGCGATGGAGATGACTTGGATTATGCTAAGGATTGACTACTCGAGTCTCTTCTAGCTACTATTTGGTGTTTTCTCTTATGAAAATCACGAATGAAAGCCTCAAATTTAGCTTTTGTGCTTCAAATTTTCTTTTCAATTAATTTCTACATCAAAACACATATAGAGTTCGAGTAATTATCTACTTCGAAGCTAGTTCAAAGATCTTATCGTAAGAATTATTGAACAAACAGATAGAAAAATAATTTGAACAGATAGATAAAAAAATTGAATAATTTTTTTTTTTTTTTGGACCAGCAATAAACTCTTTATTGATGATAACAAAACAAAATACATCTTGGTATGCATCAACAAAGAGGGAAGACAAGAGAAAAACACAACAGCACAAACCTCTCTCATCTCAACTAGGTTGGAGAGATACCAACCAAAGAGGGAACAAGCAAAACAAAAACACAAAACAGAAGCTATTGAGACTAGAACAAAACCAAGCCATTGAGACTCCAACAACATCCATCCAGCAGCATCCAGTAGCAGCCACACTCCATTTTGTAATCCAGATAATCACACAGATCAGAGCAGAACAAAACAAATTAGCACTAATGCACAAAACAAATCAGCACAGACTCGGTCCATTGTTAAGCCCAAATAAGCACAAACCACCCTTACACCAACAGCTACCTTATTCCACAGAGAAGGATAACAAACCAGAGCATAGCACATGCCACCAGACTTGAGCCAAATCATTGAACCCTCATAACTGATACAAAACTTCACCAAGATTAGCCCAAATCAGCAGACCCACATACAGAGCTACAGACAGAACAGAAACCAAACCCACATAGCTACAATCCCACAAACCTACAGAACTGCAAACAAGCTCTAATATGTAAACAGAACAAATACAGAGCAAGGCCATAAACACCTGCTACTGCACACCGGGAGACATGGATGTCATTATAAATTGCAAGAAACCCTGCCATCTAAACAAGCTCTAATCTGCCAGATGTTGTAGATAAAGTCATTAATAGTAAATTGACAATCCTTAGAAGAGGCTTTCAACCAAATAGCTAGTCTAATAATAATCAACTCTTGCAACTCCTCCATATCTGGCTGAACATTATTGAACAAACAATCATTCCGATGTTTCCAAATGGACCAGAGAGCAACAAAAGGGATAGCTTTCCATATCCTTCTTTTAGCTTTCATGAGGCAATTCCCAACCCACCAATGCAGTAAGCAGCCAACAGACCCAAGTACAGCCCATGTTATACCCTACCACTGCAATAAGCCAGTCCAAACCTTCCAAACCTGATGGCAAGTAATTAGAACATGTTCAACAGATTCTGCCTCAGATTTACCAAAAAACACACAGAGTGGATGCTCCCTCGCCTAGAACTCCCACCCTTTGAAGGAAAACAGAAGTTTTCAGTTTATGTTTCCAAGCTAACCACCCAAAAAATTGAACTTTAGGGGGGAGGTAATTAATCCACACCAATCTACTAGAACTCTCAAATACATCGAAACCCAATTCACAGTGCCTATATAAAGATGCAACAAAGGACTAACTTGTTTGGCATGGGAGCCACCTTGGTTTATCTTTTTCACTTGAACAAAGTGCAGGTGTTGCTCTCAACAGTTCAATAAGTCTGGATGCCTCCTCACCCTCCCACTGTAGCAACGGCCTTCTTAAACTGAGATCCCACATCTCAGATGTTCCTTTGTTATCAGCAAAGAACTTGAGGGAACCATTCTTAACAGTAGACAAAGAATAAAGTCTAGGAAAACCCTCTTTTAAACAGCAGTCACCACACCATTTTTCCGGCCCAAATCTGACTCTGCACCCATTACCCACTTTAATATGAAGATTATCAAGAAAAAATTGTAGGAGGGTGTTTCTTTGCTTTGCCACAACTAGTATATTGCCCCATACCTTAGACCATTTTATGCCAACTATTTGATTTGGAATCCATGCTCCTATTTCAATTTTATATTTATTGCAAACCACTTTTTTCCATAGTGCCTCCTCTTCATTGGCAAATCTCCACCACCACTTCATTAATAGGCAAGCATTAACCTCTCTGATTCTCCTAATTCCCAACCCAGCTTGACTAATGCTTTTAGTCACCTCTTTCCATTACACTAGATGGATCTTTCTTTTCAATTCTATGCACCCCCCCCCCAAAACAGAAACGTAGCTTGTAATCGATCTATTTCCTTTGCAACACCTTCTAATAACTTGAAGAGTGATAGATAATACACAGGCAGACTAGACAGCACTGACTTAATTAGTGTCAGTATGCCAGCAAAGGAAAGAAGCCTCCTTTTCCACCCAGCAAGTCTGATTTTGATTTTGTCAATGACTGGTTTTCATACCTTCTTTCTGCTTGGAGAAGCACCCAATGGTAAACCAAGGAATTTCAGTGGCATACTCTGGGTTTTACAATTAAGCAAAATAGCAAAATCTTTGAGACAACTATCTGAAATTCCTACCCCACAAACCACACTCTTATGGAAGTTAATGTTAAGCCCTGAGACCATTTCAAAACATCATAAAATTCTTTTCAAATTCCTCACCTCCTGCACATCAGCTTCACAGAATAGTAGTGAACCATCAGCAAATTGTAGATGTGAAACAACCACCCCATTGACACCAATATAAATCCCTTTAATCAATCCCAACTCCCTAGCTCTGAGCAGTAGAATATTAAGGCCTTCAGCTGCCAAATTAAACAGAAAAGGCGAAAATGGATCACCCTGTCTGAGACCTTTTTGAAGGCTAAACTCTTTAGTTGGTGACCCATTCACGAGTACTGAAATTCTAACAGTTGAGATACACTCATTTACTTTCATCCAAGAAATCCATTTAGAACCAAAACCAAAATTGGCTAACATGGAAAACCAAAAACCCCAATTGATGGAGTCATAAGCTTTCTCAAAATCAAGTTTAACCAATAGTCCCTTCTTCTTGGCTTTCTTTTACCCATCCACAATTTCATTCGCAATCAAAACCCCATCCAAGATATTCCTTCCACCCAAAAAAGCTAATTGAGTTTCACTAATTACTTCAGGCAAAACTGCTTTTAGTTTACTTGCAAGAACCTTAGACAACAGCTTGTACATTGACCCAATCAAACTTATTGGCCTATATTCATTTAGATTGAGAGCATTGACCTTCTTAGGAATTAATGTGATGAAAGAGCTATTCATCCCAAAGCCAAACTACCCACACTGTAAAACTCCTTCATGAAAAGCATCACCTCTTCTTTAAACACCTTCCAATTCTTTTGAAAACACATGAAGTTGAAGCCATCTGGACCTGGCGCTTTGTTCCCATTAAATTCTTTTACTGCAGCCCATATCTCTTCCTCCGAGAATTCTGCTTCCAACTACAGGAAACCAGCACTACAACTGACACTCTTGAAGTCACCAATTAAAACAGGTTTGGTCCTCCATTCCTCTGAAAAATGTCTGTTAAAATGAGCCCATACTTCTTGCTTCACTTTCTCTGGCTCCTCAACCACCCTCTCTTCAACTAAAATAGAATTTAATGTGTTCCTATTCTGCTACTGCTGGCCATCACATGAAAAAACCTTGTGTTCCTGTCCCCTTTTAAGGCCCACTCCCATCTTGACTTTTGCAGCCATTCCCATTCCAACATTCTGCTGAGCCTCCACATTTCACTTCTTACCTCTCTTTTTAACTTCAACTCAGCTTCCAACAGGGGTCTATGTTCAGCCAATAGATCCAAAGAATGCAGCTGACTATCAGCCTTTTTAATTTTTTCTGAGGCATTACCAAACACTTTTTACTCCATGTCTTCAATGCTAACTTCAATGCATGTAATTTCCTATGCAATATGAAACCTGCTCTGCCATTTATTTGTGTCTCTTGCCAAACTTTCACCAAAAAGGATGCAAAATTAAGATGTAGCAGCCACGCATTTATGAACTTAAAGGGTTTGGATCCCCAATCCCTATCATCCTCCAAAAGTACTAAAGGGCAATGATCAGAGATAAGTCTAGGTGGTCCCCAAAGTTTGAACTTGAATCTTTCTAACCACTTAGGACTAAGCAGGAATCTATCAATTTTACTCCATTTGTTTCCATCCATTGCAGTGCACCAAGTGAATTTCCTACCCATCATTTGTATCTCAGTCAACTCACATCTATCTATGAAATCATTGAAGTCTTTCATACCCTATCCCTTCTTGAACAACCCACCCTATCATCCAAACTTCTAATTTCATTAAAATCACCACTAGAAGCCTCCTTTTCCACCCAGCAAAAAGCTGCTTTCAAATTTCCTATGCTTTCCCATAATCTCCCTCTCCTCACAGTATCATTAGGAGCATACACATTGATAACAACACATTCAAAAGAGTTGAAAACAGTACATGTGAGCAAAATGAAGCTTCTATTACTACAATAATTTGAGAGCTGAAACACCTTAGGATCCCAAATGCAAAGCAACCCCCCTGCCCGACCCTCAGCATCAACAGCCATGTACTCCATTTTATCTCTAGGCCACACACTTTTAACATCCACACTTGAAAGGCTTGCTTTTTTTTGTTTCTTGAAATAGAGCCAACTCAATTTTCCTGTCTAACAAGAGCTTCCTAATTTTTCTCATCTTCTCAGGCCTACCAAAGCCTCTGATATTCCAGCTTAACCACGTCATAACAAGCAGTCTAATGCTCTTCAAACCCACCCAATGGGAACTAATTAAGCTGCCCCATCAGCCCCAACTCCAATTCTTTCTTCATCCAGCTCCTCCATCTGAACAATTTTTTTAAGTACTTCCTCATCGTGTCCCAAGAAGTCAATCCCCCAAACTGTTACCCAGAAGAAGTATGAGTTGAGCCTCATGAAGTTTTCCTTTGCAGCAACTAAGATTAGATTTACCTGAGGCAGACTTCAACACAGCAGCAGCTGCAGATCTAACGGCAACCCCTTTGTGGTTATTTTTACAAGATCCAGCCCCCCTCTGCCCTACTTTTCTAGCAAACCCAGAAAATCCACCAACTAGCATGAAATTTCTAGCATCCACTTTCCTTTTCCCTTTATTATTTCAAGACTTCATCTTATTAGAAATAGATTCACTAATGGATACACTAAGAGTATCACCTTCACCAGATTTAGAGTCCAGCACAATAAGCCCATGCTCATCCCACCCATTGGGCTGGCAAACATCAGGTCCAGAATATTGGATTGTACTTGGGCCATTGATCTGATTACTACTATGCTTATGGCCCAAGAGAACTTCCAAATTGATACCTATCTGGCCCTCGAAGACCCACTCAAGCTTCTCACAAAACCTGGTATATGGGTCTGACCATCTACTTTTAGAGTCTCATCATTACACCCCTGCTGCAAGCCTTCTTTTTCCTTCATCATTGTCTCTACCTCACGTGTGTCAGCCTCAATTGCTTTCCTAAGACTCTCTGCATTCTTGCTTTTGTCAACCACAGCTAATTTCCCAATGCAATCTTCAGACTCCTCAATTATTGAGATCTCCATCAAGCTACCAGCTGCTTTCACCTCACCTCCTTCCTCCTTCCTAGTTAGCAAATCCCCTTCAGCCAGCTCAATGTTAACTTCCACTTCATCATCCACCACATTTGCCAGGTCAGCTTCATATTCCTCTACTCTGGGAACATCCATGGGTTGCACCTCACCATTGACATTAGAGCTGACAAACTCGTCAACACCTTCTAATCTGTTGCATATGCAAGTTGCTTTTACCTCATTCACAATCTGCTCCACACAAACTCTTATAGGATACACTCTTCCTTTGCAATCCAGATTTACATTGGTATTTATCAGCTCCATAACTCTTGTGGCAATCTTTATCTTTCTACATCGAAAAGATACTGCCTCACATGTATCTCCATCAAAATAAATCACCTCCCCCCATAATCTTCCAATCTTTCTGAAGGTATCTGTATTCTAAACATTGAGTGGCATTCCATAGCAACTCAAGCAAACAAACCTCTCGTGCTCAAGGTACAGATCTGTTGACCATTCCTTTATGTACTCACACCATTCTTAAAACCAGGTGACAAGCTTGCTTCTATTGCTTCTCATATCCTCCTTTGACTTGAAAGTGATCACAACATCATGACCTCCACCCTCTCTTACTAACACACCAGTCAATTCTTTTCATTTGAACTCTTCTTTGATTGTCAGAACAGAGAATATTGGTTTGAGCCTTAGAATGATGCTTTCATACAGCCATTCATTGCCTATCTCCTCCACATTGATAGTAATCTTATGTCTGTCGACTAAGTTCCCTCCCTTTAGAAACTCTGCAAACGATCTTTTATCAATGCCTTGGTTTCAACTTTTCATCATAGAGTTTACTATTACATTTTTCCCTTCAATCGTCCTCCTCATTGCAGGCTTCAACCATTTGTTTTCTCCATTGTCCTTCTCATACTCTGCATTTTTTACGGTTAGTTTTCTATCATCTACCCATAGCCTATTTGCTTTTTGTGTTGTTACATTGGCTGCAACATGACAATCAAAACGCACAAAGCCAAATCTGGTATTTGATGATCTCCTTCTCTTCTAAGGAATGAATACATCCCTAACCACTCCAAACTTAGTGAATAGCTCATGCAAACCTCTTGGATTCATTGCTTCAGGTATATTATCCACAAACAGAGTGAAGAGACCTAATCTTCTTCCATCAATCCTTACTCCTTGGTTCGTTGATCTTCCTCTCTGCTTCAGTACTGGGATCCACCCTCCTCGCTCTCTTTTGCCTTCTTCCATCTTCTTATGTATATAGGTCATATCTTCACCTTCTTAAAAAAATAAATAAATAAAATAAAAAATAAAAAAAATAAAAAATTTTGAATAGATATTCAACAGATTTGAACATAAAGAAAATAAATTTCAATCAAAAAAAGTCAACAGATAAATTACGGAATAAAATTGGAATAAAATGTCTTTCAAAACAAATAAAATAACTTCTCACTAAATTATTTCACAAATGGTGAAGCTCTTACCAAAAAATAAAATATCTATTGGACTTAATGTCTTATACTCTCGTTTCCTTGACTTTCAACAATTTTCATACATTTTAGAGAAGCCAATCCTAGATAGACAACAATTTTGGTTTCATACATGATACTGTTTTTTTTTTTTTTTTTTCAGAAAATTCAACTGGCATATTAGAAAGGATGGAGCAAACAACACAGCATTGTTTGAAAATAAATTATTTTAATAAGTTTTTAATTTTTTACAAAAAGATATACAAAAAAAAAAATAGAGAAAGCGGTGCCACAACTTATGACCTTTCAATTTTTTTTGACTAAAATATGTAATTTCCAAACAAGACAAATTTGTTAACAAGTTGTAGCCAAAAATTTCTTATGAGACATTAATTTTTATCGTACTTTCACTTTCACTTTCACTTTCACTTTCACTTGGTTTGCCTCTGATATATATACCATATATAGTGTTTTAGTGATTTGAGGTTTGTCTAACGTTACAAGAAATATTGACCATAGATGATCTAAAAGTTCTCATAAAAATTAACTAACCAATTTACCTAATTGTTTCTTCTTCTACAAGGTCCGGTTTTATTTTTACTTTTATTTAATTGTCCTCAAAATTTCGTTTCTCTCTATTTATTTTTTTACAATTTTGGGTTTTATTTCTTACAAAAGTGATAGAGACCCCCTTTTTCCCTGAACTCCACAACTCCCACAGACACATGTCAGTGAATGATAGGAGGAAAAAAAAAAACAAAACAAAACAAAACAAAAACAAAACAAAAAGCAAAAAGTTAACTCAAAAAAAGAAGAAAAAAAAGGGAGATCTCAACCTTTTTTCTATTTCTTAACATTATCAAAAACTGTTCTTACTTTCATTGCTAAATATTGTTTTCGCTTAGACTCCATTGATGCTACAACCAGCTATTTTCCAGCACTTTTTTCTCCTGGGTAGAAAAACTTACCCAGATGACAACTACATACAAAAAGATTACAGTACCACAACCGGTCTATCAATATCTTATTTCACAATTCCATAACAAAGTATCCGAGTTCTGTTTAACCTATATATTTCTTGCTCTACAAATGAGTACATATTCATATGTACATATATTAGCATCTCTAACGTGTAGATTAACAATATTTTCAAAAAATACAGTCGTTCATCACTACTAAACACTATCCAACAAAAATTCAGAATGTTAAAAATTGTACTAGCAAATTAATTAACTCACACATAATTCGAAAATAATGCATATATATATATATATATATATTCAAATGGCAGTTTCTCGAGGCATGTCCACCACTACTACTACTTTCATAGATGATCATCTGAAAAAATAATTTCCAACATACCAAAATAGTCAACAAAAGACAAGCATAGGTGGGGGAAGAGGGAAGAGGGAAGAGGGAAGAGGTGAGGGAACATGAAAGTTCAACAGCAGAGGCAACTAGCATGATGGTGGAGTGGTCACAATGTCATGCAGACAAAAGGTGGGGCAAATGAGTTCTCTCCAGGAACAAATCCCATGAAGCTGATAGATAGACCCAACAAGGTTGGATCTATAAGACTATTACAACTAAAGTTTAATAAAAAGCTGAGTAGTGTAGTGTGTCACATTTATGACAAACACAGTAGTTCCATCCTTTCTTTATCCACTAAAAGATTGCTTACTTTCTCTCCTGTCTCTACCATTATTTGTTGGGTGGTGGGTCTGGTAATGTGATTTTGATCTTGTTAAGAGATGGGGAGCAAAGACAATCTCAATTGATTTTGGTTTTGGATTTTTTTGGAGGGTGAAAGCGCCTTTGGTTTGAACTATGATGCCAAAATGGTTTCTAAAGTTTGATGGTCTTCTGGTAAAGAAATACCTCAACATCATGTTCTTTTCCTATTCAGGGAAAATCTAAACCCTACAATAATCTTCTTTATGTTTTCTGAGCAAAACAGTGGAGCCAATATATGTTCTCTTTGCTGGCAAAATACCATTATTTGAAACTTGTTGGATCTTGATTGGCTTAATAATGTCATTTTCAGGGATATATATATATATATTGACAACTCTATGAAATATGCTTAATATTTTCGGCCTAAAAACTTAAGCAACTGACCCCTCTACATTGGGTATCACTTCTCTTGTACTTAATTCCAAAT
Source organism: Camellia sinensis (assembly GCF_004153795.1). Classification (NCBI taxonomy): domain Eukaryota; kingdom Viridiplantae; phylum Streptophyta; class Magnoliopsida; order Ericales; family Theaceae; genus Camellia; species Camellia sinensis. Next base: position 950,713 of record NW_021027372.1, on the reverse strand, counting down.
GCTTCACTTGTATATATATTTACAAATCTAGCTCCTTGTACAACTATTAAAACATGTAGGGTCTAATGGCATTAGACCAATTTGGCAACTAGTGAGCAGTATGTCATCTAATGGCAGCAAAACCATCATTTTTACATTGATATACATGTTACTAATGGTGGATGAGGCAAACTCTTACCAAGCATGATGCTTGGATTCGAGTCTCACTATTGCATGATGCAGCTTCCCCTTTCCCTATTCCTTCTTATGGCTTGGGAAAAAAATAATCTCCATGCACACCTCCAATACAAGGGCCAAAAAAACACAACAAACAAATTTGTGAGAGCTTGATATGCATTTTGGGCCCATACATTTAAAATATAAACTGTGGGCTTGGGGTATACTAGTAATCCTTATCTGTTCTCCTCTCCACATGCAAGCAAGCTGGCTTCCTTTCTATTTTTATATTATTTTTTATTTCCTCGATAAAAATTGAAGTTAATTGCATTAAAAATATATTGGGGGCTCTTTCAGTTGGATAATACAGACTAGATGGCCAACTCCAGGAGCCACATGATGAACCAAAAGAAAACAAAACGCTTCAACATAATACTCAACAGCAATCTAACTATCAAGAATTGTGCAAATCAAAATTCTCACAACCTTCCCAATGTCTGGCCAATGTCAAGAATGCCTCCATACCCATCAAATCAAGTTAACCTTCCACAAGCAAGTCCTTTTCACATATGCAAAGAATTTTATCACAAGCTTTCTCATTTATAAGCAAATCATATTCATGACTATACCTTGAATCATCAAAACGTTAAATAACAAATTGCTCAAAAAATGGAGGAGATCATGAAACTTTCAAGAGGAACATACACAAAACCCTAATAGTTAGGCCTTAGTTTTTTTCTCCCAAAAAGCCAACACTTTACTAAAGGCAAGTTTGGCAACCTACTAAAATAGCCAAAAACTCACTACCAAAAAGTTAACTATTCTCCCTACTTTTCTGTACATTTTTTTGCCAAAATCCAAAAAGCCAACTAAAATAGTTAGTTTCCAAAACAATCCTAAATCTTCACAAGCGTCTCTGGCAGCTTTGCTACAGACACACAAAATATATATATATATATATAACCCTACTACAGATACCACCATCCTTGCAAAGGCGGTGGCGGTGGCGGTGGCGGTAGCAGTAGCATGAGCAGAGTAGAAACATTTTCAAAAAAAAATAAAAAAATAAAAAAATTACAGAAAGTGCACAAAACTGTGCACTTTTTCTTGATTCCTAACTTTCACGTGTGTCTCTAGATGTCCTGTTGTGAAAAAAAAAGGAATGTAGTCTGATAAAAATAGACAATGTCATGTCATGGAAAAGTAAAACTTTCCAAGTCCTAGAGAGGTGAGTGATATTAATAGTTGGAAGCTTGAAGGACAAATATACAGTCTGCCGACTACTAATCTTGCATTTAAGTGCATGCTGCGCCAATATGTCACTTGGGGGGGGTGTTGGGACAAAGGCTTTATTGTTAGCCTTCACAAGGGGCGAAAAGAAAGAGGTACTATTGGACAAACTTTTCCAAAGTGAAGATGGTGGCCCTTCTTGTCCTAGTTGTACACTAGGCTTCCCACATATGGTGGTCGGGACTCACCATTGGACAATATTGATCATGGAGATATGATTAGCCAAAAGCGAACAGGTGAGGTGACCCTTAACCATTAGGAAATTGTCATCAGGCTCCAGCATACACAGGTGAGATATGTCCTACATGCAATATCATGGAGGGATCAGAACAAGAAGCATGATGATGAATTGTATTCTAGGATACATACCAGTGACAACCATCTCAATTCTAGTGTGTCTAGCTTCCAGGGTTTGAGCAATTATATTTTGGAAGTAAGTTCTAAAACTGAACGAAAGCTTTAAAAAGAAAATAGGCACAAACCGGGTACAAATCCAAGGCATGCTGAGATACAATCATCAAGCTCTGCCAACATCATGAACTCTGATGATGTAAACTCCCATTCCTAAATCTATAAACAACTTACATGCTCTCTATGATCTTAAATGTATACTGAACATCAAAGTTAGGATTCAAGACACCATTTATTAATTCCAATTATTTAGTCTGGTGAAACTTCAATTTTATTTGAGGAGAAAAGGGAGAAGCAATGAAATCACTACCCTTGATCTTGCTTGTTTCCTTGAAAGTAAAGAGTAGAGAAAATAATCTAGCAAAAGCTTCCCTAAGAGGAGGGTTAGCAACTGTAAACAGATAGCTTTAAGATACATGGGCGGTGAAAAACATTTTAGATGAGGCAATGAAAGCCTATTTGGAAGATGGAGATCAACGATGAGAACCCACAGTTCTAAGACAAATCAGCCAGTGCAGCAGGTCAGCTTCCAAGATATATTTCAAGATGGAGATCAACGATGAGAACCCACAGTTCTAAGACAAATCAGCCAGTGCAGCAGGTCAGCTTCCAAGATATATTTCTTTGTGATGCCTAAATAAAATAGCAAATTTCTAGGCAGCTAGTGTCCAGTCAGTGAACAGTGTCAAAATAAAAAGACCCAACAACTGTATAACCACAAAATATGCACTGCACAACTGGTCAAGAGCTTCAGTGCAGAATATAGGGATTTAATGACAATTGGCTTTGGCTTAGTATTTTATGTCAGAATTAGAGATACCAAGAGGTGAAGCAGAAGGTAAATCACCATTCAAATACTACACAACAAGAGAAATAGCATCAAAATTATTATGAAGACATGAAAATTTTATTTTCCAAATATAGATTACATATATTTTACATGGTGTGACCTATCATCCTGTGAGCGACTGCATATTATGCAATCTACACCAAACGAAAAAATATATAAACATAAGAAACCAAACCAAACCAAACCAAGCCTTAAGTCCCATCATATAAATATGAGAAACATGCAGGACAAAAGATGGGATGCCCAACCTGCTTTCACATTATTACTAATGAAGCCTCATTGTGTGAGATTAACATCAGACACTCAAATTTATGTGATAACTGTAGGCTTCTCCCTTCCAGTGAAGTCCTTCAGCTTTGATAGAGACAGTGCCAGATCTAACACAATGACCAAGTAAACATTAAATATAATAACATAAGCAAGCTTATCAAAATGACAAATGAACCAACCTATTAATGGTTTTAGCGCAGTTTGGGCATCCATGTCGTGTTTAGAGACATCAGGCTCAAACTGTTCAATGTACATTCTAACAGTAGCACCAGCTGAACCAGTTCCCTGCAAATTCAAAACTTCATTATTTCTACCACAGTGGTTACATCATGTTCAAAATAAAAAAAATGATAATAACAATATATAAAAAGTAGTAGTAGTAGTAGTAGTAGTAGTAGTAGTTCAGTGTAAAAAGTAAAAAACAAAAAGGACAGCATGGAAAACAAAAGACAAATTAATCAATTTATGCATACTGATAAACGAAATATTATCCTTGATCCATCACTGAAAACAAACCGAACACCTTGCTTCGATGCCACACTTCCGTCTACCTGTGTGAATGTGTAAGATCTGAGTCAGAGCAATCCAGAGAGAAGTGTCTTGAGGCTTCATCTTGCTAAAGGAAACAACTACTTAAAAAGGATGATAATCATGTGAGGTGCTTCAACTTACAGGATCAGTATATGCGAAGTCATCTGCAAATTGAAGGACATAACATCCTGCAACAAACTCCCTCATTAACTTTTAAATATATAAAATGAAAGGTTGAGATAGATTCACAAAAACTGACTTCAAACTTACCATACTTATCACCTGGCTTGCTCTTAGAAACCAAATCTCTAAGATAATCTATCATTTTGTTCGCTCCTTCAGATTCACATTCCTGAATAGTGTCAGAATATGGTACAGGCAATGCAAAAATTCCAGTTTAGACTTTCAAGTTTCAAATAAATAACAAAGTTTCAGAATACTGCAAAACAATTCAAAATTCATCATAGACTAAAGCTTACTTCATAATCATATCTGGAAAAGAAGTTTCTTCCATAAGAGGCCCAGTGCTCCTTTACAACATCAGAGACGGACACCAATTTCTCCCCAGGTTTTTTGTCCTTGTTTCGATATGCAATTATTGAAAGCCAAGCCAACACAGCCCTGTCAATTGGAAATGTTGAATCATTCCACAAGGATCATGAAAATTTACGAGAGACGATCTAGACATACGTTATAGAATGAAGAAAATAAATAGTTGGTTTGAAGAGTTTTATACCGCCTGCTGCCCAACCAAAAGTAAATCTAAGAATTTAAGTTGCAAGAGCCAAACGGCCCAAACCAGTTAAACCCCCACCAAAAATATATATATATATATATATGTTAGCCTTGGAGGTGAGGTTCCCTTCTGAGCTAGAATCATATTAATCCCAGTTTCAAATTGACATTTGAACGATGTCATAGTGTTAATCCCAGTTTCAAATCGAAACGCGCAGACACCAAAAAATAAAAACCAATGTTGGACCAGAAGCAGTTTGCTAACACTGAAGAAAAAATAAAATTCCTATCAGACATAAATATATACCATATCCCATCCTTCTCACGAATGTGGTCAGAGCCTGTTCCAAAACTTTCTTCACCACAAATTGACAAATTTCCAGCATCCATAAGATTCCCAAAGAATTTCCAACCGGTAGGGACCTGAAACCAAAATGCTCATTTTTAGGAACGTACTTTGTCAGAACCTATAAATATAAGGCATCCTATTGTAAGTAAATTACTAATCTAACTCATCATAATAAATGAGTTCAGAAAGTGCTAAACCTCAAAAAAAGGAAGATTTAACTTCTGAGCAACACGATCAAGAGCACCACTTGTTGGCATTGATCGAGCTAAACCCTACAAAATTGGAAGGATGATAGTCCTTTCTGTGTTATAGGGGCAGAAAAAAAGTCAGGGGGAAAAAAAGGTAGCAAACTTCCTACTTTAGGGCCACTCCGGAAGTATGGAATATCTTCTTGAGCATTGGCTGCAATAATTGCAACAGAATCTGAAGGAGTGACAAAAAATGCATGACCAAGAATCATGTTTCTGTCACCATCACCTGGACAATGATAGAAATAATAACATTACATTTTGGTTTGACATAACCCATACGCGTATGCAACTGCCACTTCATAACACTACCAAATAAACATTTGCAATATATACATTATTATTAATATTTGAAACACTCAAAAGAGATATCAACATGTTGAACATATAAAGAATAAAAGCTATGAAGAATGGGTACTTCAACAAAAATGTTGTACCGGTACGAGGTACTTACCGGGTACAAGTACTTTGCATACGTGTCGGGTACACGAAATACGTACCCAATTTTTCTTTTCTCTTAATTTTTATTGTACCCTAGAGGTACCTATACCCAAGCCCATGTCTCAACCTGACAATATTTTCTTCTATACAGAGGTGAAGTTAATTTCATTAGAATTTTTCTTTCTTATGCTCAGCATAATTTTAAAATTAAGCTTTAGTTTATAATTTATTTAATATAATGACATGTAATTTTGATTTATACCTTACTTTTGACATTAAATGTGAATCGTAGGTTGGATCTTAACCAACTAAACTATTTAACTAATTTTTGCATTACTCCAAATTAAAAATAAATATCTTTTTATGAATGTACCAAGCCATAGTACTTGTATCCTACTTTTTTTTAAATTTTACCAAATTGACAGACCCGTATTGTTCCAATACCCATACCAATACCCGTACATGTGCTTCATAGAATAAAAGTATTGAACTGAAAACACTTATTCTTACTTGGACTAAATTCAAGGCTAGATATTACTGCTGAGTTTCTAATATGCCTGTGTAATCTATACACCAACAGTACAGCTTAATTCTACTCCCATAACCTTCTTCTCTATTTAAATACCTTATCAAATCTATAACATTAATATAAATTTTAGAATACAACACCAAGCTTATTTGCCTAAATACGAACCTCTAATGCGCACCTAAGTAGCACACACATGGACATGTGGCATGACATTGGACACAACATGGACAAGCTGACACGATTTTCAAAAAATGCAAGACATGATATATATCGGAGACGTAAAAAATTTATGTTTTTTTATAATTTATTATATATCAAATATATGAATAGTTTATCCAAAAGTAAAGAGAAAAAAAAAAACCCAAAACAAAACAAAACAAAACAAAAAACAACATAACACTAACTAAAATTAAAAACAGGACATATTCTATGACTTAACACCAATACATCATTCACATAACAATTGCATGCTAAAGAATGCAGAACAATCGTCAAATATTGAAATACACATGATATATTCATTTTATAAATGTTTCAAAATATATTTAGAGCGCACAAGTTACATTAAAAATAATGCACAACATTGTTACTATTAACGATTAAGTGTTGGTGTCTATGTTATCTATGACACACCATGACATCAACCCTATTCTATAATGTCATCCATGGCATCATCCCTATTTTATTATGTAATCCATGACATAAGTCCTGATCTACTTTAGCTTATAAATAAGCTACTTCATCTCATTGTAAACACAAGTCTACATATCAATAAAATCTTCTCTCTTCATTTATATATCTGACATGGTATTAGAGCCATATCTTCTTCCTCGAAGATTTCTTGTCCTTGTCCTTGTTTCTTTTCTTTTTTTTTCTTTTTTTTTTAAAAAATCAAATTTTGTAAAAAATATATATATATATTCAGCATGTTCGACTAGGGCCTATTTTAATTTTTACTCATTATTTGATTGATTTTCTATTTTTCCTTATCTTTTGGAAAAATTGGTGGTTTTTCTAGAAATCATTGATGATAAGGCTTTCAGTTGGTTTTTTCTCTTCCTTCCTAGTCCTTGGAAGCCGACTAGTGCATCGTTGGCCTTTGTTGTCTGTGTTTTGCAGTTTTTGTGGGACTTCTCTCCTTGAATGACTGATTCGGCTCATATAGGTGTTGTCCCAACAATGTTTGCTTGGGTCTAGCTTTGTTTTTTGGGCTCTACGAGTAACATACTGGTCTTGAGTTCGTGTTTTTAGACTTGCTTTTGTTTGTTTGGATTGTCCCTGTTGTGTGGTTTTAATTTTCAATGGCTGAGGGTGAGAATAAGGATCCTTCAATCAATGAGGACTATGGGCAACATCATGTCGTGACTCTTAACGATAGTCCATCTCTTCAAATCAGTCCTATGAAACTTGATGGCACCAACTACCTGATTTGGCCCTGCTCTTGTAGTCTTGCTATTGCTGCTCGCCGATTTACTGGTTATATTACCAGTGATCTTCCTCAGCCTGCCTATGATGATCCTTTGCATACTCAATGGGTGTCTGAGAATTCTTTAGTTGACTTGGCTAATTAACTCTATGCAACCTACAATCAGTAGGTCTTTTCTTCCCTTGGATACTGCTTATAAGATTTGGACTGTTGCTTCCCAAATGTATTCTCAGCAGGGTAATGACACACAGACATATGAGTTAAGGAAGAAACTTCGAGGCTTGGATCAGAAGGATCGCTCAATCGTGGTGTACGATGCTAAATTAAGTAACTTGTGGCAGGAGCAAGATTATTATCAGAGTTTCTAGGCTGTTTGTTCCAAGGATGCAACTTTATTTCAGCAAACTGTGAAAAAGGAGCGTGTGTATGACTTCTTTGCTGGCCTTAATTTGGAGTATGATCAAATTCGTGTTCAAGTATTGGGTTGCTTTCCTTTCCCCACCTTACGCAAGGCTTATGCTCTTATTCAGCAAGAAGAAAGTCAGCATAGTGCTATGATCCATCTCTCTATTCAGGATCAATCTACTTTGGTTGTGGCTCCTACCACTCGTGATCTTAAGCCTAGTTCAGTTCCGTTTGGTATTAAGGGTAACATAGGTGACAACGATCGTTTGAAGTGTGCTTATTATGGGAAAGACCGACATGATCGTGAGCATTGTTGGAAATTGAATGGTCGCCCTACTCACGGTCGTAACCGAGGTAGTATAGCTCATCCATAAGCATGTGTCTGAGATTGCAACTAGTACTTCCTGTGAGCCCAGTACTCTTTCCTAGGATGAGTTATACATTCTCAGGCATTTGATGGCTTGACTTGATTCTCCATCTACCACAGTTCCTTCAACTTCTGCTTCTTCCAATTTTGCCCACACAGGTACCCCTGCTAGCGCTCTTAGTACATCCTCGTCACCTTCTTGGATTATTGATTCTGATACTACCGACCACATGACAAGTGCCTCTAGTCTTTTCTCTACTTATTCTCCTTATTCTGAGTGAGATAAGGTTAGAGTGACTTATGGCACTTTATCTTCTGTCTCCAGCAAGGGTTCAGTTCATTGCTCATCTTTATTTTTTCTTTCCTTTGTGCTTCATGTTCCTAATTTTTCTACAAACTTACTTCTGTTAGTAGCCTTACTGCTACCCTAAACTACTTAGTGACATTTTTTTCCTACTCATTGTGTCTTTCAAGAACTGGCTACGGGGAAAATGATTGATAGTGGTAATGCATATGGTGGATTGTACTTTTTGGATGTTGTTTCTCCTCCATTACCGTTGTCCAACACTCAGGCTCTTCAGTGCACTATTGGTTCTCCTCTTCCCCTCCTTCATCAATGACAATCTCGTTTAGGTCATCCATCCTTTAGTATTTTAGAAGACTTTTTGCTTCATTAGTTCGAGATTGTTCTAGGAACACCTTTGTTTGTGATGCTTGTGAACTTGTTAAGTATGAATGTACTTGTTATCCTAAAGTTAATAAAAGAAATACCTTTCCTTTTATGCATGTTCATACTAATGTGTGGGGCCTTCCCGCGTAGTGTCTACTTCTGGATATCGTTGGTTTGTCACTTTCATTGATTGTTATTCCTGTGTGACTTGGGTCTATCGTTTTCGAACTAAAAGTGAGCTTTTTTCTCTAGTTTTTGCATTTTTCATAAAATGGTACACAATCTCTTTAATGCTACCATTAAAATCCTTCGACGTAATAATGGGACTGAGTATGTTGATGGAGCTTTCCAAGCATACCTTGAGGAGCATGGCATTCTTTATCAAACTATTTGTGTTGGCAGTCCTAAGCAGAATGGAGTTGTTGAACGCAAGAATGGCCATCTTCTTGAAGTTGCTCGCTCCCTTTTGTTTACCATAAAAGTTCTAAGTCTTTTTGGGGTGGTGTTGTTCTTACTGTTGCTTATCTCATCAACCATATACCTTCCAGTGTCCTCAAATTCAAAATTCCTCTTGCACTTCTTCCTGTGGCTTATCCCATGTCTTCCCTTCCTCCTCGGGTTTTTGGGTGTGTTTGTTTTGTTCATTTGCAACCTCGTACTCGTGCAAAGCTTGATCCTAAAGCTATGCATTGTGCCTTTCTTGGCTATTCTAATACTTGGAAGGGTTACAAATGCTATGATCCTCACACTCGAAAAGTGTATGTCAGTATGGATGTCACCTTCCGTGAATCTAAGTCTTTTTTTACTTCTTCTCTGCCATCTCCTCTAAGGTAAAGCGTTATGGATGAGATTGCGGATGAGAAGATGTCATATCAGCATGAGCTATCTTTTTTCACTCCTAGTCAATGGGCTGTTATTTTTTGTAAGGGGGAGCCTGAGAGTGGTTTTGGTAGCTTGACATTGGGGGCCGTTTGGACAAGGTTGATTTTAAGACTTATTCACGACACCAGAAAGAGCAGCCATCCCTTGCGCCACCAAGTCAGTCATCATCCCTCATGCCGGTTCCAAATCCTATTTCCACTGATTATACAGGTAATGTATCTCATTCTATTTCTTCATCAATGGTTGACAATCCTGTTATTGATTATTTGAGTCTTCCTAGTGCTCTTAGAAAGGGGGTTAGGATTTGTACGCAACACCCTATTTCTAAATTTGTGTCCTATGATTCATTCTCTTATATATCGTGCTTTGGTTTCGTCTCTATCTTTTGTGTGTATCCCACAGAATTGGAAAGAAGCTGTTAATGATCCTAGGTGGAAAGGAGCTATGATAGAAGAGATGCAAGCCCTAAGTAAGAATAATACCTGGGAGTTAGTCTCTCTTCCAAGTGGGGAAAAAAAAAAATCAGTGGGATGTATATGGGTGTTCACCATTAATCAAAAGGCAGATGGAACAATCGAACGATACAAAGCAAAACTAATAGCCAAAGGATATATTTAGACATATAAAATGGATTATCAAGAAACCTTTGCTCCTATAGCAAAGATGAATTCCATTCGAGCAATCCTTTCATGTGCAGCTAACCTAGGGTGGCCTTTGCAACAACTAGATGTAAGGAATGCCTTTCTTCATGGGGATTTAGAGTAAGAGGTTTATATGGATGTGCCACCAGGATTCTCCTCTCAGTCTACAATTGAGAAAGTCTACAAGTTGAAGAAAGCGTTATATGGTTTGAAACAATCTCCTCGGGTTGAGGTTTAGGTATAAGCAAAGCAATGCAGATCATACCATATTTGTTAAACGCAATGAAAATAAGATAACTGTGCTTATTGTATATGTGGATGATATAGTTGTGACAGGGAATGATGAAGAGGATGTGACACATCTGAAGATGCAGTTGGCCAAGGAGTTTGAGATCAAAGATCTCGGCCCGTTGAGGTAGTTTCTTGAAATTGAAGTTGCCAGATTTGAAAAAGGCATCTTTCTTTTTCAAAGGAAGTACATTCTAGATCTTCTTGAAGAAATAGGCATGTTAGGCTATAAACCAATTGATTCACCTATTGAGGTTAACTATCATCTTGCAGTGGTGTTGGTAACTCGATGGAGAAGGAAAGGTACCAAAGTGCCTGTTTGGTGCAGTTTAAAAGTTGCTTATTTCAGTTTTCAGCTTAATTTAAGTTATTTTGATGTGTTTGGTTTAGCTTAACAATGCAGCTTATAGCTTTTTGTAAGTCAGAAATCAGCTTATTCTTTGAGTGGGGCGGGAGATGCTTAATTTATAAGTCAGAAATCAGCTTATGTTTATAGTTATAAGCTATAAGCTGTTAAGGCATAAGCTATAAGCATTTTTCCCACAGCTCTACCAAACAGGGCCAAAAACTTGTTGGACGGCTTATATACCTATCTCACACTCGTCCATATATTGCCTATGCAGTTGGGATAGTAAGGCAGTTAATGCATGATCCTCAACACATTTGGAGGTTGTATATCGCATTTTGAGGTATCTTAAATATGCCCCAGGAAAAGGGATTTTGTCTCCTAATCATGGACACTTAAGGTTGGAGGCATTTACTGATGCAAATTGGGCAAGTTCTGTAAATGACAGGAGGCCTACATCTGGTTACTGCGCTTTTGTAGGGGTTAATTTAGTAACTTGTCATATTAAGAAGCAGATAGTGATGTCCCGGTCTAGTGCAGAGGCAAAATACCAAGCTATGGCGCATGGTACTTGTGAACTCATGTGGCTTCAGTCTTTGTTGAGTGATTTAGGAATTGTTTGTGGTGATCCTATGACTCTGTACTGTGACAACAAAGCTACCATCAATATTGATGACAATCCTATTCAACATGATAGAACCAAGAATATTGAGGTTGACCGACATTTTATTAAGGAGAAATTGAATAAAGGTTTGATGTGTATGCCTTTTGTGAAGTCGGAAGGTCAATTGGTTGATGTGTTTACCAAAGGTCGCAGTAGTAAGGTCTTTCATCCAATTTGTTGCAAGTTCAACATGAGAGATATATTTGTACCAACTTAAGGGGAAGTGTTAAGTGTTAGTGTCTATGTCATCCATGACACACCATGACATCAGCCCTATTCTAATGACATCCATGACATCAACCCTATTTTATGATGTAATCCATGACATAAGCCCTGATCTACTTTGTCTTATAAATAGGCTACTTCATCTCATTGTAAAACACAATTCTACATATTAATAAAATATTATTTCTCTTTTCTTCTTCTTCATCTATATATCTGACAGTTACTATGAAAAAATCCATCACAATGTTGTGTTTAGATTCAAAAAGTGTCTCCAAAACTGGCTGATGGTGACCCTTTGCATACTCAATGGATTTCTGAGAATGCTTTGGATATGACTTAGTTGATTAACTCTATGCAGCCTACCATTAGTCAAAGCTTCCTCTTATTGGATACTGCTCAAAGGATGATCGAGAGCACAGGGTATGAGTTAAGGAAGAAGCTTCGGGGGATGGATCAGGAGGATAGATCATTTGTGATATACTATGCTAAGTCGAGTAGTTTGTGACAGGATCTATATTATTACCATAGTTTCTAGGCTGTGTTCAAAGGATGCCACTTTGTTTTAGCAAACCGTGAAGGAGTGTGTATATGACTTTCTTGCTAGCATTAATTTGGAGTATGACCACATTCACGTTCAGGTGTTGGATCGTTCACCTTTTCCCGCCTTACACAAAGCTTATGCTCATCCAGCAAGAGGAGAGTCGGCATAGTGCTATGGTCCATTCCTATTTTCAAGATCATTCTGCTTTGGTAGTTGCTCCTACCACTTGGGACACTAGGCCTAGTCCAGCTCAGTTTAGTAGTGAGGGTACACTAGTTAATTGAGATCGATTGGAAGTGTGAATATTATGGGAAAGATAGACATGATCGAGAGCACTGTTGGAAACTGAGTGGTCGTCCCACTTGGTGCTGTGGCCGTGGTAGTACTGCTCGTCCCCAAGAACATGTGTTTGAGATTGCTACTAGTACTTCTTGTATGACCAGTACTCTTTCCTAAGATGAGTTACACATTCTCAGACATTTGATGGCTCAGCTTGATTCCCCACCTACCACAGTTCCTTCCACTTCCACTTCCACTTCTACGTCTTTCAATTTTGCACACATAAGTATTTCTGCTAGTGCCCTTAGTACATCCTCGTCAACTTCTAGGATTATTGATTCCAGTGCTACCGACCACATGACAGGTGCCTCTAGTCTTTTCCATTCTTGTGTTCCTTGTTCTAGCTGGGATAAGGTTAGAGTGGCTGATGGCATTTTATCCTCTATATTCGGCAAGGATTCAATTCATTGCTCCACTTTACTTTCTCTTTCTTCTATGCTTCATGTTCCTAATTTTTCAACTAACTTCCTTTCTGTTAATAGCCTCACTACTTCTCCAAATTGCTCTGACAGTTTTCCCTACTCATTATGTCTATAAGGAAAACGATTGGCAGTGGTACAGTGCATGGTGGACTGTACTTTTTGGATGCCGTCCCTCTTATATTATCGTTGTCCTCCACCAAGCTCTTCAATGCACTACTGGCTCCTCTCTTTATCTCCTTCATCAGTTGCATCGTCGTTTAGGTCATCCTTCTTTTAGTATTTTAGAAAGGCTTTTCCCTTCATTAGTTCAAGATTATCCTAGGAATAATTTTGTTTGTGATGCTTGTAAACTTGCTAAGCATAAACATACTTGTTATCCTTCAATAAATAAAAGAAGTGTTTTTCCTTTTATGTTTGTTCATGTTGATGTGTGAGGGCCAAGGAAGCACGGGTGCAAGTACGAGTACCATACAGGTATGAGTGTGGGTACGCCGATTCGGCAAAACTCAAAAAAAGTACGATACGGGTACGGCTGCTGTACGCCGATATTTTTTTTTTTTTAAATATTATTATTGTTAAAGGATCTAACCTACAAATTAAAATTAAATATCAAAACTAAAAAAAAATAATACTCATTTTCCTATAATTTAAAACCATTAAGCGTTAAAAATAATATTTGTGAAATCTCTCACTTTGACATGTTATGCACTGTGAATTTGTGATCATAATTTATTTTTAAAATCTTTCTTTTTGCTCATCAATTTGCTATTTTTATAGGGTGAGACCAAAGAAATAACAGGAGACCAAAGAAAGAGTTAAAGTTAATTGTCAACAGCAAAGGAAAAAAAAAAATTCAAGTGGGGCAAGTTGTCAATTGCAATTTGTATAATACATAAAATTGTATCATTCCCAACCTCTACTAATCAACTAATACAGTATCAATTTTTAATGTTTTGTGCATAAACTTTAAAAGTTTGTTATGATTAAAGATTTTATAAAGAAATTCTAGGAGGATCTGAAGCAAAAGCATAATGCATAGTCATACACAGAACTACCCTTTATAGGCCTTCTTATTTTTTTTGGTTAAAATTGCTTTTTAAAAACATCAAAATCATTTGTTGATATGCTTATACAATTCATACAAACAGACAGGACAGCAGAGAAACATCAAAATTACTGATCTGCAAGGGCAGGAAAAAAAAAAAAAAAAATTGGCCTTGGCGTACCCAAAATTGGCCTTGGCATACCCACGCCGTACCTGAATGAACCAAGCGTACCGGACCCTCTTTTGCCGTACCCGATACGCGTACCGCCGTACCGGTACACGTACCCGCACCCGGTACTCATACGGCATTATTTTTGGAGTACCCGTACTTCATAGGTGAGGGCCTTTCCTTGTGGTGTCTTCTTCTAGGTATCGGTAGTTTGTTACTTTTATTAATTGTTATTCCTGTGTTACTTGGGTTTACATACTTCGAACTAAAAGCGAGGTCTTTTCTTGTTTTCGCCTTTTTCAGAAAATGGTGACCATTTTCTTTAATACTACTATCAAAATTCTTCGGAGTGATAATGGGACTGAGTATGTCGATGGTGATTTTCGGGCATATCTTGAAGGGTGACATTCTTTACCAAACTAGATGTGTTGGCGCTCAGCAGAATGGAGTTGGAGTTGCCAAACGCAAGAATAGTCATCTCTTTGAAGTTGCTCGTTCTCTCCTGTTTACCATGAATGTTCCTAAGACTTTGGAGATATGACGTTCTTACGGCTGTGTGTCTTATCAACCGTATGCCTTTTAGTGTCCTCCAGTTCCACATTCCTCTTGAACTTCTTCCTGTGGCTTATCTACTTCTTCCCTTCCTCCTCAAGTTTTTGAGTGTCGCTTGTTCATTTGCACTCTCATTCTTGTGGGAAGCTTGATCTTAAGGCTGTGCATTGTGCCTTTCTTGGATATTGTACAACTCAAAAGGGTTACAAATGCGATGATCCTCACACTTGTACAGTGTATGTTGGTATGGTTGTCACATTCCGTGAGTCTGAGTCCTTTTTTTCTTCTCCTCCATCATCTCTTTAGGAGGAGAGTATTACTGACAAGATTATAGATGAGATGCTGTCATATTAGCATGAGTTGTCCTTTTTCCTTCCTAGTCAACGAGCTGTTATTTGTGGTGAGGGGGAGCCTCAGAGTGCTATTGATGGTGAGCCTGATATTGGTGGCCGTTTGGACAAGGTTGATCGTAAGACTTATTCACGGCGTCAGAAAGAGCAGACATCTTGTGTGCCACCAAGTCAATCATCGCCCCTTATGCTGATTCCAGATCCTATTTTGACTACTTCTACTGGTTATCTCTCCACCAATAGTTGACAATCTTGTTATTGATGATTTGAATATTCCTACTACTCTTAGACAAGGAGTTAGGGCTGGTACTCAACATCCCATTTCTAAATTTGTGTCATGTGATTCATTGTCTCTTGTATATTGTGCTCGTGTTTCGTCTCTGTCTTCGTCTTTAGATGTAGTAGTCATAACTGGATTGGAGCTCTCCCTTTAGATGGGTGAGAAGTAATAGTGGATTCACTAGTTAGGTCAGCTATAAGAACTCTACAATTTCAACCCAAAAAATCTTGCACGAATCATAAGAATGGAAAGAGGAATGAAATGGGCTAGAACAAGCAAAATCACATACAGACCACTATGGGAGCATAACAATCAAATTAATGGGTCATCTATGGACCCGAAAAATAAATTAAATACTGGAAAGCGAACCTCCAATCAAAACAAGTACTAAACTGTGTTGAAGAAAGTAGAGGGAAAGAAACTTGGGGCAACAAAAGATGGGGCAGCCCTCTAACACTCATCCACAGGAGCCGAAATACACAAAAAGAGACTAGGACAGCCCTAAACTAGGCCAGACGGACCTTCGGCTAAAGCCGAAATAGCTCTGTGGGACCTTGGCTAGTTCTGACAGAGGCTTAGGGACTAGCGGTGCAGGATGGGTGGTGATAGGTGATGCTGGTTGGTGGCAGCAACTGTGTGGGTGACGATTTTTAGGGTTTTGCTTCTGATACCATGTAATTTAAGAGAATACAAAGCGTGGGTGATGATTATGATATCACCACCTTTTATATTAATCAATGAACTGTTACAAAAGGAAGTCCTAAGATACTGATTAAGGAATCACTTTTGATATTGATTGATTGATTGACTGATTAATCAATCACAATCTAATCTAAATAAGAAAATAAGGAAATATTTTAATAGTACATCAGATTTTATAGTATCTCAAGGGAACTTTGGGAAGAGGAATATTGTTCAAGAAAGGAGGAAAGTTAACACTAGAAGCCTATACAAATGCAAACTATGCAGGATCTATTGATGATAGAAGATCAACATTAGGCTATTGTACTTTCCTTGGAGGAAGCCTTATAACATGGAGAAGCAAGAAGCAAACTGTGGTTGCTAGATCAAGTGCAGAAGCTGAATTCACAGCAATGGCATTAGGAGTTCGTGAACTTCTGTGGCTGAAAATAATTTTAGAAGATCTCAAAGTCGCGTGGGAAGGACCTATGAAGCTTTATTGAGATAACAAGTCAACAATAAACATTGCACATAATCTTGTGCAACATGATCGAACCAAACACATTGAAGTTGACAAACACTTCATAAAAGAAAAGCTAGACAGTGGACTAATCTGCACACCGTTTGTATCACTAGGCGATCAAGTGCCTGATGTGCTAACTAAAGGGTTAAACGGTTCAATCTTTCGGACTATTGTTGGCAAGCTGAGAATGGATAATATCCACTCACCAGCTTAAGGGGGAGTGTCAAAGATAACCAGGTTAGATCTGTGTGTGATATGGCCAAGCTATGAATTTTTGAATTTGTATTTAGATTAGTCAAATCCCTGATTTATAGGGATTGTATTCTAAGAATCTCATTCCTGATTTGTCGGGATTAGCTAGCTATAATCTAATATAAATAGTATTTCCCTGTACATTTCTAATATATCAATAATATTCTCATTGTTTATCAGTTAAAAGCAAGTTCCAACTCATCTAACATACCATCACTTGCAGCTCCCAAATCAGGTCCATTCTCTCCATACATAATGTCAACCAAATCCTTGGCATAACTGTTTCACAAAACAAGTAAAGTGAATACTATTATGTAAAGTTGTAATAACATGATATATCCCATCTACACAAGGGGAATATCACTTTCTTACGTGAGATTTGGATCTGGATGACCATGCCCAAAATCTTCAAGAGGCACTCCATTTGAAATGGATTCCTACAGGTAAGTGCCAAATATCTACCTTAACAAACTTCAATTTACATTATGATTACTGCAACACTTTACAGAAGCAAAACATACTGGACTGGCTCCTAGCTTGTCCACAAAGATGGGTTTTGCGTAAGCACCCGTAACTGCATGCATCGCATCAAATATAAACCTGAAAGTAACATGAAATGCAAAATAATTCAGAATCTTACAATTCCGTACAAAATGGGACATAGAACTGGTTAATTATTAAATATGATACAAATAGTCCTATAAACTTTTTATACTTGTTACAGTTGTTAATCATGACACTGAAGCACCGAAAGTTTTTTTCTTTACACTAAAAAAAAATAATGATAAGCAGAATTTTTTATTAAAAAGGGGGGGAGGGGGGGGGGGATTACGGAAAAAAAAAACCCCATGACACTTGTAACAAAATAAACCCTGAGTTTTCTATTTTGTCAATTTAAATCCTAATCTTTTTAGTTATTTTCAATCTAAACCATCTACCTTTTCTTGTTAAGTAAAACCGACAAAAAAAATGGTATATTAATCATTAAACTCAACTAAAAAGAGTATTTTAGACATTTTATATACATCTACATTGAATTTAAGGGCTGAAATATCATTTTTCCGTCAATTTTACTTAATGGAACTACTTGAATGGTTTAGATTGAAAACAAATCAAAAGATTATGGTTTAAATTGACAAAATTAAAAATTCAATGTTTATTTTGTTACAAGGGTCAAAATCCTGAGATTTTTTTTGTAATTTTCCCAAAAAAAAACAAAAAGAATTCTAACTGGAAATTCAGCACAGCAATAAATTCAAAAGAATTACAGTCCATGAATAAAATAAGTCACATGTTCTAAGACATTGTTTGGTTTTCAATACCTTCAAAAATCAACCTGATGCAATTTTAAGTGAACGTTGATGCAAATAAATTAATGCCATATACGAATGTTAAATGAGAAATGGCAACAAGGAGAAAGAAAACATAAGAGAAAAAACAAAAACAAAAACAGAAAACAGAAAACAGAAAACAGAAAACAAAAGCATGGAAAATGAATATGCAGATAAACCAAGCCATCAACTGTCTATGTTAAGACAGACATTTCACACTATTATCCTTGTGGTGCATTGGTTCAGACATACTTGCAAACAGTCATGTTTCCTTATTCATCAGCGTCCAACACAAGTTCAAGTAACAAGTTGCTCAGCGAAAATCAACAAGACAGAAAGGAAGTGGGTTGATTTACAGAGAATTACACAAACCATTACTTAAACTGTTAAACATATATTAGGGCTCTGGATATAGTGGCTTAGTATAACAAGATTTGCATATCTAACCACAGATAACTGGGAAATGTTTTAATCCATTTAGTTTAAATCACACTATTTCAGCTGGAGTCTGGTGAACTAGCAAATATGAAAACATACATTTGACTTGGAGGTGCTCATCGGCCCACAAAGCCCGCTCATAATTTAAAAGTTTGAGACTACAGTGTTGGCCCATAGGGCTGGGCTGTACATGTTTTTAAGCCCGGTTATAATTGTGGGCCAAGCTTTGGGAGGAGTGCTAGAAGCCTAGCCCAACCCAGCCACAAATTTTACATATATATAATGCATTTGTAAATATAAATATCTTGTACTATGATTTAGGTTATGTAACTTTATTTTTATTGTTTATAAATAAAAAGTACATATTACTAGTCTTGTAATGGGACTACAAGATAACCTTGAATTCATGAAGAGGCATCTAAGCCACAACAGCTACCATTTCTTTCACATTTAAAATGTGATAAAAACAGTTAATAAATAGATTTCAGGTTTTACAGGAAAATTTGGGTTTCTGAAAAAATAAATAAATAAATTATGCTGGTTTGGGAATTCATGTTCTAGTTCTAGGCCTGGCTTGGGCCACCGCAATTTTTGTTATTACCTAATGCAAGCACTGCCCGCATGTCCACCCGGAATCCAAACTGCAGCCCAAATATATAAACAAGCATTTTGTTGTCAAAAACACATGTTCATCAAAAAAATTTCTAACATGCCCATATCTATGAAAAAGTCAGTAAACAAGGGTCGAATTTCAGTCCCTGAAGTATGCGCTCTATGTCAATTTGGTTCCTAAAATACAAAATTTGTCTTTATTTGGTCACCAAACCTAATGCCATCTAAAATTAATAACAGAATCAGAGATTAAAATATACAAAATGGCCTCAATCGTTAATAAGAAAATGCCTAAAATACTGCTAATTCCGGGATTAATTTCGATAGCGTTAGCTTCAGCGACTAAAAAAAGATGCATCTTGTATTTTGGGCATCAAATTGACAGAATTGAAAGGTTGGGGCCAAAATGACATATAGAGCATACTTTAAGGACCAAAAGTGTATTATAATAAAAAATATATATATATTTTTTTTTTCATAAGAAATCACATTACTGAAAAATATTGGGGATGGCATTGCAAAAAAGAAAAAGGAAAATATATATATAAATATTGGGAGGAGAGCAGAGGGAAGCAAAGAAGAAAAACTAAACAAATAAGAACTGATCAATAAATAAAGCTAGTTATGGCCACTCAAAGTACATGCATGTCATACCTGAAATCTGACCGTGAAACAAGACTTCTGATAAGTGAAAAATCAAATACATTCTGCACACAATCACGTACAGTTCATGTTTTACTTATCAAAAATAGAAAAGAAAAGATATATAATAATTAATTTCCGATCAGTGTAACAAACACTAAAACTTCAAGAATGCACATTGTCCTCACCTCCATCAGCTCCAAGTAGTCGAAAACTGGATCAACTACTTCAACAATAAAGTTTCCATATTTTGTAACTCCTACACAAGAGAGGTCAACATCGGGGATTTCTGCCATCTTAATTTCAGATATCTGCAGTTAATTATAAGAGATGTTACGTCACCATTTTTCCCCAAAAACTTAAGCTGTTAGGAAGTAAACCCAACAATGTATACCAAGTTATTCAACACTATCCCTCATGTGCAACCCCGTCTTGCACGTGGAGAGACAAATAGAAAGAGGAGGAGGAGCCAAACGAGGACCAAATACCAAATGCCAATGAAGAGACTTGAACCCAAGACCTCTCTCAACCTAAGCTCTGATACCATGTTAAGTCACTAATTTTCCCGAAACCTTAAGCTGTTAGGAAATGCGCCGAACAATGTATATCAAGATATCCAACACCCTCCCTCACGTGCCCCCGTCTTGCTAGTAGAGTTGGATAACTTGATATACATTGTTGGGTCTATTTCCTAACAACTTAAGCTTTTCGATGAGTTGTCGATTAACAATCTAATATGGTATCATAGTAGGTTGCACGCGGAGAGAGTGTTGGACCCATTTCTTAACAACTTAAGCTTTTTAGATGAGTTGGTGATCAACATTTCAATAAGGAGCCAATAATTAGATTGCGATGTTTAGATAGGCACTACTTGATACTATCCAATTGCACTACAACATATTGACACAAAATATATGAGATGCAGATTGCACAAGTGAACAAAAGACTTAACAAGGAAGAAAGAACAATCAACAATCAAAGAAACATCATTTCACATTGAACACGAAAAGCAATAAAATATGTTAATAATGAGTAAGGGTGGGGGAAAAAGAAAAAGAAAAAAAAAATTAGTAGAAGATGTCATTATCGAAAGATGAAAAAGTTACTTACAAAACCATGTGTGATGAAAATAAAGAAGGAACATAACAAAATCAGGAAGTGCTATGTGAACGTTTTAGTTAATTTGAAGTTCGATGATCATTAGCTACCAATGAAACACCGGATATAAGTGTCTATAGCATGAATCTTTCAACATATCTAAAAACATTCTAATATCAGATTTCATTGTTTACATTCGTTTGAATCAACTAATCAACTATTAGTTACAACTTAGAAGACACTCAACCCGGAGAGCCAAATGTCTTAAATTGTTTTGTTAGCTGTTGTTCATTCTGCTTTGTTAGAACATGAGGACACTGTCCTCTAAAATATAGGGCAAACTTCACTTTACCCCCAGACGTTTGGAAATAACCACATAAACCCTACGTGATTTGTGGACTGAAGTGCACCGTTAAAAATTCCATCCAACTTAACAGCAAGTGTGAAACGCGTGACAGGCATAAAGGGTTATATGATCATTTTCAAAGTTCAAGGGAGTAAATCGCACATGGAAAGCATAGGGGGTTAAAGTGCACTTTACCTTCCAAACAAATGACGAAAATACAGGGATATTTTTGTCTTTTTATTAAATTGTCAATGGGCTTAACGGTGGACTTCAGTCCACAAATCATAAGGGGGTTATGTGGTCATTTCCAAACGTTAAGGGGGTAAACCGCACATGGCCCAAACCACAAAGGCTAAAGTGAAGTTTGCCCAAATACCTTGAAGAAAGAGAGGAAGAAGAGAGAAAGAAGAGGAAAGGGATTCCTCTCTGTTCATGTTTATGTGAGAGACCAAAATGTGCATAACAAGTTCTGCTCTCTGCTCTCTGTTTGTGTGCCTGAGTGAGACTAAAATGGGAGGGGAAAACGTAAAAGATAGAAGAGCTGCCCCTAATTTATGAAATTGTCCATTACTGTATAACCTCCATAGCATAAAAGGAAGGGAAAAATAGGAAGTGGAAAGTATGAACCATTTTACTGTAGCAAAATGGGACTGTCCTTTTTATATATAGTAGTACAGTTATCTTATATTTTAGATTCAATAGCACAAGCACTACAATTAACTTCTAGCATGAGCTTTGTGCGACCTTAAAGTTCAGCTAATCAAGCAACTCCAAGTTGAATAACTTCTCAACAGAGAAGCCAAAATAAAATGAAAACACAGTATAGGCCAAGCTAAAGTAAAAAGTACAATGTAATTACTGTTTTGTTTGATCAACAAGATTTGGGTAGAAAAGGAAAAGGAAAAAAAAATAAAATCATTGATCCTTGTTTGGTTACCATGGAAAACAAGAAAATTAAAATACAAGAAAAGTTTGGGAGAAATTTTTAGTTTCTTTTAGATATCACTCTTCTTCTCTTTTTCATGATTTCTTAGATGCCGTTTGGTAACGTTTACAGTTTACTATTTTTAGTTTATGGAAAATATTAAACATGTTTATATTTATTTTGAGTAAAAATAAAAAACATGTTTGATACACAAGTATTTCAAAATTCTATTTTGAAAACAAGTGAAAGAAGTGGCTGCGAGACGGTGGTCGAAGATTGTTGTTGGCCGTCGAAGGTGATTGCCACCAATAAGAGGTGGTTGGTGGTGGCCGAACGTGGTTGTCAGCTGTGGTAAGTGGCGGCCGACGGACTAAGATGGTCGCCAATTGGCCGCCTAAGGTGGTGACCAAAGGTGGTTACCGTTCATAGAAGGTGGTTGGTGGTGGCCGAAGATGGTTGGTGGAGGAGGTCATTGGCCATGGTGGCCAATGCTAGTGATGAGTGATGATCGAAAAAGGCGGGAGAGAGGTAGAAATGAAAATAATTAATTAATTAAACAAGTGAAACCAACTTTTTGTGGTAGTAAATTTTGTAAACTGTTTACAACTTTTTAAAAACGAAAATAGAAACCGAAAGCGTGATTACAGTTTCAAAAATTCTGGACCTCATCATTTCATGAAGTTAATTAATCTAAATGTTTGTAAAAGTAGGAGGGAAAACACGAAGGAAAAATCAAAAATGGCTTTCTTTCTCATTCCTTTCCTCTCTTTTCCTTTACCAGTTCTAAGTTCCAAACCAAGCCCACTGTTCCAAACCAATTCATGACCTTTTCCTACTGTTCAAGCACTTACAAAGAGGTTCAATTAAATCTTCCCACCACAGCCTCTGTTTTAATTACCTCACTAAAGTGATTAAATTTCTTCCTGTCATGCTGACAGAGGCAGAATCTGTTGAATAAACAAACATGCATCTAGGATTTATCTTTGCTAAGGACTTCAGGATGTTTCTCCACAAGGCAAGATGTTTTGTGCAGGCATTCCTCTTACGATCGTAATCTCTTTCTTTTTCTTTTTTTTTTGGATAAATAATCTAACTTTATTAGAAAAGCATCAAAGTGATGCAAACAATACAAGGAAAAGAAAATGATCCACCACAGCCTAAACAAAACTAACCAAATCCTCCATAAAATTTACAAAAGCCAAAATATCAGAATCAACCAAACCCTTAACCCAACTATACAACACCATAAGAAGCCTACTTTCTAACCAAAGAATTGAATGACATGTATTCTGGAAAACTCACCTATTATGCTCCAAGCAAACCAGCCAAAGCAAACAATGAGAAGCAAGTAACCAAGCCTTCACCCTCGCCTCACCCCAACTTTGAAACACCCCCAACACCGACCCCAGCCACACCCAAACCAAACCAAACCAAATAAAGCGACAATTAGACTCCAAAGCCGAGACACAACTGGACAATGAACAAGCAAGTGATCCACCATCTCCACATCCTTACAGCACATACAACACCAATTTACCAACATATGCTGCCGTCAAATTAAATTATCAATAGTCAGAAAACGGCCCAAGGCAACAGTCCAAACGAAAAAAGCTACCTTAGACAGAGATCCCGCCATCCAAATATTCTTCCAAGGAAACATCACAGCATCTCCCCCTACAAGAGCCCCATAAAACGAGGACACCAAGAAAACCCCTTTAGATCTCAAACCCTCCCGCACCAAAGAATCCACTCCATCCCCCCCATGGTGCAACCCATATAGAAAACACAGAAGATGCATCAATTGGTCCAACTCCCAATCCTACATATCACGACTATGACAACCCAACCCGTACTATGTTTAATTATGCATATGATTAGATGTTTGATGTGAATTTGCAAATTCAAGTATGGAAAATATGTGAATTTGGAAAAATATCTATTGGAAGTAAGAATATCTGTTGCAATTGAAACATTGAATAGAAATTCAAGGCCGTAGAGGCACGATAAACAAAAACCGACTTCATAGCAATGATTAGCATGATTTTTAAAGCCTTTGGTGAGATTTTGAAAAATTATGATTCGTAATGAATAAATTAAGATTTTTGAGTTAATTTGTACATGTATAGCCTCTTTGTTCTTCATTTGTGGAAGAGGGCTCCAAAGTGTGAGTTAGAGAGAGAGGAAGAGGAGAAAGCTAGGGATTTCAAGGGAATCAAGGGGCAAACCATAGATTTGAGTTAAGGTATGAAAATTTATTTACAATCTCTGTCTCTAACTCATTTTTGACTAGAAATCATGAAGAGATTAGGAATTTTGGGCTATGGTTTTGAGTTGTGTGGTGACTAGGGCTAAAGACATGAAATTGGACCTTAATCTCTACACCATTGTTTGATTTGAGTTTATTTTTATGATTGATCCATGAAACAAATCCTAGATGGTTCACATAAACAAGATTGGTGAGAAAATCATTCATGAATATATGTATTTTGAACTTATGTATGGAGAACATGAAATTGTTGTCGATGAAAGATTGATATGTTTAATGAGGAATTACACTTGTATCATGCTTAGTTATCATGTTTTTGAATTGTGTTTACTTGGATTTGGGCATGGGCTTGGGATGAAAATATTTGCATCTTTGAGCCATTGTCGGACTACTTGAGTGAGCCCAGATCGTTCGTGCGGCCACGGGCTCCACACGAGCGCCCAAGATTTTTGCCTAAACCCACTCCTCCCTGTGCGCTCAAGCGACGGCCATTTCCGTACGTGCGGAGCCAGACCACTAGAGCGGCTGGAAGGGCCGCACTCAACAAGAAAAAAATTGTGTTTTCTTTGTCTTACTACCCTGACTTCCAGAATGCAGTCCCAACCATATTTTGAACCTTTTGGGAGTGAAATGATGCTTGAAAACTCATTAAAGAAGGTAGTGAATAGTGAAAGAAAAGAGCACAATTGAAGTAAACGATTTAACGAACGCATGTGTGAAATGTTCATGTAACACCGCGAGATCAAACACACTGTGAGTAGTAATATTGTACACTTATACTCTTTACTGCGTATCTTGAACCATAGATGGTGATTGGTGCCAACATTATGTATTGATTGGAAATGACGAAACTTCATTGATATTACATGACATGTGCTAAATGATTGGGCCCAAGACCGCTTGTTATATGATTGGGCCTAAGATCGCTTGATAAATGATTGGGCTTGAAGCCGCTTGTTATATGATTGGGCCCGAGGCCGTTTGGTTTATATGATTATGGACATTGTGATCATCTAGTTACACTGCTTTACTGTGCTATTACTCATTAAGCTTCGCTCACCCAATTTTATGTATGTACATGTAGGTGATCAACAGCATGGAGTACACCCCTAGAGTTAGCTTCAGGAACCTTTTTGTGACCCAAATGAGTCATGCCTCCAAATCGGAGTCTTATCTTGACTCACGCCACACCTTGACCTTATTTTGTTTTTGTTTTCATGGTCTTGGGTTATAATAACTATGTACAATTTTTCCTTTGGTTCTTATAATTTTTGTTGGGCATGTAAACGTATTAATGTGTTACGCAGTTATCTCTATGATCTTGCTCATGATTGGCACAACTCAATGGACTTCCTGTTATTATATGCTTCCGTTATGGCCCCATTAACATAAATATTTTGTATGATCATTTGAGGCCTTCGGTAATCCACGGATTACTGGCCAGTTATGACCCAAACTTCTAGGAGCGGGATCGGGTCATGACGTAATGGTATCAGAGCACTAGTTAATATCTCACACACGAGTCCATGTGAGCAATAAGTAGTCTAGAAAAGGTTTAATTGCATCCATATTGCGTTCATAATTAGGTATGACACAGGAATATGCATTTGTATATGTGGCTTATGTGCATACTATCTGTGAATGTTATAATGTATGTTCCTCTAGATTATGGTGAGAACAAGGGCGGAAGATGGGGAGGATTCAACCTCCGCACGGCTTGATAGGATGGAAACAATGATTATGGACATGGTTGAGGCTTTAAGGCAACAACAACAACAATAGCAACAACAACAGCAACCACCACCGCCACCAATGCCTGTGCCACCACCTATAGCGCAAGACCACCAGGCCGACGACCGAACTATTGCTCTCACAGAAGAATTTAAGAAGATGAAACAGCCCTTGTTCAAAGAAGGAATTAACGCATTAAAGGCGGAGGCTTGGGTGCTTGGTATTGAGAAATTGTTTGAAGTCTTTCCATGCATGGAGGCACAGAAAGTCTTGCTAGCTGCTTTTACACTAAACGACGAGATGCGCCATTGGTGGATGCTTATTCGAGGAGAGCATCATGGGATGAATTGAGCTCAATTTTTGGAAATCTTCTATGAGAAGTACTTACCACAGAGTATCCGAGACAGGAAGGTGTCAGAGTTTGAAAACTTGAAGCAAGGGAACAAGACCGTAGCGGAGTATGAAGCGCAATTTACGGAATTAGCCCGTTTTGCACCGTACATGGTCGATACAGACTACAAGAAGGCGAGGAAATTTGAGGGAGGTCTCCGAGACTCCATTCTCAAAAAGATTAATGTATTGCAGGTGCAAAAATATGTGGATATATTGGATAAGGCCATCATAACAGAAGGTAACCAGGCCAACTGCAACTGATACCCAAAATGGAATGGCAAAAGGCATGGATTCAATATGCACAAAGGGTCAGCGTCCTCGCAAAATAAGATTGGGAACTTCCAACACAGCGGGGTCTAATTGTGATTCACCACCCACTTGCCCGGAATGTGGGAAGAAACATCGAGGGGTTTGCCATCAAGCATCAAGAGCTTGCTTTAAGTGTGGGAAGACGGGTCATATGATGTGAGATTGTCCTATGTTTGGGCAACAAAAAGGTAATAGGCCAACTGCTAGTTCAGTCGGTTCCACTCCTGCAACAAAGACCCCCGCAAAACCTACTACTTCGAGAGATAATGTTAGGCAAAGAAGAGTCTTTGCTCTTGTTCTGGGTGATGTCCAAAATTCAAATACTGTAGTTTCAAGTACGCTTTCTGTCAATGGCCAATCTGCTCATGTGCTACTTGATTCAGGTTCCACTCATTCCCTTGTTTCGAAAACCTTTGCTCCTAATTCAAATGGATCCATGGAACCCTTGAATTATGTGTTGTGCGTGTCTCTCCCATCGGGGGATTATATGTTATGTGCTTCTATATATCCTGCATGTGAGCTTTTACTTGGAGATATTTCATTATATGCTAATTTGATGCCTCTTGATATAGTGTACTTTGATATAATTTTGAGAATGGATTGGTTAGCTAAGTATCGTGCAACTATTGACTGTGTCTAAGCAAGTTGTTTTCCGCCCACCGGGTCAAGATGAGTTTACTTTCGTGAGACATGGGGTAGTCCCTCCACCCTATTTGATATCTGCTATGAAAGTTTGTAAACTACTTCAGAGGGTTGTAAGGGTATTTGTGTAGCATTTTGCATGCAGAGACAACTGAGATGGGTGTTGAAAATATTCAGATTGTTAGTGAGTTTCCGGATGTATTTCCCGAAAAATTGCCAAGGGACTTGACAAATCGTGACATTGAATTTGTCATTGATATCGTACCGGGTACTCAACCTATTTCCCAAAGCTCCATACATAATGTCTCCGGCAGAAATGAAGGAATTGAAAATACAGTTGCAAGAACTGCTTGACAAAGGGTTCATCCGACCAAGTACATCGCCATGGGGCACACCCGTTTTGTTTGTGAAAAAGAAGGATGAAACCCTTCGGTTATGTATTGATTACCGAGAACTTAATAAGATAACGGTGAAGAATAAATATCCTTTACCACGGATTGATAATTTGTTTGACCAATTACAAGGGGCACAAGGGTTTTCAAAAATTAACTTGAGATCCGGGTACCATCAGTTGAAAGTCAAAGCAGAGGATATTAAGAAGACCACCTTCCGAACCAGGTACGGCCATTACGAATTTTTAGTCATGCCATTTGGGGTTACGAATGCACCGGCAGCTTTTATGGATTTAATGAATCGGGTTTTCAAACCGTACTTGGATGAGGTGGTGGTGGTATTCATTGATAACATTCATATTTATTCGAAGAGTGGAGGAACATGAAAGGCACTTGAGATTAGTTCTTCAGACACTTAGGGACAAGAGATTATATGCTAAATTGAAGAAATGTAAATTTTGGTTGAATGAAGCAGCGTTCTTGGGGCATGTAATTAACAAGTATGGTGTGGCTGTCAATCCGCAAAAGATAGAAGCCATTGTGAATTGGCCTGCTCCTATCAATGTTACGGAAGTACGTAGTTTTATGGATTTAGCCGGTTACTACCGAAGATTTGTTAAGGATTTCTCTAAGATTGCGGTGTCGCTTACCTAATTGACTCAAAAAGGTGTTCCATTTGAGTGGAAGGAACAAAGGGAGTCCGCTTTCCAAGAATTAAAGGCACGACTCACAACAGATGGCGATATGGCTTATGAGGAGAAACCCCTTCGAATCCTTGATCGGCAAGTCAAACAACTAAGGAACAAGACTATTCCAATGGTAAAGGTGGAATGGAAAGAACATCATGGAAGCAAAGCCACTTGAGAACGGAAAGAAGAAATGAGACAATGATATTCGGAATCGTTTTCAACTTGAGGTAAACAAGTTTGGAGGACCAAACATCCTAAAAGGGGGAAAACTGTGATAACTCAACCTGTAATATGTTTAATTATGCATATGATTAGATGTTTGATGTGAATTTGCAAATTCAAGTGTGGAAAATATGTGAATTTGGAAAAATATCTGTTAAAAGTAAGAATACCTGTTGCAATTGAAACTTTGAACCGAAATTGAAGGTCGTAGAGGCGCGATAAACAAAAATCGACTTCATAGCAATGATTAGCATGATTTTTAGAGCCTTTGGTGAGGTTGAAAAATTATGATTCGTAATGAATAAATTAAGATTTTTGAGTTAATTTGTACATGTATAGCCTCTTCGTTCTTCATTTGTGGAAGAGGGCTCCAAAGTGTGAGTTAGAGAGAGAGGAAGAGGAGAAATCTAGGTATTTCAAGGGAATCAAGGGGCAAACCATAGATTTGAGTTAAGGTATGAAAATTTATTTACAATCTCTGTCTCTAACTCATTTTTGACTAGAAATCATGAAGAGATTAGGAATTTTGGGCTAGGGTTTTGAGTTGTGTGGTGACTAGGGCTAAAGACATTAAACTAATCTCTACACCATTGTTTAATTTGAGTTTATTTTTATGATTGATCCATGAAACAAACCCTAGATGGTTCACATAAACAAGATTGGTGAGAAAATCATTCATGAATATATGTATTTTGAACTTATGTATGGAGACCATGAAATTGTTGTTGATGCAAGATTGATATGTTTAATGAGAAATTACACTTATATCATGCTTAGTTATCATGTTTTTGAATTGTGTTTACATGGATTTGGACTTGGGCTTGGGCTTGGGCTTGGGCTTGGGCTTGGAATGAAAATATTTGCATCTTTGAGCCATTTTCGGACTGCTTAAGTGAGCCCAGACCGCTCATGTAGCGCGGCCACAGGCTCCGCATGAGGGCCCAAGATTTTTGCCTAAACCCACTCCTCCCTGTGTGCTCGAGCGGCGGCCATTTCCCTACGTGTAGAGCCAGACCACTCGAGCGGTTGGAAGGGCCGCACGTGCAGCCCAACAAGAAAAAAATTGTGCTTTCTTTGTCTTACTACCCCGACTTCTGGAATGCACTCCCAACCATATTTTGAACCTTTTGGGAGTGAAATGATGCTTGAAAACTCATTAAAGAAGGTAGTGAATAGTGAAAGAAAATAGCTCAATTGAAGCAAACGATTCAACGAATGTACGTGTGAAATGTTTATGTAGGTCGTGTGGCCGAAGAGACACCGCGAGATCAAACACACTGTGAGTAGTAATATTGTACATTTATACTCTTTGTTGCGTTGGTGCCAACATTAGGTATTGATTGGAAATGACAAAACTTAATTAATATTACATGACATGTGCTAAATGATTGGGTTCGAGGCAGCTTGTCATATGATTAGGCCTGAGGCCGCTTGATAAATGATTAGACCCGAAGCCGCTTGTTATATGCTTGAGCCCGAGGCCGCTTGATTTATATGATTATGGACATCGTGATCATCTACGTACACTGCTTTACTGTATTATTATTCATTGAGCTTCGCTCATCCAATTTTATCTATGCACATGTAGCTGATCAACAGCATAGAGTACACCCCTAGAGTCAGCTTCAGGAGCCTTTTTGTGACCCAATTGAGTTATGCCTCCGAATCAGAGTCTTGTCTTTACTCATGCCACACTTTGACCTTGTTTTGTTTTTGTTTTCATGGTCTTGGATTATAATCACCATGTACAATTTTTCCTTTGGTTCTTATAATTTTTGTTGGGCATGTAAACGTCTTAATATGTTACGTAGTTATCTCTATGATCTTGCTCATGATTGGCACAGCTCAATGGACTCCCTTTTATTATACGCTTACGTTATGGCCCCATTAACATAAATATTTTGTATGATCGTTTGAGGCCTTCGGTAATCCACGGATTACTGGTCGGTTATAACCCAAACTTTTAGCGGCGGATTCAGGGTCATGACAACGACGAAGGTGAACATTCCAAATAGTTGACTGCCCTTGCCTCACCCTAACTGAAGCAACCAACTCCTCCTCATCTACTACAATAGCATATATCAGTGGAAACATGCACACCAAAGACCTTCACTACACCACCTATCCTGCCAAAACCGGACCCGATCCCCCACCCCCACTTTAAACCGAACCCTATCCCAAATATCCTTCCTCCCCAACCAAACCCCCTTCTAAAGACTACAGCCATGAGATTGACCCACCCTGTTCAAACACCAACCCCCTATCCATCCCATACTTAGCCACCATACCCTCCACAATCACTCCCTTTCCTCCACAAAACGCCACAACCATTTCCCCGAAAGAGCCTGATTGAACACCACCAACCTCCTCACACCCAAACCCCCCTCTCCTTTGGAATACAAATCCCATCCCAAGCCACCAAATGATAATGAAAACTCTTCCCTCCACCACCCCACAAAAAATCTCATTGCAACTTTTCCAACCGCCTAGCAACCGTCTTTGCCACCACCACAGGAATCACATGCACCGATATAAAATACATCGGAACACTGGCAAGGACACCCTTAATCAGAGTAATCCACCCCCTTTAGACAAGTACTGACGCTTCCACCCCGCTAACTGTCATTGCACTCTACCCCCACCACTCCATTCCAAACCCTTGTCCCCTTGAAAGTAATCCCCTAAAGGAAATCCCAAATAAGACACTGGTAACATAGCCACCTTACAGCCCAAACCAGCTGCCAACACCGGGAGTTGTACCACCTCACCCACTGGAATCAACTCTGACTTTGCCAAATTAACCCCCCCGACACCGCCTCGAAGCACAAACCACACACCACAGATTTCCAATCTGAACGGCATCCGCATCACAAAAAATCAACGCATCATCGACGTAGAAGAGATGAGAGAGAGACCACCAGAGAATCAAGTCCCACCCTCACCTCAAAGCCCGATAACAAACCTCCTTGGACCGCTCTAGACAACAACCAACTCAACGCCTCTATAACCAAAATAAACAATAATGGAGACAAAAGGATCAACCTACCGTAAACCTCTCCAAGTAGGAAAGAAACTCGCCGGCATCCCATTAAGACCAACATCCGCGCAATAGAAATATAAAACTAAATCCATTGCCTCCACCTCTCCCCAAAACCTATCATCTCTAGCACATACAGCAAAAATTTCCAATTTACATTGTCATAGGCCTTCTTAATATTCAACTTACAGATCAACCCTTCATTTCCTTGCCAAATCCGCGAATCCACACACTCATTAGCCACAAACCCAGCATCCAAAATCTGTCGACCACCCACAAAAACATTATGTGACTCTGACACCACTCCCTCTAGAACACCCCGAAGTCTATTGGAGAAAACTTTAGCCAATAACTTATAAATACTACCCACAAATCGTCCGATGCATAGAATTGTCAGAAGAAGTGAATACCAATTCACAACTCCAAACAGCCTTGACAGAGATGTCCTTGTACAAATTCAATTATAACTTCCACGTCCCATATAGTCAATGATACGTATGCAAAACCTCGTCACAATCATCATAACACTAAATTCAGAATTTTTACAACTTATTTCTTCACCCCTTCCAAAAGCAAGCAGCAACTAACGATATTCAACAACATGCAAACCAGATAACAGTAATTTCCAAGCACACATATTGGAGCAGATACATACAGAAAGTGTGTTTCCATAAATCTTGTCAGTGATGGATTCAGGTGCCGGTTGCCCACTGCTGTAGTTAAACTGTAAAATGAACAATGGAAAAAATAGCATGTATCAGAAAACATTGAGCAAGTTGCAAATATTATATATTAATATCTACCATTTTGTGCAGAAAGTTAATTCATTTCCACATAAACAATATACAGATTTTAGAATCCTTTGCACTGATATACATGGATTTTCCTCAAAACAGTACACTAACTGTTTTAGTTGAAATCATAAATAGCAGTGATTATAAAATCATCTAAACGTGACTGTGCATAAAAGGTGGATTAGATCCAACCAAGAGTTATTTTTTAGTAGGATATTTTTTCATATGGCCCCCGGTACAGGAAAATGTTCAAATCCTAGTCTAAGAGTATGAGCATTAAGAATTCACCTTGATACCCCAATCATATTCTGGCCCACCAGGATTATGACTTGCACTCATTATGAAACCACCATTGGCCTGTGAAAAGAGAAAAGAAAATGGTAACGAAAAGGGTCAGACATAGGTCCCCAATAATAAAAGCAAATAGACATGTTCACCTTTCTCTTCCGTATCACAGCAGAAACAGCCGGTGTGGACATAATACCTTCTCTGCAACAATGAGATTCCATCTTTAGTTTCCCTACCAAACCCTCATCAAAGTCAAAAATTGTAACTGAAGTCGCAAATTGCTTGCATGAATGTAGACAATCGAGTAATAGTTAAATGGTTATTGAAAACAAGAGATTTCAGAATGGACAATATAATTCTCCACCAGAACATGAGAGACTTCATATACTAAAAATAAAATGAAACATTTGGAAATTTATGAAATTTAAAGAGGCTCGACTAAACTTCTAACCACACCAAAACCTTAAAAGTTGCATGTGTTCTAACGAAACAATCGTAATAATATCAGGGTGATCTTTCTGCTGGTATCTTCCATTTCTCAACAATTACATGAACCAATAAAATCAACAAGTGAACATAAACAAACCAATCCATTTGTTTTTGTATGGCGAACAAATACATTTAACCTGTTGCATTAAGTAAATAAGGGAAAGAAACTCATAAAGGCATTGAACCCCTAATCTATAGTGGAATCTCGCTTTACTGACTGTGTTAGTTTGCATACATTTAATACATTGTACTATTACACATTTGAATACCATCAAATTGAAGAGAATTGCAAAATCTATGAGATACATGAATTTTATTTTATTTTTTTAATAATCGGGTATTTTAGAAAACCCCAACTAATCCCAAGACCCACGCAAAGCACCCCTCCACGCAGGTTAGGTAAATCTCGGGCTATGCCCGCGAGCATGGCCCCAAAGGAATTGATAGCACTCAATGGAATTGAACCTATGCATCATGAGGCACCAAGGGCCTATAAGATTTCTGAATGAATTCATATACTCAATTGTGAATAATTACAAAGAATACAACTGATTAAATAGCTTCCCAATCCTAATACAAAAGAGGAAATAACCTATACACAATTCCTAGAATATCTCAGAATATATACACAATATATATTACCATATATACATAGACACATTAATACTTTCACACCCCCGCTCAAACTCAAAGTGTGATAGCAGAAAACACTGAGAGTTTGTCAAGAAGAAACCGAAATAGTGATGTGAGTCTTGGTAAAGAAGTCAACAAGTTGCAAAGTTGAAGAGATAAAGGGAAGCGAGCTAGAGCCAAACTGTAGATGTTGACGAACGAAATGACAATCAATCTCAATATGCTTTGTCCGTTCATGAAAGACAGTGTTATGAGCAATATAAATAGCACTTTGGTTATCACAATATAGAGAGGTCGGAGAGGACTAAGGAATGCCCAAATCAGACAAAAGACAACGAAGCCAAACAATCTCAGTAGTAGCATGAGTCATAACACGACACTCAGTTTCGGCAGTAGTGTGAGCAACAATAATTTGTTTCTTGCTTTTCCAAGAGATCAAGGAATCGCCAAGAAGCATACAAAGACCAGAAATGGACTTGCGATCATTAATATCACCAACCCAATCAGAATCAATACCAAGTCCAAAGAGAAAGTAGAAGACAACAATAAACCCTGAAACGTAATACCCCAAAAATAGCAAAGAATCCGAACCAAAGCAGCTCAAAATGTAGAATGAGGAGCAAAAACGAACATGCTAACCACATGAACAGCATAGGCAAGATCAGGGCAAGGAACCATCAAGTAGACTAAGCAACTCACAAGCTCTCGATATAAAGTAGGATCATCCAGAGGGATGCCACTAGTAATGTTAAGCTTCACATTAAACTCAATTGGGGTATCAGAAATCTTAATGTCAGTAAGACTGGCACGGTGAATAACCTCATTTGCATACTTGGCCTGATACAGAAAATAGCCTTTTGGAGAAGAGGCAACCTCAATACCAAGAAAATACCGTAATGGACTTAGATCCTTCATTTCGAAAGTGTGGAAAAGATACTGCTTGACCTGAGAGATAGCAGAATAGTTAGAGCCAGTAATGATCATATCATCCACATACAGTAACAAGGCAACAAAACCAACAGAAGTGTGAAGGAGAAATAAAGCAGAATCTTAGTCACAAGGATGAAACCCCAACTGAGTAATAGTTCTATAAAAGCAAACATACTAAGCACGAAGAGATTGTTTCAGACCATACAGAGCAAGCCGAAGACTATACACATGCCCAGAAGAATGAAGAAGACCAGGGAGAGGATGAATGTAGACCTCCTCAGCGAGATGGCCATTAAGAAAAGCAATGACAAATAGCAGCAACAGAAATCAAATTATGAGCAGTAGTCATCTTGGCAACAGGGCAAAGGTCTCCTTATAATTAATACCATACTCCGGTGAGAAACCTTTGGCAACCAGGTGAGCTTTGTAATACTCGAGAGAACTATCAGAATGAGTCTTAACTTTATAGACCCATTTGCAAGCAACTAGATTCTTGCTAACCGGCAAAGGAACCAACTCCCAAGTGGCAATCTTTTGCAATGCAAACAACTCATCATCCATAACTCAAACCCAATTAAGATCCTGGCAAGCCTCCTTGTAAGCCTAGGGTTCTAAAAAAGAGTGAATAGTTGACAAAAAAAGAGCAGTATAAAGGAGAAAAACATATTTTAGCGAAACCAAATTTGACTACTTGTTTACAATTGCGAATGGGATACTTACAGTTAGCAAGATTAGAGTCGTCAAAAGTAGGAGGGAGAGCCTTGTGATGAGAATAAACTAACACAGGAAGAAGAGGGAGAGGAGAAGAATAAAAGGGAACAAACTCATAAGGGACAGTAGATGTAAACCAACCTAGGAAGGGTAGTAAGAGAAAAAGAGGAAAAAAGCTTATGGGGAATAGTAGAGATGCACTCATCAGGAGGCACCTCAGAAGGAAACAGATTAATGTGAACCAAATTCTCTTTGAAAATCTGAGTAGTAATATGAGGAAGTTGAAAGTAGGACAGATACTCGAAAAATGAAACATGGCAAGAGACATAAAGGCGACGGGAAATAGGTTCGTAACAGCGATAACCTTTCTGAGTGAGATTGTAGCCGAAAAAGACACACAGGACAAACCGGGTACTAAGTTTGGTCCCATCTTTACGGGAAAGAATGACAAAACAAGAGACCCAAACAAACGAAGGATGGAGTAATTGAGAAGTTGAGAAAACAAAATCTCACAAGGAAAAGGGGAGTAGGCATATGGTTAAGAAGAAAAGCAGCAGTAAGAACGGCTTCACTCCACAATAGAGCCAAAACAAAGTCAAAGTGAAAAAGAGACCTAGTTATCTCATGGAGATGACGGTGTTTATGCTCTGCTCGACCATTTCGGACGGGCGTATCAGTACAAGAAGTTTAGTAAATGGTATCCAAATTAGCCAAATACTTACATAACTCTATTTTAAAATATTCCCCACCCATGTCAGTGTAAGTTTCTAAATAAATCCTGTATATTCAAAATTGTGTCATAATACAAAGAATATATCTGATTGCATAGTAAACCTAACCCTAAGACTAAAAAGTAGACACTGCAATATATATACACTTAAAGCACTACCATATATATACACCTAACCTAATATTCTCACACCCCTGCTCAAACTCAAGGTGTTGTAACAGAAAAACTGAAAGTTTGCCAAGAAACAACTGAAATCGATCAGCGATGTGAGTCCTAGTAAAAAAGTCAGCAAGTTGCAGAGCTTAAGGGACAAAAGGAAGCGAGATAGAGCCAGACTGCAGATACTGACGGACAAAGTGACAATCAATCTTAATGCGCTTTGTTCGCTCATGGAAAACAGTGTTATGGGCAATCTAAATAGCACTACGATTATCACAAGAGAGGAAGGTTGGAAAAGATTGAAGGACGCCTAAGTCAGAGAGAAGACAACGAAGCCAGACAACTTTAGTAGTAACACGAGCCATAGCGAGGTACTCAGCTTCGGCAGTAGAACGAGCAACAACAGTTTGTTTTTTGCTATTCCAAGAAATAAAGGAATTGCCAAGAAACATACAAAAATCAGAAGTGAACTTATGATCTGTAACATCACCAACCCAATCAGCATCAGCATAGGCGACTAAAGCCAAGGAAGAAGTAGAGGACAACAACAATCCTTAGAAGATAGTACCGCGAAGATAGTGAATAATCCAAACCAAAACAACCCAATGGGCAGAACGAGGAGCAGAAATGAACTGACTAACCAGATGAATAGCATAGGCAAGATCAGGATGAGTAATCGTCAGATAGACTAAACAACCCATGAACTCCAGATATAAAGTAGGATCACATTAAGCTCAATGGGGATATCAGCAATCTCAGTGTCAGTAAGACTAGCACGGTGAACAAAGCATACTTGGCCTGAGACAAAAAATAGACCTGAGATAAAAAGTAGCCATTGGGAGAAGAAGTTACCTCAATACCAAGAAAGTACCGCAATGGGCCCAAATCCTTCATTTCGAAGGTGCGTAAGAGATACTGCTTGACCTCAGACATAACAGAAGAATCAGAGCCAATAATAATCATATCATCCACATACAGTAACAAGGCAATAAACTCAGTAGAAGTGTGGAGAAGAAACAAAGCAGAGTCTTGGGCAGAAGGATGAAACCCAAGCTCAATAACAACAGTTTGAAAGCGATCATACCAAGCACGAGAAAATTGCTTCAGACCATACAGAGCACGCCGAAGACGACAAACTTGTCTAGAAGAATAGTGAAGGCCAGGGAGAGGACACATGTAAACCTCCTCAGTGAGATAACTATTAAGAAAAGCATTCTTAACATCCATCTGATAAAGAGGGCAATGACGAACAGCAGCGACAGATATCAAAGCACGGACAGTAGTCATTTTGGCAATAGGGGCAAAGGTCTCCTCATAATCAATACCATACTCCTGGGAAAAACCCTTGGCAACCAAGCGAGTCTTGTAGCACTCAAGAGAACCATCAGAATGAGTCTTGACTTTGTAGACCCATTTGCAACCAACCAGATTCTTACCTGCAAGAAAAGGAACCAACTCCCAAGTACTAGCTTTCTACAAAGCAGACAACTCATCCTCCGTAGCTTGAATCCAATGAGGATCCTGACAGGCCTCCTTGTAAGACTGAGGTTCTGAAAAAGAGTATAGTAGACAAAAATGTACAGCATGAATGAGAAAAACATGTTTTAGCATAACCAAGTTTGACTACTTGTTTACAAATGCGAAGGGGATACTTACAGATAGCAAAATCAGAGTTATCAGAAGCATAAATATCAGGAACAGGAGCAGAGACAACTGATGGAGGGAGAACCTTGCGACGATAATAGACTAACACCGAAGGAGAAGGAGAAGAAACAGGAGCAAGAACAAGTGGGAAAGGAGGAGGAGAGGAGGGAACAGACTCATGGAGGTCAGTAGAGGGGCTCATTAAGAGGGGGTGGTACAAGAAGAAGAGGGAATAAGCTCATGGAAACAACAGAGATGTACTCATCAAGAGGGATCTCAGAAGGCAATGGATCAATATAAACTAAATCCTCTATGAAAAGTAAGGCTATGAGAGGAGGAAGCTGAAAGTAAGGTAAACGTTCGAGAAACGCAACATGACGAGAGACATAAAGGCAGGAAATAGGGTCATAACAGCGATAACTTTTCTAAGTGAGACTATAACCCAAAAAGACACATAGGATAGACTAGGCACTAAGTTTGGTCCTATCTTTATGGGGTAAAATGACAAAACAAGCAGACACAAACACACAAATGAAGAAGTAATTAGGAAGTTAAGAAAATAGAGCCTCATAAGAAGACCGACCAGAAAGGAAGGGGTAGGCATACGGTTAAGAAAAAAAGCAACAATAAGAACTGCCTCACCTCAAAACAGAGCTAGAACGGAGGCAGAGAGGAGAGACCTAGCTGTCTTAAGGAGATGACAGTGTTTACGATTAGCTCGACCATTTTGGGCAGGTGTATCAGTACAGGCAGTTTGGTGAATGGTACCCAAATTAGTCAAATATTCACAAAACTCAGTTTGAAAGTATTCCCCGCCCAAGTCAGACCTCAACAATTTGATAGTAGACCCAAACTGTGTAGTGACCATAGATTGGAAAGTACAGTATATCTAGTAGAAGCCAGACTTATGAGTCATAAATAAACCGAAGTGTAACAGGTGTAGTCATCAACAAATGAAACATAGTAAGCAGAACCCTCTTTAGTGAGAATAGAAGAAAGACCCCAAACATCAGCATGAACTAAAGAAAACAGTGTAGCAGATATAGAGGTACTTTTACGGAAAGGTAAGGCCGTCATTTTGGCAAGTTTACACCCTCAATACTCGGTAAGTAGACTAGGAAAATTTTTACCCAATATACCTGACTGAGCTAAAGACCGTAAGCGGTTAGCAGGCAAATGCCTAATCTGAAATGCCAAAAATAGAAAAAACTTGACAAAGAATCTAACCAAAAAGAGGAAAAAGCAGTCGAAGAGATAGTCGTAGGCTCTCCACCACATAGAAGTCTCCAACTTTACGACTAGTCCCAATCTGCTGCTTGGACATTCGATCCTGCAAAGAACAGACAGAAAAAGAAAAGATAACATCAAAACCGGAGGCATCAAGCTGACTGATTGATAATAAACTGACAGATAACTGAGAAACATAAAGGACAAATAGATTAGAAATAGCAGACATAGCAGACGGTAAAACAGACCCAACAGATGTAACAGACATACCAGACCCATTAGCAACATTAATAATAATAGGAAACACAGGGGAGTACAATTTTGAAGGAGAGATGGGGAGTCTTATGATGAGAGGCACCAAAGTCAAAAATCCAGACAGACGAAGAAATACCTAAAAAAGACCCAAGCAAACCTGAATGAAGAAAGGAAACAATGGAGACAGATGGGAATGATTGGAAGGTAGACAATATATCCTAAAGCTG
This sequence comes from Camellia sinensis, assembly GCF_004153795.1. NCBI lineage: Eukaryota > Viridiplantae > Streptophyta > Magnoliopsida > Ericales > Theaceae > Camellia > Camellia sinensis. Next base: position 910,675 of record NW_021027372.1, on the reverse strand, counting down.
ACTAATTTGAGCACTCAAGGAAGCTAAGTCAAGATCAGGAGCTGGAGCAGATGCAACATAAGCAACAGGAGGAGCCCAAAATTGGTTCTGAGACTGCTGAGTAGAGGCAGGCAAACAGCCCTTCTTGGGACAGTGATACTTCCAATGACCCCTCTAATGGAAGACGGCACACTCATCAGAAGCCAAAAACATCATAAACAGAAAGCTTAGGGGTTCAAACTGTAATTACCCACAACCAAAACTAAATGGGTTAAATTGTAATAAGCAACAAATTATCCAAAGAACCAATAAACTGCAAAGGTCCTGAACAAAAGATATAATAACCAAGTGGGGTCAAAATATAATAACCAGAATTTTGGCCTAGAGACCACAAATATTCTCAAGTCAGATGAAAGCACCAAACTAGAAGCACCAGAGGGAGGCTAAACACAACTATCCTAAGCAGTGTTATTAAAGGCGATAGGCGCACCAAGGCGCCAAGGTCTCCAGGGGCCTAGGCTCAAGGCGCAAGGTAAGGCACAGGCTTCACCGAAGTAAGGCGCACCTTGTACGGAAAAATATATATATATATATAATTTATATAATTAAATAATTTAGGGTTTAATATAAACAAAATGAAATGTTAAACATTTACTATTTTTTGGAGATTAGGAATTAGGGCTAATTTTTCTTCTATCATTGATTTGGGGATGAATGCCCAATGTATTGGTATCTATAATAAGGGTAAGGATCTTCTGTAGCTGCACCATATTAAATTAATGGTTAGATTTTAAACAAAACTAATTAAAGCAACAATAAAAAAAACCCTCAAGAAGCAAGCCTTGGCCAGTCAAGTGCCTTGTCACAGTCTCCTAGCCTGGAGCACTACAAGGCGCAAACCTTGGGCCAGGACGGGACTTGGGTCTGGACGGGACTTGGGTCTAGACGCACGCCTAGATGAGCCTTAACGAAGTCGCCAAGCCTAGAACACTATAAGGCGCAAAGCTTGGGCCTGGATGGGACTTGGGCCTAAGCGCACCTTTAATAACACTGATCCTAAGTCAAAGGAAGCACCGAAGCAAAGAACTAGAGGGAGACTGAAGTTGATCGAAAGAAACAAGGCAACTACCACGATCGTGATTCCGGAGAGAGAGGTCGCGACCATGGCTGCTATTTCAGAGGGAGGTCACGTCTGACAGCCACAAACCAGAGGCTAAAACAAAGGGGTTGATTTGAACTCAGATGAGGACTTGAGCCAGAGAACTCGATCAAGCCAGAGATCAAAACCAGAGATGATTTCGAACCAGAGGGAGAGAACTTCAAACCGAACTTCAAATCAAAGGCAGAACCTTGAACCAGAGGAAACTTCAAATCAAGCAGAGGTGAGAACTAGCGTTTCGGACACGGCTCTAATACCATGTAAGTTTCTGAATAAATTTGTATATTCAAAATTGTATACTAATACAAAGAATACATCTGATTATATAGTAAACCTAATCCTAAGACTAAAAAGGAAACACTACCATGGTCAAATATTCTCACATGGCCAAGTGACTAAAAAGAAAACAAAGCTATATATGCATAGATGAACGAATGTTCTCACATGGCCAAGTGACTAACCACTAAGTCAACACCTTGGGGTTATGAGATACATGAATTGACAATTCTTCCTTTTTTTCCACATTTATTCTTTAAGTTCTATGCCAACAAGAAGTAGACAATTTTCATATTCAAGGATTGGTGTTAAACCATCACTAATCAACTTTTATAGAAAATGCAAACACCCACCAACAATTAATAAAATTTCGGTTTTTGTATTTTTTCAAAATTAATATTGGAAGTATCTGTATGACCACCACCACATGGTAGGCCTCATAGGTGCCACATCATATTCGAGTTAGACAAAAGGATGTCCTAGTGGCAAGCCAACCGGGCACCACATCACCTCCAGATTGGTTAGCAAGGTTATGGGCTTGACCTAAGCCCATAATCCACCAAGTATTGTAGTCTAGTCATTTAATGCGATCAATGCCTTAATCTCGAGCCACAATGCCATGGCATGTGCCTAAACATGGGACACCCTATGGAATGTCCTAGGGCACCACTTAGTTGGGCTAAGGATCCCAAGTTGGCCATGCCATCTCCACTCGGATGTGAGATGGTTTGGCATCCCATTGGATTGGCCAAGTGATCCTCCACTAAGCCCTGATCCCCTTACACATTGTTCTTTTACCTATTGGTAGACAGTCAATACATCTCCATCACCACGTTGATAGGCTATTCTGAGAGCAGGACACATAAGTCTCCTCTCGAGATCATTGGAGGTATGTGGCTTAAAGTCTAGATTTAAGTGACTGTCAACGTGGCTCGGCCCACCTCTTCAGAGTAGCTCTAGCTTAACCACTCTTAGAGAGAGAGGGAGAGAGTCCTTAACCAAGATGTGTGATATTGCATAGCACATATCACACCTAAAATTGAAAGGCCTCTTATGCAACTCTCAATGCTTATCATATCATACCTACCATTGCAGCTCTTATTATACGACCCATGAGGTCTAATCTTCCAAGTTATCGAACTAAGGAGGTTGAGCCACTTATCCAAAGGTGAGCTAGCTTCCATGGCTTGGCCACCACCCTATATAAGGAGGCTCTCATACATATGCCAAGGCATTCCTAATCATCTTCTCCATCTTTGGTAAGAACGAGATCTCTCCTCCACCCTCCTCTCTCTCTCACCTAAGGCTGCTAAAGCCCTCATGTCCTCAATCTACAATGGTTTCTTCCAATCTTAATCCCCGCCATCTTCCCATAGGGTCCAATCCAGGCACTTCACCATATATTGTCCACGACTACATAATATTAACATTGTATTAAAATAATTCAGAAAATAAATAAATAAATAAACTCATTATAGAGCCACTTAGGGTCTATTTGGTAATATTTATATTACAGTTTTTTTGCATATATTTACGAAATTTTTGAAAACTGTGAACAAAAACTCATTTGATTTTTGTTTTCATTTTCAAAAAGTTGTAAATAGTTTAAACACAAAAAAGTTGGCTTCTTTTGTTTAATTATTATTTTTTTTTTTTTATTTCTTCCTCTTTTTGCCACCCTTTCTGACCCATTGCTTATCACTACCAATTACTATTGCCAATGACCTCCTCCGCCAACCACCTGCCTCAGCTGCCAACCACCTCACACCAACAATAATCACCTTCGGCCACCACCTCTTGTTCAAAACAACCTTAGGCGGCTGACCAGCCACCATCGACAAACACCTCCGACCACCATCTCCAACCATCGGCAACCACCTCTAGCCACCACCAGCCACGTGCCATTGGTGGCAACCACCTTCGGCCACCATTTGCAATTATCGACAACCACCACCTCTATTCACTTGTTTTCAAAACAAAACTTTAAAATATTTGTGTACCAAACATGTTCTTTTTTTTCTTGCCACCTTAATGACTCATCCTACATTTTTCAACCTGACAGGATAAACTGCAGGGAAGTATGGAAATTTCATGTATACTAATACTACAATCTTTGCAAGAGTTGGTGGGTGAACATGTAGGGCATGGGGCTGTAAATGTTGTACTTATTCGAAATTTCTCGAAATTAGGTTGCAGAAGCCCATTGGATCTAGGGGAAACGGGTGGTGTTTGAAAATTCCAAACATCCATCTTGGGTTACAGCTATAGACACGACTAGTGAAGATGTTGTAGTATGGCATAGCTATTTCTGTACAGATATATTCAAAGGGTTTCAAGTGACAAACTGTAATATATTTGGGAAGCTCCCTTTATCATTTGGTTGTAAAAATCTTGGAACTCACAATAATCCATAGTTGTTTGTTTGATTTCTCTATTTAGACTATCTTTTTCTTTTGACTGTAGAATTTGTACATCTCTTAGATTTTACTTTTCCAAATATAAGATGATCTAATATTTGATAGTGTATCACCAAAAAAAACAGATAATCTGATATTTTATCAATAACCTGAAACTGCATAATACTATCAGCATACTTCAATATTGCCTTTAGTCTATCATGTTACACTGGACTGAAAAAGCTTTATTATCAAGACAATTGTTCATTGGTTCTTGAACATGAAATCCAATTATACAATCATTTTTAACAAAGAATCTAACAGACTGTAAGTGCCATATATCAAACTCCATTTTCACAATACAGTTTGCAGTTACACATTACTTTAGCTCCTGTTTGACATTAGTTTAGTTCCTGAAGTCAAAGAGATTTGAACATACAAATGTACAGGCTTGCAGTTTCTATAAATAAATCTTCTGCCAATGATTGCACTGTCCAATCAGCAGACTTAAAGTTGCCCCAGTGCCTCCAGTATTTGGGTGCTAATCAAGGAGAACCCTGGTAGACAGGCAAAGAAACCTAACACTGTGTCATCTGGGGACCCAATTCCTTCTCCAAACTCTTGCCCTGGCTGCTTTAGCATTGAGCCCATAGTCCCAGAAAGTTCTAAGAAATTTTCTAGAGAATTCTTTAATAAAATCAACAGCAACCCAACATGCTCCCACTATCATCAAAGCAGTCCAGTCCAAAATTATCAAAATTATTTCTCAGAATCCATGGACTTGTTTATCAATCCAACAGCACCAACATAGATTCCCCTGACATCACTTTCACTGCACTTCTTTAAAGTAGTTTCCTCTAACACTGCATCATATATTATGCCCCACCTATCAAAGCTGTAAACATGAGCATCCTTTCAATATGATGCAGGCCCCTTGTCTAACTTTGACCATGGGAAGACAAATTTAATCAGATCGCAACTTCAGTCATTGGCACTGATGAATAGGTATAAGTTTACCTCAATGACAACAGTGATGTTTGTAACGCTACTTCACTCTGCACGGATAGCAAGAGACACTCTTATGTTTGACAATGCTTTAGTAAAATTTCCACAAGATGCTTTGCCTTCTACATTTGTTTTGTAAAGAACATATTGTTCCAAATTCACTTCTGCATTTACAATCATATTCTTTCTTCTTCTTCTTTTCCCATTTGAGAATGAAGTACAAACCCCAAAACTAACAAATAATTATGGCATTATATATGCGAATGTGTGTCAAAGAGAAAAGAAAACGCAAGGAAAAGAAAGTATTAGCATTTAGCACCGACACTGTGCATACCTTATCAAAGTCATAACAATCTCAGAAACAAAGCAAATGAAGCATGGCATTCATCCTACAGTAAATAGCTAAAGAGTTTAATAACATCTTGCAACTCAGACAGCTAACTCACTTGCCAACAAATATTTTGCCGACTCCATTTCCCGCTGCAATTTTAATTATTATCTGGAATTCCATCAAAGCAACGTTAAAAAAAGAATCAGAGGAATTACCTCTTCAGCTAAAAAGTTCAAAATAGATTGAACTCGTGGCAAAAAAAATAAAAAAATAAAAAAATCTCACCTGGGCAGCTTCTCGGTTAAAATATCGACCATCACCTCCTAACACCAACAACCCATTATTGTAATCCTCGGGAGGCAAGGAATTAAACAATGCCTTCATATTCATAAAAACTAATCAATAACAGTGACAAGGCACTAAACCCTAAAATACAGAAAGAAATCTTAGGACTGCAAAAACGTCCAAATTGGAACCTGAATCCAATTGGCAAGGTAGTTTTCTTCCATAAACACTTTAACCTAACAACAAACACAATAAAATCAATCCACATCCAATAGAAATCCACACCACAGCAAAAGCAAAGGAAACAAGTAAAACAGGACGAGCAGACAAGGAGAAAATTTACCTTCTTTCGAAGACCACTCGTTCCAGTCTTTTGGCCTTCGATTGGCTTTGTTGGAACTGATTTAATCTGATGATCAAGAATCCAATTCCAAACTAGTGCGTGAGTGATATATAAATGTATACATGTGTGTGTGTGCGTATGAGACAGTGCGAGAGAGAGACCTTGATGCCTTGAGAGTCGGTTACTGTGGCGGAAGGAGAAGGAGAAGCAGAAGAAGCTTTGACGGCGAGAGAAGAGGGGTTATGAGAGGAGGAGAGATTGGGGGGAAGAGAGGAGGAAGAGAGGGGAGAGAGAGATCTGAAAGGATGATGAGAGAGAGTGGCATTTGTGGATGGAATGAGTTTGGGGGTTGATAGAAAGGCGGTGGTGCCTGCTTGTACTGAGAACGCCATGGAGATTTGTTCACTGACTCAGATCAGAGACGTAGTAGCTCTGCTGCCTGAAACGAGAAAGAGAGAGAGTGCGTTTTCTGTTCGTGTGTATGTATTGGTGACTCGGGGAAAGATCCAATGCAACGCAATGTCACTGCAATTTCAAAATCCCATCGCTGCCACATGTCCTTGCAAACAGTTATCTACACTTCACGTGATCTCCTGAACGTCGAGTTTTTTTTTTTTTTTTTTTTTTGATTTTTTTTTTTTAACATTTTAAAAAATCAAATTATTTTAAAAGAATTTAAAAAAAGTAATTCACTTTTTAAATTATTTATCAAACTAGTTTACTTTTTAAAAAATATAAGTTGAAAGTGTGAGTTTAGAATAAAATTATATGTTTAAAATATTATTTTATATTAACATAACTTACTAGTGTGTAGGTATTAATATGCAATTATATGTTTAAGATATAATTTCACTATAAAATCATATTTTGAATATATAATTTTAAAAAGTGAATTAATTTGATAAATAATTTGAAGGGTTACTTATTTACATAAATAGTTTAATTTTTTAAAATATTCATAAATAAATAAAAAAAACTTCGTTAACATATTCTTTTCTTTTTTTTCTTGTTTGGACTGACACTGTTTAAGTCTGTAAGTATTTATTAAAAAATTAAATTAATTTAATAATTGTAATATTTTTATTTTATTTGATTTATATTTAAAAATAAATAAATAATATGTGTGTTTTTAAAAATTATTTATTTATGTTTTAAGATAAATGTGATAAAATAAAGATTCTACCATTGTTAGAGTAATCTAACTTTTTTTAGATAATGTACACAAAGTGTCTAAAAAAATAAACTGTTTGGATTATCAAAATATGACCCATGATAGACCCTACAAGTCCAGACAATGCCTCTCCAATTCAGATGAAGATAAGAGAAAGTCTCTCCCTTTCTAAGTTATTTTCAATACATTTCCACCATTCTAAAATCGGGATTGTTGGCCCAAAAAAAATTGATTATCAATTCGTACATTTTGACTCTCACAAAATTAGTGTATTTGTACGATTCTCATGAGAAAGATTATGGTACACACTATTTGTACCATATTCACCTTATTACTACATTAGAAAATCACATAATTCCACACTCTCAGTCATAATAAAAAAATGAAAAATAAAAAAAGCCATAACCAAACACCAATGAGGCATAATCCAAAATCTCAAAATAATATCATAACTAAACAAAAAAAAATTATCATAACTAAAGAAGAAAATGACGTACTAAGGGTGGATACGGTAAGGGATGTGTATACTAGAATTCTCCGATTTTGATAACTAAGATAATCAATATGTATAGATTCATAAATAAGAAGTTAAAGTAATATTTGATAATATTTGAGAGAATGTTTGTATAATTAACCTAATATTTTGTGAAAACTCAACTTGCATGATTTTATTCCATACTAGCGATAAGTTTAAATACAACAGTTTTATCTTTTAGAAAAAAACACACCTTTTATTTTGTATAAAATACGATTTGATGATTGATGAAAACCTTTTAGCAATTTTGGATGGTTTGGTGAACAGTTATTGAATGTGATAATTTTTGCAATATGAGTTATTATTGTGGGGAAAATTTTGACAATTTACATCAAATTAGGTGTAAATTTTGTATAACATAAAATAGATTAAGTGTCATAACCCGACCCTGTCATGCCATCAAAATAAGACATAATCATCTATTTATAAAATCCATAAAGCATAATAGAAATGTTACATATTACATTCATTAGAGTATTCTTTACAAAAGATATTAAATAAATAAATACTCTACGGGCTTACAATTTTCTAAGTCATCACTTGGTTACAACAAAAGAATCCTAGCTCTATACATAGAAAGCCCTAGGCTTGAATATACATTTAACATCAAAACGAATAACAAAAGGAAGTCTTCAACTCCAAAACTTCCCAAGCTAAGATCTCGGAGACGGCATATCACCTATACCTAAAAAATGGTGTCCCAAGTAGGGTGAGCCAAAGCCCAGTAGAGATATGCTAAACAACACATGAGAATTAACTAACACATTAGCATCCGATAAATGTGCAACACTTGAAAACCAACTTACACTCTTTTCATAGCCAATCAACATTAACATTCATATTTCAATTCACTTCCTTTTTATTTATCCAAATCAATTCATTAACATGGTTCATTTTTATCCAAGCAATTTAAAATGAGACTACAACTCATATCTTCAACACTTCAATCATCAACATCATTCAAATGTATATAAGATTTTGGGACTTTCATCCTGGACACTTGTAGACACCCCATTTTTGACCGTCCTCAAGACTTGGACGTCACCGTTTGAACACTCGGTGATCATCCATGTTCGTGTTCGGCTGGAGTTCTCGGAGGTCTCGGCCACGCGCCTTGCCTCAAGACCTCTCGACTTGCCTGTTTTGTGTTTGGTTTTGCACCAAACACTTGTGTTTTGCTTTTGAGGAGCAGGGAATGGCTTGTTGGCCATCCCCACATCTCACCGGCCATGGCTTGAGGCCATCGGCCATTGTTTTGTTGCCATCGGCTAAATGTTTGGTCGGTCGACCATTTATTTAGTCAATTTGGCATTTTTGGCTGGCCGACCACTGTCCATCTACTTTTGACAGATATTTTGTGCCTTGTTTCTAGCATGTTTTTGGCCTAGCTTTGTGAAGATTTTATGCATGTCTTAGTATGCTTAAGGTCTGTTTGGAGTTGTTTTGGCCATCCATGACATGCTTTGCATAGCCACCTTGCATTTTGGCTTGTTAGCCTTGGGTGTGTGAGTGTTAAGCATGCATTACTTGCCTTGTTTCAGTGGTTTGGCACCACTTATAACATCATTTCAGTCCTTGTGGTATGCTTGTATGCTTGCATTTGATGCTCCTTTAATGCTTCAAGAGGTTGGTATCTTATGCTCCATGTTTGAACCCTTTTGCATGCCTTTAGACTTAGGCCATTTAGATGCCATCTAGGTGTGCCTTTGACCTTGTTTTGATTTGCCTTGGGGTGGTTTTGAGTCCCCATGGCCCTTTGGGACTTGCTTCATATAGCTATGGTTTAAGCCCCTTGGCTTACCTTGAGTTTTGGATATAGTTGCATGCCTTGCTTACATTGATAGGTTGATTTGGCATCATTCCTCATGTATTTTCAGAGCTTGCTATGCTTGCCATTAGTCCATGTTTATCCTCTTTTAAGTGTGCTTAAAAGTTGCTTCTTTATGCTTAAGAGTTGGGCCATGTGTGCATGCATGTTTGTATGTGTTTTGGTCTTCATTTCCATAGCATTTGGCCACTGTTTTGGGCCTAGTAGAGAGCTGTCCATCTTGGTGTAAGTCTATCATTCGCATGTTGTTGCATGCTCGCCTTGTGTGTTGTTGCATACTTGGCCTATCGCATGTGTTGCATGCTTGAATCACATTGCATTTAGCATGTTTTCTTCCTTTTGTCTTGGTTGCTTAACATGTTACGTGTCTTGCATGTTTGCATGTTCGCATTGCATATTGCATGCTTGTTGGCTTGCACATGTTGTTACATGTCTTGCATGTTTGTTTGTTTAGGTTGTGTGCTTAATACACATTACTTGCTTTCATGCTCATGATTGTATACTTAGCTCACATGTCTAGATTGCATTACATTGAGCATACATGCCTTGTCTCTTGATCAAGTGATAAAGGTTAGGCCTTATGTGTTTATTTGGTTTGCATTTCATTTGACATCAAAATGCATAACTTGGCCTCTTTGGCCAACACGCATTGAAATGCGCGATTGGTGGCCCGAGGGTCGAGGACCATCCTCCTTTGAGTCATGAACATGATAAGGAGGGTGTTTGTGCAAACATTTGCTTGAAATGCATTGCCATGCCATGTTTGCCCTCTGCTGTTGTCAAAACAGGATTCTGCAGATAAATATGGCCGGTCGACCAACGATGGATGGCCGAGAGCTGAATATTTGCTCGATGACCCTTCTACCATGGTCGGTGATGCTCTACAGTGTTCAAAGAGTGTTCCTTGGGACTTGTGCAATTTTCAGAAGAGCAAAGCAGGGTAAACAGAGCCAGCTTGTGCATGGTGATGGATTTCCGAGCAAACCCGAGCACGCATGCATTGGACCCTCTACCCAAGGCTGTTTTATTGCTTTCTTAGAGCATCTCCAACGGTGACTCAAATTTTTCACCAAATTTGAGTCAAAAATTACCCATTTCACTAAATTGATACCATTCGCTCCAACGGTTCACCTTTCATCAAATCTATCCCTCGACCACCCGGCCGGTTGACCGGTTAGGCAAAATTTTTTTTTTTTTTTTTTTTTTTGTTTGAACTTTTTTTCCTAAACTGTTTGAATCTTTTACTGGTCAACCGGCCGGGCAACTGGCTGGTTGACCGGTGTACCTCTTTCAACGGTTAGTAACAGTGATTTGGTAAAATCTGTATCTCGTTCTCAGTTTGATATTTTTTTTGCTGAAATCTCATTTTGATATCAATCTGGTGCAACGGTTGGAGCTTGAAAAGTAAGTTTTTCATCAAAATTTGAATTTGATGCTGGGTTTGGTTCACCGTTGGAGATGGTCTTAGCTTAGTTAATTTGCTTAACTAGTTAAGTGGTCTGTAATAATTAATTAGCTTGTGGGTTAATTAATTTGTATTATTCTTTTGGTCCCTCCGAATGAGGGCGAATGTGTAATAAGTGTAGGTGTGTGTGTGCATGTCTTCCAACCCCCATTTCTTTCTCCCTTTTACTTACCTGCTTTTGATGGTTAGTACTAGGGCATATTTAATTTAGCATACCTTATGCTATGCATGCGTGCATTCATTCATCAGTATTGCATGCACTGGGCTCGGCGCATCATGCTAATTGCATAGTATTTCAAATCTAACTTGAATACGTGTTACTTGTTGCATTTCACATGCCATCCTAGGATTAGCCGAGCCTATTCTAGATTGCATTTTGCTTGTGATGCATACGTTTGATTGCTAACATGTTCTTTGTCTTGGCTCGGAGTACGCTGTAAGTATTTATGCTTTAGCATCTCGCATAAGTATGAATGTTAACATGACAGCATGTTTATCATGTGGCTATGTACTTATGTGATATTACTGCCTGAATGCCTATGGGTGAAGGTTGGATTGCTTGAGTTGGAACGACTCGTTGAAATCCGTATTTTAGCCTACTTGCGAGTAGCAAATTTCAAACCATTTTCCGAACAAACGGATATGCAATGCTTTGTTCCAAATTAGGTGATCTAGTCTATACTTTTGTGTTGTACGCATCACATAGTAAGATTAGCTAATTAATCAGAATAAGAATACATAACGTTTTCAAAACTAGATATCATAGTTAGTAGAGGCTGATCTTCGAATCGGGCGAGCAGGGGTGCTCATAGCTTACCTTCCCCAATCATACCCAAGTTCCCGAGCCGAGGCAACTTTGGTAATGACGGACACGTGGCCTTAGGCAAACGAGTCAGGGTTTCCTAAATTCTCCCATAAAAAATATTTAGGTGGCGACTCTATATCTGGCAAAGCAGTCCATGTTTGGCACTTCTTTCTAAAAATCTATTTTCTCAAAACGATTTGCCGAATTTGGACTCTTTAGTTTAGATTTAGAACCGTGACAATTTAAGTCCGAACTGTAGCGAGCCCAAATAAACGAAACGGGATTCCCTCCCGGGACGTTCGGGGGACGTCTACAGTTTCTAGCGACTCTACTGGGGAGTTTAGAGAGCTTAACTCGAACTCGTGATATCTTGTTTTAACTACACTTATGTGTTTCTTTGCATTGCATGTGCATTGGTGCGCCTAGGACACCGTGTTTGCCATCTGCTATTCCTGAGCGGTTAGCTTGAGGCTGTGTGCCATAAGGTTGACCGGTTACGGGCTCTGCCAATATAGGAACACAAACCCCGGTCTTACCAGGGCACCCTTTTGACCATTCGACTTAGTGCATATTCGGAATCCATAGTGACCATTCCAAGCTAAGACAGGTTGCTACCCGATTATAGGTTGTTTGAAACCGCTGTGTGCGTAGTGAAACACTAGCACTTGACAAAATAGAACAGGGAAACCCTACCCCAACATAGGGGTGTTTTGGCTCTCATTTACTTGCTATGTGCTTTTAGAGTGTATCTCTACAGGGAATGCGCATGTCAGTTTGCAAGTTCGAATACTAGGCCCAAGGGCATCAGTATCAGTGTTTTTGAGAATCAGTTATATCTGCGGGTATCCGATTCAGTTTTGGGGCAGTGATTTTGGGGAACAGTGATCAGTAGTAGAGTACAGTTATTCAGCTACACGTGTCTGTTCCGTTTAGGCTGAAATGTTGCTTGTTTTCCCTTTCAGTTCAGAGATTTGGGTTCAGAGATTTGGTGTTCTCCTTCGCTGAGGCAAGGCAGACGTCTGATCCGTCAATCACCGGTTGCATAATCTCCGTTCAAGTCCAGCGGACTTATGATGACCCAAAGTTCAGAGGAAATCGTGGTTATGGCAGCCGCATTAGACCAAGGAACCGTCTTGCGGGATGAGGTCAATGTTGAAGTACCACATCCACCCAGGTCGCCTGCCGCGCGCCTGATCTGGGAACCCCAGATGTTTCAAGCTCATGAACCCACCACGTTTGAATTGATGGGAATGATTGGTGACCTTCAGAGGTTTGTGGCTGATCTCGCTTACGAAATGTCGGCTCCGCCACCAAATGCACCATATGCCGAGAATTTTGTACCGCAGGAGCCCCCGCTATTGGGGTGAATTGTGATCGAGCTCAACCAACCTGAGGTTGTTTCAAGCTATAGCAATGACGTGTCAACAACAACCGGGTTTCGCTCTGATATAGCAACCCAAACCCTCGATCAAGCTGAGGCTAGAGGCAAGAATAAGATGAAGGCAGACGCTGATCCCAATGAACAACTGTTGTGGGCAGTCGAGGCTTTGAAAGCCGGGGGGATGAATAAGCAGCAAGTATTCGCAGTCATGACTAAAGCTGTGGATGATGCTTTCCCCACTCCAGCCGAGGGCAGTTCAAGCTAGGTAGAAAATCGGGATAGGCCCTGTCATGCCAGAACAGTTCCTTCCGCTCCCAACCCTATACCTGGGAAAGATTAGAAAGCTAAGGCAGTGCCTGCCGACCCTTTCGCTAGTGCATCTAGCAAGAATCCTCAAACTTCGAAGTACCTGCCTCGAGGGCGCAGAGTCTTTCATGCCCTCTACATGCCTTTGTCTAAGGCATTTCAAATTTTGGCTAAAAAGGGGCATCTTAAACCCCTCAAGCCTCGACCTCTCCTGAAGAATCTTCCTCTCACAAATGATGCTGCCATGTACTGCGCGTACCACCAGCAAACCGGTCACAGCACCGACGGTTGTTTCCGTCTTCGCCATGAAGTGCAAGATTTGATCGACAATGAGGTCATCCTACCACCCACCTCAGCAAAGTCTGTCATCGCTGAATTGTTGGATTTCGAGGATACTGTAAGTATGTGATTAGGGGTTGGACCACCTGCGGGCGGCGCTCGGTGTATTTCAGATGTGGTGTTTGGCACGCACTGTTGGGAGCATTTGCGAATGCAGTTTAGTAACTTCTGGCTTCGGTGTCGAGTCGGTTCTTTGTTTTTGTTTTGAGTCTGTCTCTTTGTCCTGAGTCAGTCTTTATGCTTAAGGGTCTGTCTTGTTGTGTCGAGTTAGTCCCATTGTATAGAAATCAGGTGATTCCAGGGTTGTTGCCTCGGATATCATTTTTTTTGTTTTGTAATTATCCTTTTGCTTTCTTTTGAGTCTGTCTCTGCTGTGGAGCCAGTTGCGACCAGGAAATCTGAATAAAACAGCTGCGGCTATCATGTTTCCGTGCTTATTGCTACTTTGAGCTAGTTGTGCCAGAACATTTGAATGAAACGGCGGAGCATCTCACTTACTCTTCTGCACCTCGAATTCATTGCATTGACCTAAGTTTTTCAAAACTTTTTTAACATTGTGGTGATGAAAACAAAAAGGAAGGAATTCCTCGGGATTTGCAAAACTTTGATCAAATTGAGAGAAAGAGAGGCATGCTAAGCCCTTAATGATTGAAATCATGTTTGTTAACGTGAGTACTGAGAAGGACCCTGGCTTGATCCAGATTGGTTCCGCACTATCTTCAGCGCGAGCGATTTGTCGCTTTCTTAAAAACTTTCAAAAATAAAATGTTTTGCGCAGTCTTGCGAGGACCTGTGTGGAATCGCTCCTGAGATTGTGCAGCCTAGGATCGCTCTCAGCCTCGAGACTCAACCCCTTTGTTTTCGAACCTTGGACCCATTCAGAACGTTGAAGCAGCCCTCGAACAAGAGGCACCAAAGTCAGATCAAGAAGATTAGACCTCATCAGAAGAAGCTTGCGAAGCTAGAACAGAAACACCCCTCGAACTAGGGGCAAAAATGTCCGATGTGCTCGAAGAGCCGAAGATGGATCCTTCTGCAAGTCAATATAATAGCCAACCTCCTAGATACGGATGGCTTCGAGATCCTAAAACCATTTGGCATGGACTTGTTACACTTTTACCCTTTGAGAGGCTCGCTGGGCCGAAAACCCGGAATGGCGACCCAGGCAAAAGTTAGAGCAAGAAAAAAAAAAGAAAAGAAAAGAATACAAAAAAAAATGCAAAAAAAAAAAAGGGAATTGAAAAGAAAAGAAGAATAAAGCTCGCAAGGTTGAAAACCCATAAAGGGCGGCCTTGGCAAAAGTTAGAGCCTAAAAAGTGAGGGTTAATACACGAGTGTACCTTAACTGGAACTACATAAGGCTTGATTCCCATGTTTGGGATACGTTGGCAACTTCATCCTGAAGTCCAGCCACAAACACTTCCAAATCAAGTGTGTCCATGTAATGGTTTTGATCATCCTTGCCTTTTCTGAATCCGATAGTTCGGTTGTGACACAACTAGAACTACGTAAGGCTTGATTCCCATGTTTGGGATACGTAGGCAACTTCATCCTGAAGTCCAGCCCCACGCACTTTCAAAGTGACTGTGTCCATATATTGGTTTTGACCATCTTCGTCTTCTCTGTGTCTGAGAGTTCTGTTGCGATCATCACTAATGAGGACTGACTACAGTATGTTGTGGCGTTATCCAGACAAGGGGCAACTTTCTATTGCCATGAGTCGCTATCCAAACCAGGGGCAACTTTCTGTTGCCGTGATGTGCCCCTTTGGAACAAGGGGCAATTTTCCATTGCCTCCGATCCGAGGTTGTGCATCTCGAGAGTAAGTTCCGTGCTCGTTGAGCAGTGACCGTTTGCAAAAATAGTTTTTGAGATTTTTTTTTTACTGAGGTTGACTATTTTCTCGAAAATTATTCCATCTTTTCCAAAACTGGACCATTTTCTTGGATCCAAAAAAGGAAAATTTTCAGTGTTCATAGCCTGACTTGCATGATTTTCAAATCAAAAATCGAACAAGTATGTTAATCTAACTCTTATTTTGGTCAAAATTATTTTAGTAGAAAACAAAAAAAAAAATGGTCAAAATGATGAACTAAGGGGCACAGTTGAGTCAGACTTCCTGTCTTCCCCCATCGCCAGCATACTTGCCAGAAAGGGCACAACTGAAGCAAACAATAAAGGGCTGAAAGCTCTCTCACCCTCCGAGCAACGAGGTATCAAGCCAAGTGCGAAGCATGAGTTGGAATGGATCAAAATACTCCACTCCCTCATCCGGAGCATCGACTAGAAGTCGCCGGAAGAAGTAGTTGCGAGCTAACAGTGTTGGGTATGAACCCACAACCTCTTGTTTATCCATCAACCACCCAGGGGAGGGTTAAAAAATGAGAGATTAAAGAATAGAGAGATGTGCGTTGAGAGAAAAAGTGAGAAAAGGGCTTTTTCAGAAAAATAGAGCCTGAGGGCCGAGTAATGTGAGAATCACAAATAAGAAAGGGTGGGAAATAATACCCGGAGAAACTGGCTCCTCGCAAACTAAGAGGTCTCTTGTCTTTTATAACACGTCTATGTGTTATTTTTTTGTTTTGACTGTCTCGATTCTTGTCTTGAGTCGTCTTGAGTGTTACTCGATTTGTTTAGGTTGAGTGCCTTTTTGTTTTCTCTGTTGAGTCCTTTTCCGCTGTGTTCAGTCGTAGGCTCAATACCCGGTTGAAAACCCTTTCCTCAAATCGTTTTGTGCTCAGAGTGCTGTGTCATTCCCCACATTTGTGCAAAACATGATTTGGTTCTTTCATAAAACTGCAGGGTCCACCCCCAATAAGTGTGAACAGAAAAACCTGGACCTATCTGAAGCTTTTGGGTTCCGGATTGCGAAGCAAGAAATTTTGGAGCATTTGAGTGTGTTTTAACTTCTGCAGAGTTCAGAATGAACCGTGTATTCAGAATGAGCAATATGCTGCTGTGGGCTATGAGTTCAGAATGAGCAGAGTTCAGAATGAGCAGTGTTCAGAATGGGCTGTGTGTTCAGAATGAGCTGTGGGTTGTATGAGTTATTTTGTCATTAGCTAGTTCACTACCTGGTCATTACAATACAAGTGTTTGATTTTCAGACAAAAGATCAATCTCATTTACATTATTGTGTAATATGATGCGATGCGATGCGATGTATGAAATACAAAAATGTAACACTTTTTCAGGCAAAAAGTTTGTT
The DNA here is from genome assembly GCF_004153795.1 of Camellia sinensis. NCBI lineage: Eukaryota > Viridiplantae > Streptophyta > Magnoliopsida > Ericales > Theaceae > Camellia > Camellia sinensis. Next base: position 893,863 of record NW_021027372.1, on the reverse strand, counting down.
TCATTTCATCATCTTTTCAAGTACAAAGTTTCGAAGAAAATAAAACCTGCCTAAGGCAGTATAAGGTACTCAAGCTACCAGCAAAAAGAAAAAGTAAAACAAAAGGAAGAAAAGCAGCAAAAATCTGGATCAGCATCGATCATCTTAGGCCTGAGAGTTTGTCCTTGTCCTCTTCCTGGACGAAGGTCCAGGAGCGTCATCGCCACCTCCATAGTCTGAGCTCGAGTCCGAGTCATCTCCGGTCTCCTCCTCAGATGCCTCCGCATCCGTCTCTGCCTCAGACTCGTTATCATCTGGGATTGGTGCTCGATAGCTACTCCCAACATGAGTGCACCACACTTTGGTGCGGGGGGAATGCTGTGCTACCTTGCTCTCCTCCTCGTGCAGGAACAGAAGGCCTAGCTGGAGCACCTCCTGCAGTAGGAATCTGGAATGGAGGCTGAAAAGCACAAATGGCAAACACATCAGTATGCTACGCAAAAACAGAGTATGAATGCTGTGAGCAGTGTATTAGTACAGAATGCAGTGTATGAGTACAGTGTATGAATACAGAATGCAGTGACTAAGTGCAATGTATGAATGCCGTGAGGGCCGTGTATCAAATGCTGTGTTGATAAGTGCGATACATTAGATTGTGTAAAGTTTGAGTCGGTGGTCAGAAAGACTTACCGGGATACTGTAAAGGGCCAGCAGGTCTAAGCTCCGCTGGAGCATCCCCATCATGGAGGCATTCAACTCCAGGGCCTGGCGAGTGTACTCGGAGGAAGCCTGCAAAAGTGTTAGAAGTATCAGTATTCTGCGGAATATCAAGAGAAATGAAATGAAAGGACTGTACAAAATGCAGTAGTACATACCGGGGGCAAGTCGTAGAAACTGACTAGCTCGTGATCAGCCGGGGGAGGAGCAATGGGGATCTGATAAGTCTCTCCACTCTGCCCTCTATATGTCATCATCGTGGGCAACGCCGGCCATCCAGCTCCCCGCCCTCTCCGAGGCCCACCCCTGCCACGGGCCCGAGCCATCCTAGGTGTTCCTGCCCCTACTCTCGCTCCCGCTCCAACCGCTGGTGCCGCAGGCCTCTCTCTCTCAGCTCGACAGCCACTGCTCAGGGGCCGCATGATATAGGTCTGGACGTACTCCGTGTAGTCACCCTCACCCCTAAAGCCCTCCGCATCCCAGCCGATCGTATAAGTGGCCATCTCCTGTGGGGTGTATCTCTCAGTGTCCCTCATGTGGGTAGGAGGTTGACTCGGGGCTATCTGCTCTAGTAAACCTAAGGTCTGGCGCAGGACGCGCTCGCCCAGGTACCAAGCCTGACAGACCGGGCCCTCCAGCAGAATCCTGAATCGGGCAGTCTCCTCAGCACCAGCATATCGCTCTCGAACTGCGGCTGGCAATGGAGCCCAAGGCTGCTAGGTGATCTGTAAATGATATGCAGTTTGTTATCTACTGTTATCAAAAGAATAATGTAAAGCAAAGCTTAAATGAACTACAAATTATAAAATACCTCTGCGGTGGTAATGGTATCAAAGTAGCGATGGAAGAATATGAATGTCTCCCGTGGTCTCCGCACGCATCTCACATCGAAGTGTCGAGAGAATGGAACACCAAAGGGGGTCTCCTCGTCCGGCACTGGGGCAAGCCTCGGGAAATAGGCATACACCCACAACTACAGAGTGCAATAGAGTAGGTATCAGTATGCTTATCAGATAAAGCAGAATGCAGACGAAGCAGAATGCAGAATAAAGCAGAAATTACAGAACCGTGTATTGTGTAGTGTATTGTGCAGAGTGTATAGTGTGTACAGTATACAGTCAGTGTAAAGCAGATTGCATGTTTGCAGTATGTACGGTGTATAGTCAGTTGGCATCAGATTGTGTAGTATGTGAAGTATTGTGCAGTAGACAGTTAGTGTAAAGCAGATTATATGTGTGCCATGTGTGCAGTATACAGTCAGCGTGAGGTAGACCGCAGTGTGTACAGTGTACAGAGTACAAAAAATGTAAAGCAGAAATGTAAAACAGAAAAGAAAATGTACCTCCCAAGCCCGCCAGTAACCTCCGAGCAACTGTCCGCTGAGGCGAGAGGATGAACTCATGTAGCCGTACAGTGTGGCCAAGTCTACGCCACCCCAGTCATAGCGACGAATCCGCGTGACGTCCACTAAAGCACTTAGCAGACAGAGGGGCACAGTGTTCCCCCGGTCGGCGAAGAGGGTCGTCCCCAGCAAGAACATAAGGAAGCCGCGTGCATACTGCTCCGCCTCCTTCTGAGCCATTGGCGCCTCCTCAGCTAAGGCTGGCTGAATCCTGAAGTTGTCCTCGAACCACGAATACCTGACAAATCCTGGATGGGCAAGAGGCGGTAGGTCGCCAAGCAAGTACATCTGAGCGGTCTCCCACTCGTCCATGTCTGTATCGAAGGGGATCGAATCACCCCCTACCCCGATGTCGGTAACCATCGAGAAGTCAAAGGAAGTCATCGTTATGTCTCCCATGGTGGAAAAGTGGAAGGAATCGGTAGTGTCCCATCACCTCTCCACCAGAGCAGCAAGAAGAGGCCTGCTCGCAGTAAGGCGCGACAGTCCCCTGCAGAAAGTGCCAAAGCTGGCCTGATCAACAATATGGCGGACCGCGTCCGGTAGCTCCATATACCATTCTCTGGCGACAACATTCCCATACCCCCGGAGGGCATGGAAATCCCCCTGTATTCAAAAGAAAACAGTTGTGAAGCAATATTAAATGTACAGTTTTGAAGAATAGTCAAAATTGATGCAAATACAGCGTGTATGCACGTTTTCAGATTCAAACAAATATCGAGTGTCGGTGTGCTCGAAGTGAACTACAGCATATGATGTGTCAGTGTGTCTGATTGGTTCAGTGAAAACACAGCGTGCGTGCACGACAAATATCGGGTATCGGTGTGCTCACAGATGAATTACAGTGTGTAATATATCGGTGTATCCGGGCTAAACAGTTAAAGAACAAAATCAACTATTGCAGTTATGTTCTACATTGCGAAAAATAAAACAGAGGGAAGACTATACCTCAGAAGCACCGTAAGACAGATGTGACTCTGGCTCGCGCAGAAGAAGCTCTCGTGGCACGCCCCTATCAAAAGTCCTGAACTGGTGAAGACCATTAGGAGGTAGCACGTGAATCATTAGCCTGTAGGCCGCCGGATCGAATGGTCGGATGTGAAGAGGCAAGAGCTCGGCCTCTAGGTCCGCATCCATCTCTGGGGGAGCCCCACCGCCTGGAATATCGTTTGCCATCTCAAGGGTAGCGTGAAAATGGCCAGAAATGTGAAAACCGGGTGAGAATATGATAAGTCAACTAAAAAAGTCAACCCCAAGAGGGTGAAAAATGGCCGGAAAGGGTCGGGGTGCGGGAAAGGCACAGAGATCAAGGAAAACTCGAGGGAAACAAACCCCGAGTGGTGGAAATCGAGAAAGAGACACCGAAACAAAGATTTGTTCGGTTCAAAATGTTCGAAACGCGAAGGAGTTCGCAAATCAAACGATAAAACGGGCTAGAAAACCAAGGAAAGACGGGGATAGAAGATTGGGAAATAACCTAGAGAGAGAGGGGGCTATTTTTCGACCAAGAGGAAAGTGAAAATATAGGGCTAGAAGCCCTATATTTAAAGACCCGTGCCGAATTGACCAAACTGCCCCGATTCAGGCATATTTGGCCGGTCGGCCAAATATTTGGCCGATGGCATTGTTTTGTGGCCGATGGATGGCCGGTGACCTCCCCCAATGGCCGATGAGTCTCCTACACCTTTGTTTGGGTCTTTTATGTGGTTTGGGGCCTCCATTGCTTAACACAGTGCAAGAAAATGCATTTCCATTGCTTAGCCGATCTTTGTGCCGTGTCTTCTGTGCGTAGCACTCGAACACGTGCAAGGTATATCCTTTTTGTATCCTTTTGTCTCTTGAGAGACTCGAAAATTGCTTTATATACGTTACGTTACAACGTTTTGTCGTGAACGCGCGTTGAGTTATATGTCATTTCACTCGCATTGTCATGCTTTTCATACTTGCATTGTTATGGATTTTAATATCGGTCTAGGAGACCTTAAATCCTTTGAAGATGCAAGTCCTATGGTGTTTGTCGTGTCCGAACGACTCTTGGTGGGTTTTATCTTAGGTCGCATTGTTATGCACGCCACACTCGCATTGTTATGCACACACCTTGTGCATTGTAGCGCATGCCATACTTGCATTGTTATGCATCTTCTTCAGACCGCATCGTCATGCGCACCTTACATGCATTGTCGTGCATCTTCATTACCTCGCATTGTTATGTGCAGTTCATTTGCATTGTCATGCATTTCAAAAAAAAACAAAAAAAAAAAAATGCATTATCATGCACATTTCATTTGCATTTAAAAAAAAAAATAAACAAAAACAAACAAAAACAAAAAAAACAAACATGCATTGACATGCATTCACTGTAAATAGTGCATATGTCATGCATCACTGTAAATATTGCATTGACATGCATTTCATTGTAAATATTACATTCCATTGCATATTGTATATATTGCATTGTAGCTTGCATGCATTCACTGCATCACCTCTATCTACGGCTTGCGCCTTTCTATGTTGAGCCTGGTCTGGTATGTGCCTGTACTCTTCGCATTGAAGCATAGTTATGATATTATGTGTAAGCACCTAGTGTTGTGGGTGACGGCACCGTTTCTGTGTTAAACGTGGTTTGTATGTGTCCATGCCTTTCCTAGGCAAGATACGGTTCGGCCGCATGCCTTATCCATCGTAAATATTACATTGCATATTGTATATATTGCATTGTAGCTTGCGTGCATTCATTGCATCACCTCCATCTATCACTTGCGCCTTTCCATGTTAAGCTTGGTCTGGTATGTGCCCATACTTCTCGCGTTGAAGCACAGTTATGATATTATGTGTACGCACCTAGTGTTGAGGGTGACGACACCGTTTCTGTGTTAAACGTGGTTTGTTTGTGTCCATGCCTTTCCTAGGCAAGATATGTTTTGGTCGCACGCCATATCCATTTCATTCATTGCATTGTAGTGTAGTGTTTTGGATCCAACATTTAGGATCATAGTCTTTCCTCAGTGGGTCATTCCCCACTTATATCATCCCACCCAATTACTTGTATCTTGTGTTCCGTCTACACACTCATAGTTCTGCATGTGTACGCGCCTATTCCACTGCTGGTATTGTGGTTTGAGGGTGTCGGCACCTTTTCTATTGTAGACGGACTTTGCATCTCCATCATCTTTATGATATTTGTGTGGTTTTGAACTACTTATGGTTTGATCATGTTTCAATTGCATTGCATATCATTTGCATTGTTTATATATAGTTTTGTATATATTGCATTATCATTTTGCATCCATTCCGCATTGTTATGCGTTGTCACACATAGGCTGCATTGTCATGCACTCCTTTACTTGCGTTGTTACGCAGCTTAGATTGCATTGTTATGCATGTTGCTAATAATATCGTACCTGTTAAGTTTCTCTTTCAGGCACGATATTGTATGTACGGTTCATTTGAAGCTAGTGCAACCAGACGAGCCGCACAGGTATTGTATTCTCCGTGTGAGACATATCAAAAATTGAATAATTCTCTTACATCCTTTCTGCATTATAATTTAGCTTGATTCTTGCTTAAAACTGCTGCATGTTATGCTTCGTTACAGCTTTCTTTGCATGATCATGAGTTATGTTCAGCTTCTTGCATTGTCAGTTGCATTTTGTCCCCGCCTTCGAGCGCATATCTTTATTGTCTTTTATGTTTGTCTAAGTCTTCGGCCTTGTCAAAAATGGGTCGTCTTTGGGCTTTGACATTCACTCCCGTCATTGTTATGACTTTCGAGTTCTGTCAAAGAGGGGCAACTGTAGACACCCCATTTTTGACCATCCTCAAGACTTGGACATTACCGTTTGAACACTCGGTGATCATCGATGTTCGTGTTCGTCTAGAGTTCTCAGAGGTCTCGGCCACGCACCTTGCCTCAAGACTTCTCGACTTGCCTGTTTTGTGTTTGGTTTTGCACCAAACACTTGTGTTTTGCTTTTGAGGAGCAGATAATGGCTTGTTGGCCATCCCCACATCTCACCGGCCATGGCTTGAGGCCACCGGCCATTGTTTTGTTGCCATCGGCCAAATGTTTGGTCGGTCGGCAATATGTTTGGTCGGTCGTCCATTTATTTGGTCAATTTGGCATTTTTTGCTGGCCGACCACTGTGCATCTGCTTTTGATAGATATTTTGTGCCAGCTGTGTTAGCTGGCACCCACTTTGCACCCCCTCTATACACGTGTATGGAGGGATTTCACTCTTGCTTAGCTTGTTTTGTAAACTTTGCAAGAGTGATCCTCTATAAAGAGAGACCTTCTCTTCCCTCCTTAAGGGTTACAAAAAAGAGTTCCAGAGGTCTGAATTAGGGTTAGGTCTTGTGTATCTATCTATCTCTATATCTCCCTCTCTTTTTCTCTTTGTGTGTGTATTAACGTGTTTTGTTCATAGTTTTGCACACAAACACCTAGAGTTACACTTTTCCTTTAGCTACTGAGGTACTAAGGAGTGATTTTCAGAGTTCTTGAGTTGATCTAAGCTTGGAGAAGGGGTTGGAGTGGTCCTTGTGAAGAAGGTCTTCAAGGGTAAGAACTTTACCCCTTTATTCCCCATTTTTGAATAGGCTTTTAGCCATCCTTGCATCATTTTTTAAGCTTAACGTATAACATATAAAAGTTTCGAGTTTAAGTGCTTAAAATAGTTGTTTAAGGTTATTTTGGTGTTTGGGGTTGTATGACCCCTCTTAGGCCTTGTTTGGCCCCCATTTTGTGCTATTTTGGTGAGCTCTGGGACCACCTTGTTTGGGCCTCCTCACCATTGAAATCCAGAAGGATTTCAGTGGTGGGGATGGTACTTTAAGGTCCTAAGAAGGAGAGGGCTATCCCCTCTCCTTGTTCCCTTCAAAAGTTGTCATTTTAGCCTCATGTGTGAGCACCATTGTTGAGTCATGCTGGCTATGTCTTAGCTAGTATTTGTGCTTATTTTGCCATGATATAGCACTGTTTTAAGTTGGTTTAGACACACCATGCTTGCTTTGCATACTTGTCTTGTAATGCCATGAATTGCCTTAACATGCTTTGTGCTTTGAGCCTTGTTTCTAGCATGTTTTTGGCCTAGCTTTGTGAAGATTTTATGCATGTCTTAGTATGCTTAAGGTCTGTTTGGAGTTGTTTTGGCCATCCATGACATGCTTTGCATAGCCACCTTGCAGTTTGGCTTGTTAGCCTTGGGTGTGTGAGTGTTAAGCATGCATTACTTGCCTTGTTTCAGTGGTTTGGCACCACTGATAACATCATTTCAGTCCTTGTGGTATGCTTGTATGCTTGCATTTGATGCTCCTTTAATGCTTCAAGAGGTTGGTATCTTAGGCTCCATGTTTGAACCCTTGTGCATGCCTTTAGACTTAGGCCATTTAGATGCTATCTAGGTGTGCCTTTGACCTTGTTTTGATCTGCCTTGGGGTGGTTTTGAGTCCCCATGGCCCTTTGGGACTTGCTTCATATAGCTATGGTTTAAGCCCATTGGCTTACCTTGAGTTTTGGACATGACAAGGAGGGTGTTTGTGCAAACATTTGCTTGAAATGCATTGCCATGCCATGTTTGCCCTCTGCTGCTGTCAAAACAGGATTCTGCAGATAAATATGGCCGGTCGACTGCATAAAGTGCCGGTTGACCAATGATGGATGGCCGAGAGCTGAATATTTGGTCGATGACCCTTCTACCATGGTCGGTGATGTTTTCCCTTGGTCGATGATGCTCCACAGTGTTCAGAGAGTGTTCCTTGGGACTTGTGCAATTTTCAGAAGAGCAGAGCAGGGTAAACAGAGCCAGCTTGTGCATGGTGACGGATTTCCGAGCAAACCCGAGCACGCATGCATTGGACCCTCTTCCCGAGGCTGTTTTATTGCTTTCTTAGCTTAGTTAATTTGCTTAACTAGTTAAGTGGTCTGTAATAATTAATTAGCTTGTAGGTTAATTAA